>OX090904.1:1352500-1937636 GCA_944319695.1 Tiphia femorata | reverse complement strand
TAATCCTACTACCTATTATTAACCACCGACATTTCCACCCGCTCCATGTTCTCGGCCGGCCTCCTGCGCGCG
Source organism: Tiphia femorata (assembly GCA_944319695.1). Taxonomy (NCBI): domain Eukaryota; kingdom Metazoa; phylum Arthropoda; class Insecta; order Hymenoptera; family Tiphiidae; genus Tiphia; species Tiphia femorata. The sequence continues at coordinate 1,937,564 of OX090904.1, read as the reverse complement.
GGGGCATCTCCGCTACATAATCGTGCATAATAATTATGACGTCATCAATTAGGACAACGCCGGTGACGTTAATGTGCGCAGTCGACCACCGCGGCGGACACCCGCCTGGCGTGCGAGGAGCCGCATCACGAAACAAGCCATCTCGCGCGCATGCGCGTGTAATTTATGTGCATGCGATCGTCTTGGACGCGTTCTTGCCCGTTCCACGAAAAGAAATCGTAATTGAAATGCTAGACCAAGATTCCTCAACGTTTCGCCAATTTCCGCAAGTGCTTGCGCTCTGGAAAATTTGCACGATTTTTAATTAATACGGGAGAGGATAGAGAAGTGGAGCGAACTTTCCTGAGACTATCGCGCAGCAGAAATGTAAATTCGTAGGCGATAGGGAAAAGCGGTATTTTCTCGGTTATTCCCGTGTGGTTTTGCGGGATCGAACGGGCGCGTAGAATCACCGCGCCATCCAACGCGGTTCGCGAAATCTTCGTTATTTGCGAAAACCACCCCGTCGAGATTAGCCTCGGGGGTAAATCGGATTTTCATTGCTTCTCGCACGTGGGTCACCCTCTCCCTCTCGGATCGCGACGGTAAATTACGCTTACGCTCAAACCGGGCCAGATATGTAAAGTGGTAAACGCGAATTTGAGAGTGCGCGGGCGTTGATTACGAACGCTTCGATGGAAGTCGATTTTCTTTTGCGTGAACCACGGTATCGGGGACGAGAAGGGACCGTACGGACGAAAGAATGGAAATGAAACGATTTTTATGGCCACGGGGGCTTTCGCTCGTGAGAAAAGTGCAAACTGGCCAACTGCGTTCCTGAGCGAAAAATCACGGAGTAATGGAAGTATCGATTTACCGACCGCCTGCCAATATCGAGAAACGCGAGAGCCACGCATTTTTGTTTCGTTCGTGCAAAATGAGGCAGGTGCGTCCCCGTGATCGTAGAATCGAATGATTCGATTGAGAAGAGTGGAATTTGGAAAATTTTTCAACACTCTCCACTCTCGCCTAGTTAATCGCTCGACTAGAAATCGCGTGCGCCGATCGGAATTTTATTAATTGAGGAACATTGATAGAGGCGACAGAATCGAACAATTTTCAAGCGAATTTGAGCCGCGACCCGCGTGGCCCAATTAGGAGAAGAATATTTAATCAACGAAATTTAGGAGGACCCAACGGTAGCCTATAGTCGAACGACCACGAGTCCTACCGGATAATCGGCCGTAATAATCGTGACGTCATCAATTAGCGGAACGCAGGTGACGTTAATACGTGCTCCTATGACCGCGATGGACACTCGCACGGCTTATAAACGCTGGTCCGAGCATTTCCGTGCGGTCGCGAGATCGAACGGGCGTGCGAACCGCACCGCGTCGATCCCGTCCAACGAAATCTCGTGTATTTACGAAAACCACCTCGTTGTGATTAACCCGCAGGCTAAATCCGATTTGAGCGCGTCCTTCTGCAGTCTAAATTACATCGCGTAGCTGCGAGAAAGTAGAAGGGCGGGATTCTTCGTCCGTGAAAAATAAAACGGGAAACTTGAACGTTTAACACTATTCCTACCGACCGATCAAATGACAGTTTTTAAAATTTCGGTTAGAATTTCCTATATACAACGTAATTGTATCGCTTTTAAATTTCACGACTGTTACTACAATATACGTATAATATATTTTACAATATTTTAGGAAAAGTCGTGAAATTTACAAGAACTTAATCGAAATTTTAAAAACGGTCATTTGACCGGTCGTGGTAGGAATAGTGTTAAAAATGTATTCTCGTATTGCGACCACGGCGTGTACGTGATCGAATAAGGGATATTCGGAGAGTAGTGAAGTTCGTTGCCGATTAAAGAGTTAGAACTCACCGAATAACAACTGGTATGAGTCGGTTTTATTTGAATACCAGGAATCGTTTCACAATATACATATATCTATAGACCGTGGTCATTCCGTCGCGACGGGTGGAGGACGTTCTGTACCTTACTCCGACAAACTCTACTCGCTGATATTCTCCATTGAACGATTGAACAATCGAAGCACGGAGTCTCCTTTGAGCCTCCGTTTATCTCTCCTTCTTTTCGGTGGCTATTCTGCTATCAGGATAACCTCGCGTTATACTTTTCATGCTTACTTCACTGTGACACTTTTCGGCAAACAGGTCACTTACATCATAAACGCCATAAGTCGATTACCGTCATCGAATGCAATGTCACTAGTCAGCATTGCCACATATAACTGTGGGGTTTGAGAACCCGAAGCGCATGAGAACCCGATGCACGGTCGTATGCGTGTGTGTGCGTCATAGACTTATGCTCATAGACCGCGCATTCTGTGAGAAGCGTTGAAGACAACATGATACGAGAGAGCAATACTGGGAGTGAACCTGTCTCTGTCTAACTGGAGAGTTGGTGGGGGGAATAAGGAAAACAGGAGAAGAGCATACGTTTACGCGTATAAACGTTTAAACGTATATGAACGTATACTCGCGTTTAAACGTTGCTCTTCTCCTTTTTTCCTTATTCCCCCCACCAACGCTCCAGTTAGACAGAGACAGGTTCACTCCCAGTATTGCTCTCTCGTATCATGTTGTCTTCAACGCTTCTCACAGAATGCGCGGTCTATGAGTATAAGTCTATGGTGTGCGTACGTGCGAAAGAGCGACGCGTGAAGTTGGCGACACGCGAAGTTGGCGACACGCGAAAACCGCGGAAGAAGCATAGACTTAGGGAGGATTCACACCTTGGCAGAAAAACAGAAAGCAGAAAAGCAGAAACCAATCAAAAGTCGCGCTAGTACTGAGCAGTCATTTTGCTTTTCTGTTTCTGTGAAAAGCAGAAACTGTCGATTACCAGCGCGAGTTTTGATTGGTTGCTGCTTTTCTGCTTTCTGCTTTTCTGCCAGGGTGTGAATCCTCCCTTATACTCATAGACCGAGCGTTCTGTGAGAAGCGTTGAAGACAACATGAAACGAGAAAGCAATACTAGGGGTGAGCCTGTCTCTGTCTAACAGGAGCGTTGTTGTGGGGAATAAGGAAAAAAAAAAGGAGAAGAGCATACGTTACGCGTATAAACGTTTAAACGTATATGAACGTATACTCGAGTTTAAACGTTGTTCTTCTCCTTTTTTTTCTTTATTTCCCCCACCAATGCTCCTGTTAGACAGAGACAGACTCACTCCCAGTATTGCTCTCTCGTTTCATGTTGTCTTCAACGCTTCTCACAGAACGCTGGGTCTATGAGTATAAGTCTATGGGAAGAAGTCGCTTCTGGGGGCCTATTCTCGAGTTTCGTGTGAATTTAGTCATATACGAACACTTTCGTATGGCATGTTTCGTGTACGAATCGCTCTCATGCGAAAACCGTATTCTGAAGCACTATACGAATTACTGATTCGTATACGTATAAAATTGCAGTATTACCAGATTTACGCGTTGGAGACGAACCAATGATCGTTCAACTTTAGAAAATACCAACGGAAAGACACATGGCGTCCTGTCAGTATCACGTGTAATCTTCCATTGTCTTCCGTAGAATACTACTTGGTAGTACTGAAGGGGCTTGTAACAAAAAATTACACATTAAAAATGGACGATAATATCATTTTATCATTTTGGAGATATGTATTTCGTTTACGTGCCGAATCGATTATCATTAATCATTACATAGTATATACAGTTGTTGAAGAAACTTATATTAACAGATTAAAACGCGTAAAGTAAAGGAAATGTTTAAATAACATAAATTGCTCGGGAATTAGGAAACTTGTAGTGGGAACTTTGCGAATTTGCATTGTATTCATACAAAAATTATTTGTCGGAATATCCGCCTAGAAGGTTCACGTACAACTGCATTTAATACGGCTAAATTTATAGGATTTGCCATTTTGCAGGTGATACATTTACACGACGCACTGTTAGGCAATACCGTCGATATACGATACACGTAAATTTCATACGAATCTTACGTTTCGTAGGGTCATCACCCACCCGATGCAAAACATACGAAACTTTTCGTATTCGAATAAGCGCTTCCAATTCGAGAATACCGTTTGAAGAGACATCATGTGCAAGTGACCAATTTACGTATACGAAAACTGATCGTACGAACTCGAGAATAGGCCCCCTGGGCAGTGAAAGGCGTAACACGTGTCCGAGCGTAAAAGGCGAAAAGACGATCAGGTGTATTCTTTGTTTTTCATTTCTGTCTATCCTTCATTAAATATATTTGTATGTGTATCCCCTGCGAGTGCCTCTAGCCCACCCCATCCTGTTACCCACATAACACTCGCGCATTTCCATATTGTCGCACAGCGAATTATTCTCTAAGACCAGTTGGCACGACGATCACGAAAAGCACGGAGGAGGAAATCGAGAAGCGTCGCGCAGAAAATCGCGCTCGTTCGTTACGCTCCGCACCGCGGTTTTTCATCCCGTCCTCGTGGAGGATGGGATTTAATTCCGGCCGATTTGTCCGTCTCATTGGAGAAACGAAGAACCCCACCGTATAGCTCCGGGGGGTTAATAGGATTTCGTTAATAAATTTGCCGCGATCTCGTTGATTATTCGGAAGTGAAACAATTCCCGGTAAAAATGTTCTCGTGCCTCGAGAGGAGGCGGAGGAGGTGGCAAAGCGGACAATCGATTTCAAGCGAATCGACCGTTTAACGCCCACGAGGATATTCACTCTTTGAAGCTGAATTTATTTCATTGGTCACTAACACACCTCCTCGCTCTCGTTTCATCGTTCGCCCGCGCGAACTATTTTTCTCTGCGCCCTCGAAAGATTCGTCGATGAAAATTTTAAGGATCTCGTGTAAGATGGGCCTTAAAAGGGGGTGAAATAGATTGACCCGACTCACGCGTATTCCTAAAAGGGCCATTTATGTGCGAGTACAGGAGCACGTATCTACTACACGTAGAATTCTCGAAGCTTCCTAAACGACAGAAGTGTCGCCCGAAATACCCTCGTGAGTTCCATTTCGCCTACAATATTATCAGCCTCGAGCTACCTTAATTGGTAAACCCCGGGACGCGAGGCAGGAGAAGGAAGTTGGCCGACTCGGAAAAGCATCTGGCGAGCCCTGAGCTTCGGCGTCGGTCCAGACTGGCTGAGCTTGCCGCAGCCTCGGCTTGGCACGGTGAAGCCGGTGAGGAGAGCGAGCAAGATCCTGCAGGGACCATTCAATATGTGACGATAACGCGGGAGCCCGCCCAGCTGTAAATGAACCTTTCGTCGAACCAACGTCCCTCGAACTCGTAAACCGCGAGCGAGAACCTCTTTCGTTATCCTCGTAGCCTAGCTTTACATCGTCAGGTGAGAAGCAAGGGCTGAAAGGATTTATATGCGTTATCTAGAAGCGAAGTAGGGCTCTAGATAAAATTCTTAAAGGAAGCCGAGAATAAGGTGATTCGAGAAACCTTCGTTAATACGACGGAAAGGCCGAAAAATGTACTCGTGTCGTTGCTCATTTCGTTATTTTTTTCTCAGTGAATTTTAAACGAGCTTCACGTTCCACTTCCGGTCCACGGTAACGTCTAGAACATTGTGCACAATTGTTTTCTACGAGTTCGGTGCGTCCTCGCGTCTCGTCAGCGCAAGTTCACTGCCAAGAGCAGCTGGCGACGGCTAAATGCGATGTCCAGTGTTCCGCTCGACTGCTCTTCCGATTAATAACTCGGTGAATTATTATCTCTCGTCTGCGGGCTCGCCTGCACCATTTTGAACTTCTCCGCGTTGATAAATGCACCTCGGAGGGGCTCCCGCTTTATTCTCGCGGACTGAATAAGGCCGAATTACGCTCAGCTCTCGACAATAATCCTCAAATGCCATCTGATTTTTACCACCTGCCCAATTCGTTGATCCCGAATTATACTGGTATTATCTTTTCGCGACTAGCGCTACCTGAATTCCGAAAGATCCTCGGACTCACTATTCTTCCGCATTTGACAAACGACGCCGTGGTCCGTTGAAATTCGTTTCATCCTACGAACGAGGATGTAGAAACGATATGAAAAGGAGAGATAGTACTAAGGAGAAATTTATAAACGGTCGCCTCAGAAACGAAGGGACTGGAAAGAATACGCCAAAGAAAGAAGGGAAATCGTGCTAAGGTCGAATTTACGAAACAGCTAGGAACAATACGCCTAAAAAAGAAGGGGGATTGTACTCAGGAGAAATTTGCAAAGCAGTTCGACCCGTAAACGAAGGAACTAGAAACAATGCCCCAAAAAAAGAAGAGAGATCCTACGAAAGAGAAATTTGCAACACGTTTCGACCCACAAACGAGAATTTAGAAACGATGCGAAAAGAAGAGATCGTACTAAGGAGAAATTTACAAACGGTCACCTCACAAACGAAGGGGCTAGAAACAATCCGCCAAAGAAAGAAGGGAGATCGTATCAAGTCAAATTTGCGAAACAGTTAGGAACAATACGCCTAAAAAAGAAGAGAGATCTTACGAAAAAGAAATTTGCAAAACACTACAGACCCGCAAACGAGAATTTAGAAACAACGCGCCAAAAAAAGAAGAGAGATCCTACCAAAGAGAAATTTGCAAAACACTTCGACCGACGAACGAGCATTCAAGAGGAACGCGGGCTAGGAAAGAACAGAAATCATGCCTCAGAGAAATTTTCAAACACGCATCGTGGATTAGGGTGTCAGCTGTTCGGCATGGGATTTTAACTGCAGTTGCACTCTCGCGATGAGCACGCTGGAGGAAGGAAGATCGGAGAGTGTCGGAGAGCGTCGTCGGACGTTGAACGACGTCGATGCCGGCGTCGCGGTCCAACCACGACGACAGAACCGACGGAGTTACGTAATTGCAGTCTCCTATCGTTATCGTAGGTACCGTCGAATGCCCCTTCCTCGAGTTGGACGCGCGCGGATCCAAGCGTGGAAACGTCCTTTAAACGACTTCTGGCCCGGACAGTCCGGTGACTGGTTTCCGGCTGACGAGGCTCCCACCCTCGACGCTTCTTCTTCTCCACCTCCTCCAATTCCACCTCCTTCTCTACCATCTCGCGTCCTCCTCCTTCGTCCAGCACCGTCTCTCGTTCTCGTTTCGCCTCCAACTGTCAGGCACTGTACCGTCCCGGTACCGATGCCATTTCCCACCCACTTCCTCCTGCTCGTCCTCGTGCCTTCGAGGAAGTTCGTAATTCGTCGTCACGTCATCCTGGGTGGACTTGATTTAAAGCAGTCTGGAAAAGGACCTCCGATCGTCGATGATCCTTCGACTGACGTTCGATATCCGGTTTGGTGCGGTAGATCGATGCGATGGTATGTCGACGATGTATAAAAGTAATGTAAAGCATTTTTCGGATGTTACACCAGGCTTGATCATTTTTTAAACAAAACTTGCCACTGGTTTGTGGACACGTAATAATCGAAATCCTATGGAACCTCGCGCTTTTTTATTAAATTCTTTTTACCGTGGGAAACTGCGACGTCAATTACGCAACGATTCGCGCGTTAAAACCAATTATTCGATCTTCCGGAAGATTTTCAAATTCGCCCCCCACGGTGAATTTCACGGAAAGCGGATTTGGCCGCGCGGAGAATAAAAATTACTTTCGAATTTCCATGATGCGCGCGGAGAAGCAGCTTAAACTACAAAGCGCGCATAAACGGCTGCTCTATGTATAATCTCATTCATTCTCCGCACGGGATTGTAAGGACGAGGGTTGCGCCCTAAGCCTTTGCAAAAGGAGGGTAAAACTGCTAGAAAATGTTCCAGCAACTTTTCATCGCGTAGGGGAGGGTGGGGCATGATGGGGTCCTTAAGACTTTTTAATTTTTTTTCAGGCATTTAAAATGCGGAATAGAAACGGCTACTATTGCAACTTGATCCTTCAACTAGCTGCTATTGATAGAAAAATTAGGAATTAAAAATATAAGTATTTTCTGTAAAAAGAAAATTGTTTTTGTAGGTCCTGCCAACTACCCCATCTTGCCCTACCCAAGGGGCAAGACGGGGCATAGGCGTGGAGTAAGATGGGATCTTTTTAATCTCGAATACAACATAAGGTTTTCAATAAGTAACTAGAAACACTAGTAAACATTGGTGACAAATTTACTTGTATATTTTATATAAACAATTAAAAAACGTAAAACACAAAAGATACAATTATTATTATTACTTAGGGCATAGTTTATATTTAATGCTTATCATCTTGGTGTATGCAATAGAGACAGTTTTATTTCTAATAAAATATATATAATTATACTCTGTACACATTTAATGTAGGGCAAGATGTGGTCCACGATGGGTAGGTACAGCTTCGGACCCCGTCTTGCCCCAAGGGACAGTTTTCAGGTTAAGTGTGCATAACAACGTAAACATATTTTAAATCAATTGATCGCATATATGAATGTATTCCTAAGAAAATACTTTATTAGAGGATACTATGTAATCGTGAAAAAAAAAATTACGCTTCTTACCTGCTCTTATGTAAATCCGTTGAAAAATTACATCAGCAAACAACAAATACACGTTTTGATGTTTAGTCTCTAAGTAAATGACAGAAAACAGCTGTCATCACTGTCACAGATTGGCATAGCAAGAGCAAACAATTCAACGTTTTCCCGCTCCATTGCGGCACTTATCAAGGAAGCTATTACAAAAACCCCGTCTTGCCCTCAACCCCATCACGCCCCACCCTCCCCTACTTATGCGCCCCTGCAAAAATCGCAAACACTCGTTCGGGATAAAACAACCCTTTTCAAAGTTACCAAAAGTCAAATACACTCCGACAATGTTTTCCAACAAATACAAATCCTTGGCGAAACTGTCTCGTGTCACGTGAAATGCCGAACGTCCTGTAACTCCCAGAAGGTCCTAGCCGAAAGGTTCGCAGCTTTCCATACGGATAAAAGCAAATATTTCACCCTCGTCCGGAAATGTCAACGACCAGCAGCGCAACTGGCCGACGAAGCACGATGACGAAGAAGCTCGCCCTGCTGCGTCCATCATCCCCAACCCTCATTTGAGTCCTCTCATATTTTTTTTTTCTCTTCGCCTACAACTCTCTCCAACGGATAAAATTCTGGGCACGGGGAAGCTGGCCGTTGCTGGACACAAAAATAAAACGAGAACAAACGGCGAGTATCCGAAGACAATAGATTTTACCAAGATCGAGCCAGTCCAACCCCTTCCATTCGCATGGTCCGGCCAACCCCTTCGACCATTCCCCTATCTTCTACTCGTTCTTCCATCCCCGTGTCCCCACGATCCTCTTTCTGCCCTTCTCCTTTTCCACCCCTACGATTCTCCACCCTCCTCTTTATATCCTCGGCAGCCACCATCGGTACAACATAAATATCCATGCAGCTCGGGCTATTCGGCATGATGCACTGCCAGGGCAGCCTGGTGGTGGTAGCTGTGCATTCTCCACAATCCTTGCCAAATATTTGCCTGAGATAGCGTGGGCCGCTTCATGCCCCGTTTTCTTGCCTTTTCACCGCGAGAGAGAAATCGTTCGGGTTTCCACGTACCGGCGATAGCTACAATCTTGTGCTCCGGGGAGATTTGCGAGGGATGGTAGACAGTGAAGTGACCACCATTTAGAGCAGGTTTCAGTTTCGGAGATTTTATGTTTGTCCTTCGATTTACTTCGACGAAACTCGAATGCGCACCATTGGGATCGTACAATTTAAAACGGCGAGGGTGAAGACATGGCCAGAAAGAAATATTTGAGTGTGAAGTATGGCCGCAGCAAAAACGAAGCTAAAATGGCTAGATATCGGAAAAACTGAAAGCTCTTCTCGCGGATGAGGAGAGAAGATGAGAACAGGGGTAAGAGAGAAGTCGAGATAACGAATGAATTTACATGCAGGTTACCAGGAGGGTTGCATCCCAGGGGCTGCAAGTTTTCAGGGATGGCGTAGGTCCTCTTGGTGGGTAGACCGTGGACCTCATGATTATTAATAACCCACCCGATTTAATTTCGCTTCGTCGGCCTTACCGATATTATCCAGCCACTCTTAAAAATAAAATTACGCCGGAGCTCGCTCTTATAATGAGATAAATAATCTGCTGGATGTTAGGCGCCTCTGATGCGAATTCAATGATTTCATTCGCGTCACTTACCAATGTTGAAAAAGACTTCGCGATATTTCTACACTGAAAAAATTGTATTCTCATCTTAAGAATTTACCACTTAAGTTTAGAATATTTCCCACTAAAATAAGTAACAAGAGGATCTTCTTAATTTAAGAGTAGAATGTTCTAAACAGATTCCTCTAAACAAATATTCTTAACAGATATTTCTATCAGATATTCTCAACATAACCTGGTAAAAAATTTGTATGGATATGTTTCGTATATAATTATTGGAAACAAAACTCTTAATGAAATGCTTCACTCTTTAAATTGTCGAAAATTACATTATCCATATCTTGAAATCGGAATTGGTTGAGACATGTAGTCACAAGAGAAGGTTACAATTCATATATACATGTATTTCTATTACTTGTAAATATCTCCATTAAATCGCCCAAATCCTCTTCTTCTAGCCACTTCGTCATTTCCTTATCCATATTTTTTGCACAACACAGCACACATAATAATATAGTGCTCAAAATTACGCAGAATTGCAAAGAGGAACAAGATACAGGCATCGACATGTGCCGCACGCGATGTGTAACCTAACTTAAGCGAATACTGACACGCATTGTGTCGCGACATCCAGATGGATTATTAAGAATATATTTTTAATTTAAGAATATATTCCAAAAACCGTCACAACGATAAGAAAATATTCTTCTCTATTAAGAATATCTGTTAAAATGAATTATTAAGTTTGTATTTTAAGAATACAATTTTTTCAGTGTACGATAGACTAATGTCAGAATATTATAACGCGTGCGACTTAAATACCTGCGCAAACCAATCCCAGTGAGGGTTGGCCGGGCGTGTTTATCGTCGTCCGAGTATTTATTAATTTCCACGCCCATAAACAACGAAATTAATTAAAATAAAAACCGTTAATAGTACACCGGGCACGATTTCAATAAATACACGGGCGAGAAGGGGTGCTTAATCGGTAATTAAAGGTACAAAAATTCATTCGCCAATGGAAATGTAATTTCCAATATCGAAAACTCCGTCCTTATCCCACCTGGCAACCTCACCCACTGCCACCCCCACTACCGTCGCTCCCGCCCTTATCCGCGCGCACGCGCGTTTCCCCAGAGATTTATGAGAACCATATCTTCTCACGCTCCGATCGGAAATTCAAGCAATACCGGTAAAATATTTCCTTCGGATAGAATTTTTCCTATCAATTTTATGACCGCGGGATTCGCGCGGAGGTTCTCACGCAAAAACGTGCCGCGGAAAACTATCCTCGCGGTCTCGAGGGTTATAGCCGACGAAAGATCGACGCTTTTCTTCGAGTCTGCGAATGCCCCGCCGGAAAGGAAGAGATAATAAACACGCTCTAGGAAATTTCATAGTGGAGCAATGTGCCAGGGAATTCTGCGCGTAACACGCTTTCGCATAATTTCGGCGCCGTTTCTCTTTCGAGAGATCGACGGATGGGCTTTATGGACATTTACATGTATGTGGATGGTGTAACGGAGAAGCACGTATTGCGTGTCACGTGTGATTCACGACACATCTCGGATTTCAGTCTCTTCACTGTACCATTGCAAGTCCGCGAAAATCTCCTGTGAATTTTAACAGTAAAGCTAAAGTGACGAGATCAGATGCTCAATTAACGAGGACTCGTTGAATCTGTACATAGAAAACATTATCGGTACGTACACTATTTCTACCAAAGGTGTCAAAAGACACCTCAAAATGTATTTTCAATTTGTTTTCCAAGGTGAATCATTTTTCCTCAATTAATTCTTTCACTATTCGTATATTAGTTGTTAGATTAATTTAGCGGTATCATTTTCCTGTAGCTCATCTTGGACCCAAAAAGACACCTCTTAGACGAAATGGGTATATACAAAAGCCCGGAAGATCTTCAACACAATTTTCTGTCAAAAAGAATGACTAAAAATCCTTGACCGCAGAAAGTGTAGAAACCGTATATGCATCTAAGTGGACAATTCTTTCGTCGGACCGGGTCTCAGAGCGGCACCCAAAAACGAAATCACAGTCCTCCTGATCCCAGATAACAGATATGCAACTGTAATTCTAGACACACCATCGAGTTCCCGTCGATCCGTCGCTCAAACATCGAGCCGCAATAATCGGCCAAATTGTGTCGGAATTGTGTTGTTACGTCGCACGCGTACACGACGTAACAACGCCAGCGCGTAAATTCGCTCACGTCGGTAAGCTTGCGCAGGGTTCTCCAAATTCGTTTCGAGTTCGCTTCGATAAGCCGCCCGCGCTCCGTCATTATTCTAACGATAATCCGGAAAAAGAATGAAATCACCGAGGGCCGGAAGCGATCGGGTTTGCGCGCCGGTAATCGAATGGAACGATTAACATGCTCGTGGGGCTGAAAACGAAATTGGGGGAGGAGGGGTTAGTGAATTTTATATCCCTCCTGTCTCTTACCCGTTCAAACACCGGGCCGCGCGCGACGATGACGCAGCCATTCATCAATTTTATAAGTCGTCAATCACCGCGTGAAGGCAAACCAGAAGGGGTCGTAATTTGTCATCGATACGCGAGTTCTCTGGTTTCGCGAGAGTCGACGAAGAGGGGATGAGAAAAGCAGTGGAAAAAGAAAAACAAAAAACCGATCGTGTTAGGGAAAACATTTTCGTGAATTTATTCGGTGTCGGGTCGCGGTTCGATTTTCTTCCGTTATCACGCACCACGGAGAACAGATAAGAAAAGCTTGGAAGGTGGCAAGGTTTCGCGAGAATCGACGAAGAGGGGATGAGAAAAACAGTGGAAAAAAAAAAAACAATAAACCGATCGTGTTAGGGAAAACATTTTCGTGAATTTATTCGGTGTCGGGTCGCGGTTTGATTTTCTTCCGTTATCACGCACCACGGAGAACAGATAAGAAAAGCTTGGAAGGTGGCAAGGTTTCGCGAGAATCGACGAAGAGGGGATGAGAAAAACAGTGGAAAAAAAAAAAAACAATAAACCGATCGTGTTAAGGAAAACATTTTCGTGAATTTATTCGGTGTCGGGTCGCGGTTCGATTTTCTTCCGTTATCACGCACCACGGAGAACAGATAAGGAAAGCTTGGAAGGTGGCAAGAGGAACGAAGGGGCTCGAAGTGGGAAATCTCGACGCGAGGATGAAATATCATAGTTTCGCGCCCCCGAATATTAATACCACCTAATCCCGGCGAACGCTTAAAGATAGTTATCCGGTGCCGCCTTGGGAAATTAATTACACGTAGGAGGGGTTGGTACGAGGACTTAGGGGATGAGTGAGAATACGTGGAGGGGGTGGTGCGCGAGTCTTACTACGATTTCGTGACACACGAGGCGATAAATACGCCCTGCATAATTTATTTGTCGAGTTAACATTAACTACATGTCCCACCCTCTTGCCCGTCCCTTTTCATACCCATTCACTTCCGTCTCCCTCTGCCGTGTCCATGCTTCTGCTTCCGTTCCTCCGAGGGCCTCCCTACCGTCCCAATTTCATCGTCCTGACGCTCATGTCGGAATCACGAAACTGGGACGTCGAGGATCGTGTCGTAACCGCGCGCTAAGTACCAACCTACAAACGAGTCCACCCCCGGGAATTCGAGGACTCGAGAAATCGGACTGCCACCCCCTCTTGCCCATTCTACTCCCTACGAGCATGCTGTAGCATCCCTAAACACGTTCGTTCTACGTTCTTCTCTCGTTTTTTCGAGTTCCACGTACTTTCCTGGTTTATCAACAACGGTGGCGCACAAGCATATTATCGAATCCGAGGAATAGGCGTATTGGTGAATATATTATCGTAAATGGTGAATTTCGGCGTCCTCGGGGAAGCTTTCCACGCCGACAGCGAAGGACTCGATTATCGTGCCTCGTTTATATGCGGTTTAATCATTTTCGATGGCGCGCGTACGGGCGCGCGCGCACACACACACACACACACACGAGGTGCCTCTGATAAAGTTTTCACGAGGTCTCATTTCCACGAAGAAGAGCGGCGGAGGCTGGGCTACATGGACTGGCGCAACGACGCGTTGTCTAAACGAGATGCGCGATATAGACACGGTATGGTGGGAAAAATTGCAATTTCGTAAAACACGTCGCTTCCGGTGATCGCGCTGGATTCACGGAAAATGCCTTTCGTTCCTTCTGGAATTATTAAAATTGCGAAATCATCGCAACTTTTTTCTCGTCCGATAATTTTCAAGTCGGGCACACGCGTAATTTAAAAGACAATTCAAAATAAAAACGGAAAAAGAATTGGTAGGACTTCCGTATCCGACCCTCGTCCGATCTTAATAAAATTTTACTGGTACGTAGCACTTACTAAATGCAGTCGAACGCCAGAAGTGCGAATTTAAGGAAACGCCTGGTTTCCGAGATATTCAATTTTAAAATTACACGATTAAATCAACAATTTTTGACATTTTTACGTAAAAGTAAGACTGAAATTCCACAAAATCTCAGGTTAGGCAGGTGCAATGGTTAGGCACGGGTAATAAAAAAATAATGTAAACTTGAGAACGTTCTGGTTAGATCAATCTCCATTTATCACATTTATATTTCAACTTTAACATTTAACCGCCAATTTTGTAAGAGGAAAAAGTTATTTCTGGAAAATCTTTTTCTGTTAATAACTTTTTAATAAATGACGAGCGGAGCTTAAAACCTTCACAACATTACTCAGAGTAATGACTCAAGGTCATCTTGATAACATATGTGAAGGATATTGAAATCCGAGGCGACTCCCCATAAGCGAATAATTACCAAAAAAACAATATTCTTTTCTACATTTCTTGTTTTTAATATGCATTCTAATGACATTTTGATAAATTAGTATTTATAATCTTGCAAGATATTAATAAAATAAACATTTCAGCGAAACATTTTTGAATTTTAGTCTTTTTTTTACTTGAAAATCTAAAAAAATAAACGTAATTAAAAATGCAATATCTCCGAAACCAGGCGTTTCCTTAAATTCGCACTTATGACATTCAACTAGATAATGTTACTTACCTGTAAAATTTGATTAAGATCGGACAAGGGTCGGATACGGAAGTTCAGCCAAAGAATCTTATTAAACCCGAGTGAAGTTTTATTTTCCAGCTTTGCTCGAAAGATCCTTGTTAAGCCCCTACGGTAATTCCTCCTCGTCGGGAGTCTCCTTCAAAGATCATCTACCTGCCATTGACGAGGCGCGTTCGTATCGCGAAAGAGCCGGATTTGAGTTCAATAATCAGGCGTATTGAATTGCGGAAGCGACGGTTGCGTCGAGGAAGTCGATGATCTTTCGGTACACGACGATCAGCCGTCGTCTTCCGCGTTTTCCACGTCGTCGTCATCTCGACGCCCGGTACAGGCGCACACATATTTTTCAAATATTTCTCCCTCTCGCTGACGCAGTCCCATTCTGTGCGGTTGGAAAGGCACGGGGGTAGCGACGAGGAGGGTGGCGGAGGGTGAACCGGGAGGATTCACAGGGGAAGCATTACTCGCGAGGCTTTAGAAGCGAGTATAAGGAGACGTCAGTCGGATATTAAAGGGAATAGAGCCGTGCGCATCGGCCGCGTCCCAGCGGAATTGAAAATATTTTTCAGTGGGAACCGTCAACCCTACTGTATATCGAATAAGCGATATAAGAGTACCAGGTGCGGGGATGACGGTACTCCTCCTGCCTCCTGCACGATGAAAATTCAACTTTAACGACACGTTACCCTCTCGCGATAAAGTCCACGACTTTGAAGCTTCTGCTTGCTCGAACCCGAAGGAACATTGTTTTTCCTTTGGAATGTATAAGAGGATATGGCACTTGTCCAAACTGCGCTCTCGGTAGGGCCACTTCAAAGCCGAATGCTTCATTCCGCGAGCACGCAGCACTTTCGCGAGGAGTTTTCCGAAAAACAAGGCGTAAGTTAAGCGTAGAACTCGAATCGTGACATTCGCGTGGTAGAGGGTCTCGAACGTTATCGGCACGAATCCAAAAGAGTCGTCTTGTCCGAAGGAGGAAAGCCTTATCTTCGAATATTTTCATCGGCACTTCGGTTCGACCAACTTTTGAGAACGACACGCCTTCTCTCTCTCTCTCTCTCTCTCTCTCTTCCTCTCTGTGCCTTTATCTTTCACGGTGCTCCAATTACACACACGGTAAGCAGTCGTTGCGGTGCTCACGAAAATTCGATCCCCATGCGCCACGTCCAAAAGCGACCTTTAATCCCGTGCGGTTGACCCTCGCGACCGGACGGGCGATAAACCAAAATGCCCGGGTAATCCTCGACGCGGCTACGCTGCGATTTCAGATAAGCATCTCCGGTGCGCTCGCGGAACAACGAGCGTCCACGAGTAATTCAAATCTCAATGGAAACAGCTCTCGCTTCGTGCGCCGATCTTCGATTCGTGGTTACAAGTGAAGGAAGAATCGACCGCAGAACGATTCGATTTCTCTCACCTGCGATCTCGAAAGTAACGTTCTGAATTGTTATTAATTAAAACGCGCTTTCTGCTGCACACTTCACTCTGCGCATTCGTGGATGCACGCGTCCCGCGACTTCTGTTCCCCAGAGGTGCGATGCGGTGTAGCAAAGGAAAATCCGATGGATATCAGGGGACGCTCTCGGTGGATACGGTAGGGTGCGATAGAAGCACGAAGGGGATTCCTCCTGAGGGATCGAGCCACCCATACGTGTCCGGAGTTACAATCGTCCAAGCAGGATAAACGGCTTGACATATTAGCCGGTGGATCGAGCACCAAGTCCAGCGCATCGGGCGCATCGCGCTAGTTCCATCCTCGCAACAAGCGTGACTCAGAGTGGAAGTTAACTCGTTTTATCGCGAGTAGGTTACAAATCGGAAGGGACTTGCGGCAAAGAATTTTGTTGCGCGAGCTAATCGAAGAAGTAAGATACCTAGATGATCCGTAATTGATTTTTGATTCGCTGCCACCTGTCGCGGAGCTTAATTTCTCGTTAATTATCCGACCGGAAGTTAAATCGTTTTATCGCGAAAAGCAAAAGAGAAGATTACGAAAGGCACATGCGGCAGAGCACTTTCTTTCGCGAGTTAATCGAAGAAATAAGATACCTCGATGATCCGTAATTGATTTTCGATTCGCTGCCACCTGTCGCGGAGCTAAATTCTCGTTAATTGTCCGACCGGAAGTTAACCCACTTTATTGTGAGAAGCAAAAGAGAAAATTACGAAAAGCACATGCGGCAAAGAATTTTCTTTCGCAAATTAACCGAAGAAATAAGATACCTCAATGATTCGTAATTGATTTTTGATTCGCTGCCACCTGTCACGGAGCTTAATTTCTCGTTAATTGTCCGTCCGGAAGTTAACTCGTTTTAACCGAAGAAATAAGATACCTCGATGATCCGTAATTGATTTTTGATTCACTGCCACCCATCGCGGAGCTTAATTTCTCGTTAATTGTCCGACCGGAAGTTAACTCATTTTATCGCGAAGAGCAAAAGAGAAGATTACAAAAAGCACATGCGGCAGAGCATTTTCTTTCGCGAGTTAACCGAAGAAATAAGATACCTCGATGATCCGTAATTGATTTTTGACTCGCTGCCACATGTCGCGGAGCTTAATTTCTCGTTAATTGTCCGACCGGAACTTAACTCGTTTTATCGCGAAGAGCAAAAGAGAAGATTGCGAAAAGCACATGCAGCAGAGCACTTTCTTTCGCGAGTTAATCGAAGAAATAAGATACCTCGATGATCCGTAATTGATTTTTGATTCGCTGCCACCTGTCGCGGAGCTTAATTTCTCGTTAATTATCCGACCGGAAGTTAAATCGTTTTATCGCGAAAAGCAAAAGAGAAGATTACGAAAGGCACATGCGGCAGAGCACTTTCTTTCGCGAGTTAATCGAAGAAATAAGATACCTCGATGATCCGTAATTGATTTTTGATTCGCTGCCACATGTCGCGGAGCTTAATTTCTCGTTAATTGTCCGACCGGAACTTAACTCGTTTTATCGCGAAGAGCAAAAGAGAAGATTGCGAAAAGCACATGCAGCAGAGCATTTTCTTTCGCGAGTTAACCGAAGAAATAAGATACCTCGATGATCCGTAATTGATTTTCAATTCGCTGCCACCTGTCGCGGAGCTAAGTCCTCGTTAATTACCCGACCGGAAGTTAACTCATTTTATCCCGAAAAGCAAAAGAGAAGATTAGGAAAAGCACATGCGGCAGTGCATTTTCTTTCGCGAATTAACCGAAGAAATAAGATATCTCAATGATCTGTAATTGATTTTTTATTCGCTGCCACCTGTCGCGGAGTTTAATTTCTCGTTAATTGTCCGACCGGAAGTTAACCCACTTTATTGTGAGAAGCAGAAGAGAAGATTACGAAAAGCACATGCGGCAAAGAATTTTCTTTCGCGAATTACCCGAAGAAACAAGATACCTCGATGATCGTTAATTGACTTATGATTCGTTGCTACCTGTCACGCAGCTTAATTTCTCGTTCATCGTCCGACATTTTGCTTTACGCTCCATTACCGGCACGACGAGATTACCAACAAGGCCATAAGACGCAGGGCCTCGAGGAACGGAGACCGGTAGAGTAACAGGAGAAATTTCTTTTGACAGACGTAAGCCACCGGAAGGGATCTTGGAGATTATGTAACAACAGCTGTGCTCCCTTTGCGACGTTCCTTCCGATGCTTCCATTTTCCCTACCCTTCTCGCAAACACGAGAGCCCGCGAAGGGCTTGGAGAAATCCCCATCGTCCCTTCGTGCGATATTCAAACTGTTCTGTCCACCACGATACGCACCCCGTCCCTTATAAAAGTCTCATTCTATCGTGCCGGAGGATCATACCGCGGGAACGCAGTTATCGAAGGAGTCTCAAGGAATCTCGAGCATCCGTGAAGCACCAGCGGAGAACTCGGAACTTTATTATCCTCAAAAACCAAAGAAACGTGGAGCATTTCATAGTTCTATTCGATTAACACCTTAGACAAACACCTGAGCACCTCGGACTGCCAACGAATACATCACCATAACCAGCTGGAGTAGATAAAATAAACCGACGTAAGGATCCAAACGTAAATACGAATACTGCCAGGAAAACCCTATCATTAAATTTCTCAACGACGAAGGAACATCCACAAGAATATTCTCATTACTCAGAGCGAAGCACCTTAACTGGAACGTACCTTAATTGAATATTAGATCGACCAAAATAAGGGCTGACCCCAGTAACGAAATTACGAGCCCCAAATCCTGTGACCCACGAGCATCAGCAAGCGTGCGCGATCCCTTCCGACTTTTATAGGAATGATGGTGGTAAATATTTCATAAATAGAAGGGGATGCTAATCAAGTGGTGTAACAGGGGTGGACCAAGGATAGATTAGAGGGAGAGACGGAAGCTAGTTCGATAAAGAGAGAGAATTGTCTGTTGGTCTGGAGCCGGCCGACATTAAGGCCAACGCAATCAGTCTGCTTCCTCGGAGCTGGTGCTCCCTTCACGTTCCTCGCTTTTGCCACCCTTTCGTCCACCCCAAACCCTCTCGCACCCTCACCGATCCCCAAGGCGTCGTCTCACCTTGCCCACCCCTTTATCTTTCATTCCCCGTCACCCTGAACGTGTAATGTCGTCATAAAGAAAGTGGAGAGGGTTGATTGACCCAAGATCTCTCTCTTCAGCTCCAAACTCTCCAGCTCACCCACGTCCCTTCTCTCTTCCGATTTACGCCCAAAATTCGGCTGTGCTCGGTACTCATCCTGATATCTTCACTTCCTGCAACGACGAAATTACACAGTCCTCGAGATTTTTAAGACCTACTACCACGACGAAGCGTGTTTCTAAATCTGGAGAAGCTTGAAATAAAATTTACGGGAAAAAAGATGTTCTCCAATCTTCTGGTTCTAGGAGAGTCAACTAATTAAAGGTCTTCGAATCGCATTACCATCTGGCCTCATGATTCGACCAAACGCGCAACCACAGTTTCTTCTACTCTCCGTTCACGATTAACTTCCGCCCAAGAACAGAGGAATTCGCATTCCGTCCCCTTCCCCTAGCCTATTCGCAAAACTCTCCAACATTCCCTTAGAACTTACCCTACGGGGAAGGTCTCCCCACGAAAATCAGCGTGACGCGAGGGCCCGAAAGTTCTGTACACTGGGTTGGAAGGAGGTAACTCCGTGGTGGTCCCTCGAGTGTCCTCATTTCTGGTCGACCTCCAAGACTCTTCTGCCCTTTCGCCCCCGCCGCAAGATCATCGAGGACACCGTAATCTTCTTAAGAGCGCCGACGATCGACCGGACCTCGGCCCGCAGCACTTTTCCGCCTCCTTGCCTCCTTGAATTTCCACTTCGGCCTCCTCCTTGTCTACCGGTCGTTCGCAGTACCTTCTTCTTCTCCTGTCACCGTCCCACCAATCCTGGCCAGGACCTCCTCCGGAAACGAGTGTCGCCCACTTTCTTCCTCTCGCCTACCAATCCCTCGTTCCGCTCTCTTGGCTCACCAACTCCGCTTCCTCTCTTCATCCCCATTGTCGTTCTTCTTATATCGAATCCACTTCCTTCCGGCTGTCCAAGGTTGTGTTCGTAGCCTACGCGCCACTGTGGTCACTATCGAGAAGTCGATGGAATAAATTCGACGGTGTGAAGAGAAACGGTAGAGGGTGAAGATGCTCACAGATATTTACACGCGTATTATAATCCCGATGAATAGATAAGCTGTCTCGATGGCGAACTAATCCGTGGAAGCTTGCGACGGAACAGCTACGCGGGAGTAAAATCAGACGGGCTCGAAGTCAGAAAGCTTGCGGTTCCAGTCCAAATCCGATGGGATTTCCCCGATAGCGATGTATGTAGCGTGGGTTACACCTGGAGTTGAGAGAAACATTAGCGGAGCGTCACTCCATTTCTGTGGGTCGAGAAATTTCTGGTGAGATTCGTGCGCGGATTATCGAGCAATTAAAAAAAATCACATTCCCAAAAAGAAAGAGGACACTTAACCCCTTGACTACGGCAGACTTTGATACGTACCGGCCATACTATACGGCAGGAATTGAGTTACGATGTACACTCGGAATGGCGAACTTTTGGATAGGGATGCATATTTGTGAAAACATATTTCAATAATCAAAAAACTGAATTTCACTACGTAAAAACAAAGTTAAACATTTTCTTATTCGAACATTTCATTCTAGGGATAAAACAAGAAAATAACTGTAAAACTTAAATTTAAATCGTGGGATGAGGTGATATGGAATGATTCACTAATTGTAAGCAAAAAATAATTACCACAGTACAAAGTTATGTCTTCACAATTTGGTTATTGTCTTTTCTGATTTTTCGCTAATAATTAAACATTTAAGTAGCAGGTGACTATCGAAATATGTACCAGTGAAATTTGTATTAACTCTTGTCTAACTGAAATAAGATTTATGGGAAAAATATCGATATAATTTTTGGGGTGCCTATAGACGTTCTCAGTGTCACAAACGCAAAATTTCGAAGCGTCTATAGACGCCCACAGTAGTCAAACACGGCACACGTGAGTACGGGTCGACAACGGTAACACTTCATTCTCTTCTTTTCTCACGAGCACCGAACACCCTTGACAAAGTTTATAATCCAAGTGAACTGTGGTACAATCTAACCAAACGACCTTAAGATTCGAGCTAACAGAGAAAAAAAGGAATGACTATAAAGTAGGGGTGCGATCAATTGTTTTCAACAACCGCAAACAAAATTCGGACGCCCTAGCGTCCGAGAACAATATGACGGGATTTAGTTAACAATCTTTTCCTGAGTCATCGTCATTTATTACAACTGAATAAAACAAAACCCAATAATTCGACCCAGGCTCCGTCACATTTATATTAACCACGTTACTATAAGTATTTATATATATATAAATTAATTATATATTAATTATTTATTATATATTAATTTAGGGTATAGCCACACACAAACATATATATATGTATATATATACGTTCGTGAACAACACATTTTCCACTAACTAATTACAATATTGTGATCAAGTTGTGATAGCGCAACTTAACTTAATGATCGGAGAGAGAGAGAGATAGAGAATGATTTCCGCTCGCCGTCGTCGATGTAGAGGCCGCGGTATCCTTTTTGGTTAATATTGCTTGGAGAGCATCTTTTACTGAGATGTCGTTGTCAAGCGTTGCCTCTACTGCCCATTCCTTCTATTTTCCTTGTATTCTGGCTTTGGCCTCCTCCTTTCCATCTCGATGTCTTCTCTCTCTCTCTCTCTCCCTCATTCTCCTTTGTTATTGCTCTACCGATTTCTCTCTCTCCTTCTATCTCTCTATCGATTCTACTAGGAGTCTACTTCGATTCCTTATGTCACTTCCGCTAGGGTTTTAGGTTTGCATGTCGACAGTACTCTGAATTGGAAGAGTCATGTCAGTATAATTGCATCTAAAATTTACCACACCTTATACCGGCTGAAGAGAAATAAGGAATTTTTGGATGTCTCCCTTCGCAAGCATCTTGTTACTGCGCTGATCTTTCCTCTAGTTGATTACTGCTCACCGGTCTTCTGTGATATCACTGATGAACAGAATTTGAGGTTGCAGCGTGCTGTTAATTCTTGTGTACAATTTATATTCGACTTGCGGAGGGATGTACACATCTCACCTTATTTTAAGAGACTGGGTTGGTTGAAGATCGACATGAGAAGGGACTATTTCCTTGATTGTGCCCTCTACAGGATCTTGTCTACCGGGGCTCCATGCTACTTGCGCGATCACTTTTCTTTTCATAGTTCCTCCTCTTCACGTGACCTTCGGGCGGGCAAGAATGAGTTAGATCTGACTATTCCGTGTTGTCATACTGTAACCCTTCAGAAGGCTTTCTACGTAAAGTCTGCTTACTTTTGGAACGCTCTGCCGTGTACTATTCGTGAGTCGGTGTCTATTAGTAGTTTTAAGTCTAGACTATTTATATACCTTAAGGATAAGTGTGAATAGTTTCTGTTGCGTGCGCCATTACCTTTGTCATTATTATTATTATTTTCTATAAAATTTATTTTTTGTTTTGATTGTTCGGGGCCTGAAGGATCTTGGGTCCAGGCCTGTTAATAAATTCTAATTCTAATTCTAATTCTCTATTCCTCCAACGATCTCTCCCTCTCTTTCTCTCCATTGCCTATTGGCAGGCGCTACCTTATATCTATCCTTACAACAATGCTAAGAGATTATTATTCCATGGACGAAGAACCAATTGCGAACGAGGCAACGGCCTATCGCTGCCAAATTGAGCGATTTCAAAGTCCAAAGCTCGCGGTCGCATTTCCGGCCCGATGGGGATTCGGTCCTGGTTAATACCAGGGATGCCTAAAGTAGCGTGGGGGCTGGTAGCGACGGGGTGGCGTCGGGAGGTGACGTTGGGAGCGACAGCATAGACGGCGGGCTAAGGCAGGACCAATTATGTCGAAGTGTTATCCGATTACAAATTTCCCTTCGGCCTGCTGCAGGCTCTGCGGCAATCTCGTGTTTATACGTGCATCAAGTCTGGAAGCGTTGGTCGGGGGCCCTCCTTTGAGCCTCTCCGGAGACGCATCTCCGGAATTTAATAGGCTTCACTTTGAAACTACTGGCGAAATTGATCTCCTCGCGTCCTCCAAATTTTCCTCCCTTGCCTTCCGTCCCAACCTCCTCGTGCAATCCACAGGGGGGTCGGGCGGGGGTCGATTAATTTAGGGTAAGCCTTCGTTCCAACATTAATAGGCTAACCGCAAAGAATGCTCGTACATAAGATCCCAACCGAAGAACGGACTACAATTGCAACGGAGGTAGAGGGAATTTTTTGAAGATATCCGGGGAGGATGAGAAAAAATTGTGGAAGGTTATGCGAGTGGTGGTATGCAATAAAATCGGAAGGCGAGCCTCTAGGAAAAAGTTCGCCGATGGCAATATAAACCGTGCTTTGCTGACGGAAACGTAACACGGGGCACATACGTATGCACGGCATCCTACTCGAGGTATGCGGTCCTTTGGGAGAAGCGCAAATAAAATAGGAACAGCTGAATACGTGGCTTGCCCAGCTCGAAATTTTTCGTCTCCACGCGTCGTCCTCGTGCTCGTAACGTTGATAAGACGGAAAACAGATGGTCGTAAATACGTACAGCGTTCCTTCGGCGTGGCCAATCAAAACGGACTGTCGCGGAATGTCGTGAAATTCACCAACACCCGGACACACTTCGCATGGTTAGCTTGGCAACTTTAACCTCGTGCATCGTCGATGTATTAATTTCGTTAAATAATACATTTGCAATCGAGATTAATGCGGAAACTCAAACGGTCGGTCGTGCATTAACATTTGAAAACCGCAAGCGGTGCGATGCGTCGTCTAGTTTTCGCGTGAGCGAGATGCGGATATGACGGTGATTCAAATTTTATTTACCCGTCCTATAATTATTCCGGTAACGTATGCATATCGGTGGCCGCAACGCAACTGAAAATTTATCAATACTCCCGAATAAATTAACCGGGAATGAGAATTCGACAAATGAACCGGCGAATTTAACGCACCACTTTAACCCTTTCGGTACGAGCGCCGGACATATCCGGCATCCATGTAATAGCCTGTATTCTACTGTTATTTATATAATTAATAGAATTTTATATAAATGTCATTTAATATGAAAACTGTAAGCAACACTTGTTAGAAGAAACAATCGTTTCATTAAGCGAAGTACTTATTTAACGCCTAGAAAAATCTTCAAACAAAAGAAGCGCTATGTGTGCATTTTCGGAGCGGTTTGCAATTTGTTAATTAATACAAAATGGAAATTGTTCTAAACCTTTGGCAATCATTTTTTACTTAAGGTGTTCATAATTCCTTCAATCTTGATATACAAGTGTAGGAATTAATTAAATGATGGTGGTTAACAGGTTATTGAATTGGTCTATTGTGATTTGCTTAATATGAAATGTATGTAGTTAAGTAGACAGTCCAATAAGATTATCGCTACACTACACTACTTTATGTCGCTCAATTCTACCTTCACTACGCTACTCTCATTACGCTACACAACTCTGTCTTCACTACGCTACTCTCACTACGCTCTGCACCCTTCGGTGTCCAACTCAACTCTCTGCTCTGCACCCTTCGGTGGTCAACACAACTCTCCTCGTCAGCTCCACCGTGCACCCACTCGCGACACTCTGTCCACCCACAGTCCACCTCACGTGCAACGCACGTGGGCCTCACTCCTTGCGCACTCAACGGGCCCTTGGGCCGTGCGCTTTCTCCCTTGAGCCTAAACAGATGCAGTCATAAACTTAAACCTAAAACTTAGTCCTACACAGTCGTCGAAACGTGACACTGAATGTTCTTCGCGGCTAATATATACAACCCCACACAAGGATTCTCGGGTTCCCTGGTTACGAAACCGTGATACAAATTTCAAAATTCAAAATGGCGTAGCGCGTCTTTGACACTTTAGAAGCGGATAACAAGCGACCTGCATAGCACATCTTTCCAGCGGAAGAGGTCAACAAATTGTAATATCAAAAAAAGTGCAGATCTCCGCTATAGTACAATAAATAACGCGTATTTTAAGACTAATTTCATCGCAATCGGTACAGAATTCAGCCGTCGAATGACTTTTGGCAGTAAAAAACGACTTTATGCCCACAGTGGCGCCTCGTACAGCGGGAGCTTTGGTACCGAGAAGGTTAAAACGACTGCTTAAAATTCACTTACAATTAACGATACTCCGTAATTTCGTTCGACCTCGTGTCTCGGGCAGCACGCGCACGCAAACCAATGCCCGATTTGCGGACGCGCCACCCTGACGCCAATCCAACCCCCAGGAATTGAGGAAGGAGGGTAATATGCTTGCGGTACGACGGGTGCGCACCTTCGGCGTGTCTGGCTGCGGCCACGTCCATATTGCAGGTGCTCGCGGCTCCTAGGTGGTCCATGCATATGCATGCACCTGGAGGATCCGCGTCGTGATACATTCGAAAGCGCGGCCCCTCTGCCGGGCCGCTCCCTGACGCGTACCTAATTAGGATTTTAGTGGCAAATTTACAACGGGGACGTCTGCGCGACGAGAGGACACGTCGTATCAGCCTGACGATGGAGTTCGAGACGAAGGATGAGAGAGAGAGAGAGAGAGAGAAATTAAGAGGAGAAGAATGACGAGGAGAAGTGGAGAAGGATAGAGAGAAGAGAAAGACGCCCGACGTCGCGACGTCGTCGCCTACGTGAAACGCAATTCCGCGCGTTCACCCCCTCGCGCGTTCCTCGGCGAGGGGTGATTAAGTTTGCAAAATCTTGTCCCCGTCTCTTTATGAGGTATTTAAACAAAGGCATTATCCTTGCTGGGTTCTTGGATAGTAAGGCCGAGAGGAACGCGAGGGATGAAGGTAGGAGGAAGGAGAAGAAGGAGAATGACTGTGACATTAACGCGAGCGAATGCGACGGTGCTCGCCAAGAATTTTCCCTCAGTTTTTCCGAGGACGAGCGCTCGAGGAGAGGGACGAAAGTGGGCGCGCGACTGGCCGCAATGGCGTCCGCATGCTACTTATATTTAGGATAAAATTTTCCAACCCCTCTCTCTCTCTCGCTTGCTCTCGCCACGTCCTCTCTCGGTACTTATCCGCTCATCGCCTCTTCCATCTTCCTGTCGCCAGATACGAGGATATAATTTCATTTCGCTCGACGGCGCGATGACGCCGGCGCGTCCTTTTCCACGGAAAATCCGAAGAAAAGCAACGAGAGCGGTCGAGTGCTAATGGCTTCGCGTTTAAGAGCGGATACAGAAGCGAACGAGCTCGGAGCGCGTTTCGACGATCAATTCGATTCTCGAGATTGTCACCCCACCCTCTCCCTCATCCCTCAAGTGGCGAGAGGACTTGTGAGGAAATAAGACGCTTCTTCGTGAGCGAACGACTCTCCTGGAGGAAAGTGTTTTTCCATTCACTTCCATGCAGTTATCCAAAATTCACGAGGATCGCTTTTGGTAATTAATTGAATTCTCGGGCTTTGATGGCCCGAGCTGGACAAAAGCTTCGTGTCACGTAGGCGCCAGGTCTTGTAAATTAAAAGAGAAGGGGTACCTTTGTACGTTTTGGGAATGCGAAAAAGATTGTGAGAGAGAGAGAGAACTTGAAAGCAAGAGCGATTGGTGACCGGAAGCTGAAATGGAAAACTTCGTTAAACCGACCAGGTGCGAATCTTTGTGCCATTCTCTGCACCGTTTCGAAGAAAGATTTTCCTACATTCTTTTCTATCGTTCCTCTTTTTTAATCCTCACTTACCAACTTACTCACTTATCAGTAGGGGAAAGTGGGGCACATTGGGACCGTTAAGGATTTTGAGCCTGTATTTTCCACAATTTTCATCCAATTTAAAATTTCTAACAAACATAAGATATGTTGAGGTTTTTGTTAAAGGACGATACCGGCTAATAGGCAAAAAAAACCGTCTGTATTGTTAATAAAGTAATTTGTTAATAAGTGCAAAATGTCAGAATCTGCCCCACAGTGGGGTAGTTTGGGACTGCGATGGAATTCCTTAGAAATTACACTTAGAAAACACAAGAATCTATTTATTGGAAAAAACTACCGTCCACAATTTAATCCTTTGCATTCGGTTATCGAGTGCGAATTGTTAATAAACAAATAATCTACCTTTTACAGATTAGGAATGTTAAAAATGTTACTGTACGTTATAATAATACTTCTGAATTTCTTCTAATTCAAAATTACTTTCGATGTCTGAATCCATTGCTTCATCCTTTTGCATTTTTTAAATAATTTCCTCTGTCTCAGTATCCTCATCTGTTGAATCTAACTCTGCTCTTTTTCTATGACGTTTTTTTATTTGTATTTTCACGGGTGCTATTTTCTTCGAACTTTTGTATTAGATCTGTGTGATCATCAGGATTGAGAGGACAAGCCCAATCTGCCCCACTTAGGTTGTCCCAATCTACCCCACAGGTACTTCGAGTGGAAAACGCATCTATTCAACAATTCCTTCTATGCATTTCATAAACATAACTTGACTGTATAAAGTCAATACAAGATGGAATATGTTGAACATCAAACAAAAGCTTCATTATTTATTTTACTCAACCTATAACCTTAAGAACAGACACAAGAAATGCTTATGTGGATACCCGAAAACACTAAAACTTTAATATCTTCAACAGTTTTTTATCTGTGATTGTGAAAGCGACGGACATTGAAGGAATTAGTGTCTAACTGATTCTGACAAGACAGCCAACTGCTAAATCACAATAATTGCCGCCAAAATCGAAATGTCCCAATATGCCCCATGTCCCAAACTACCCCACTCTCCCCTAGTACACCGTGAAAGTACTCGGAGAAGCACCGAGGTAAATGGAAACGAGCAAACCCTCTATACAAAGCGGGCCGAACGATCTTCGACCACTTTTCGAAGAACATCTCGAACTATCTCGACGTAGGTAAACCCACGAGCGAACGTGGATGTGTTTTCTACGAAGGGATGATGTTTGATCGCGTCATCGACGATGGTTCGGCGTATTTGACTGTTCTATTAGAGGCGGAAAAAAATATTTGGCCAGGAGGGTGGAAGGGCGAAGTTCCGAAAGTCGTTGGAGGACGAGTTTAGAAGCAATAGTCGACTGAGGAAGAGGAAGGTGAGAGAAAGAACCCTTGTGGCTTCCTCGAACAAAGAGAGACCTTCGGACAATTTTTCTCACTTCAATTTTCCCACGACCCTTTTTCCTCCTTTCGTTCCAACAATTTTTCCTGTCCCTCTTATTCCACAACTGTCCCACTTCCTTCTCGTACCCTTTTTTATCTTCTCTCTGTCTCGATTTCTCTCGTTCTCTCTCTCTCTCTCGCTCTCTCTCTCTCTCTCACGCGCGCGCGCCAAAGCAAACACAAGCGCGGACGAAACGAGCAAGCGTAGAAGGATGAAAGAGAAGAAAGCCGAAGTGAGACACCGTAGTGGCGCTAACGGTAATCCTCGAGATCGAGCGAAAGATTATCCCGAGCGGAAAGACGGCAGCGACTCGGAAAATGGTAAGAAATCGTCGCTCCCCTTGTTCGCAGCTCCGAATAATCTCCATTAGTCGCATTACGGCGCCCCCTGCGTTTCGTCTAAGAAGGAGCTTCGCCAGGAGCAGGAAGAACACGGGCAATGGAAAGCAGCGGACGGATGACGAGGAAGGGGTGGTTCTGCCGGTAAAAATAACAGCGACAAGATCGGTGGCGTACCGTGAAGACGAAGGCTGGAATAAGTAAAGAGGAACAGGCGAGATCTCCTCGAGCTTTCGATTCACCTGGCACCGAGAATAAGCCGAAACGGTGCTCTCCGAGGAATGTGCAAGGATTCGAAGCGAAAATGAGGCGCGGATCGGTGGTGGCCAATGGAGAAATATAAATAGATTTTATTAATAATTTCGTGCCACCCTCTTCGAACGGCCAAAAAGGGGCACGGACTTCGGTGCTGGTACGTGGACGATAAATTATTTAATTTAACATTACCGTGGACGAACGAGGCAAAGGCACTCGGTGCCAGAAGGCAGGAGCGGCGCGCGGTAGTGGAGTGCCCCGGGGCGCTCGAGTGAGGCGAACTTAACAGGGTCGGACGTATGGCACCTCCCTTGGCATGTTCCGTATTAAATTTATGCCACTCGTATAGCTTTCCGGAGGACCGTTCGATGTGTATGTGTGTGGACGCGCGTGTGTAGATGACGGAGGGAGGATCGAGAGGGTGGCTGATGGAGAGGAAGGGCGGGGAATGAGAGGGGTTGAAGGGATAGCGCGCGAATTTGCGGAGAGAAAAGGAGAGCGAATGGAAAATCGTGGAAGCTTCACGCGCTTCTTCTATTTGCGATAAGGAAGGGAAACCGAGGGAGTGAGTAACATTTGGAAGAGAGAGAGAGGGAGAGGGAGGAGAGGAGCTCGGTGAAGGAGGGTTGCGGTGTTAGGGGCGCAGGAGGATGGCCGCTCTAACCACGTAGCAAAGGCGCGCACCTTAATTCGTTCAATTTCGCGGGCCCCCTGCAAGAGTAATCGCGCCAGATTGGATGGCATTACTGGATCATAAAAGCTTTAAGGCGGGACAATTATGATAAGAAAGTAGGCCACCGGCCCTCCCGGATGGTGAGGAGGAGCCTCCGTGGCGACCGATGGGGACGAACGTCGGGGAGTAAGCGGGTCGATTGTCCAATCTCCCTTTTCCTATCGCCTCGACGATATCTCTAACTAAGCGAACAGAATGTAGATAATAATTAGAGCGAGCAATTCGAGCGAACGAATAATTTCAACTGGATTTAGAAGCACCGGGGCTTCTTGGTCTTGAAAATGTCTATGGGCATTATTAAGTTCCTTTGCGCTTTTTCTTCTGGACCGGGATTCTGTAACTCCGTAACGACAAATGTCGTTAACGTTATTCCTCGATATCGATGATTATCGCAAAAGGTTATTCGCTAACTAGTAGTCAACGACAACTCTCGGTAATCTAAATCGTTACATTCCGAAAAGCGTCGAAGCCAGCAAATTTTCGACAATTCTTTACTGAGGAAACGATGTTTAGTTACATGATATAATTATACCCTAACCCTAAGCTTTTGCGATAATCATGGATATCGATGGATAACGATAGTGATATTTGTCGTTACGGAGTTACAGAATCCCGGCACTGCTCTAACAATTGTTTTACTACAATAAATCAGTCCTATCGTCTCGACGATATCTCTAACTAAGAGAACAGAATGTAGATAATAATTAGAGCGAGCAATTCGAGCGAACGAATAATTTCAACTGGATTTAGAAGCACCGGGGCTTCTTGGTCTTGAAAATGTCTACGGGCATTATTAAGTTCCTTTGCGCTTTTTCTTCTGGACCGGGATTCTGTAACTCCGTAACGACAAATGTCGTTAACGTTATTCCTCGATATCGATGATTATCGCAAAAGGTTATTCGCTAACTAGTAGTCAACGACAACTCTCGGTAATCTAAATCGTTACATTCCGAAAAGCGCCGAAGCCAGCAAATTTTCGACAATTCTTTACTGAGGAAACGATGTTTAGTTACATGATATAATTATACCCTAACCCTAAGCTTTTGCGATAATCATGGATATCGATGGATAACGATAGTGATATTTGTCGTTACGGAGTTACAGAATCCCGGCACTGCTCTAACAATTGTTTTACTACAATAAATCAATCCTATCGTCTCGACGATATCTCTAACTAAGAGAACAGAATGTAGATAATAATTAGAGCGAGCAATTCGAGCGAACGAATAATTTCAACTGGATTTAGAAGCACCAGGGCTTCTTGGTCTTGAAAATGTTTACGGGCATTATTAAGTTCCTTTGCGCTTTTTCTTCTGTACAGGGATTCTGTAACTCCGTAACGACACATGTCGTTAACGTTATTCATCGATATCGATGATTATCGCAAAAGGTTATTCGCTAACTAGTAGTCAACGACAACTCTCGGTAATCTAAATCGTTACATTCCGAAAAGCGTCGAAGCCAGCAAATTTTCGACAATTCTTTACTGAGGAAACGATGTTTAGTTACATGATATAATTATACCCTAACCCTAACCTTTTGCGATAATCATGGATATCGATGGATAACGATAGTGATATTTGTCGTTACGGAGTTACAGAATCCCGGCACTGCTCTAACAATTGTTTTACTCCAATAAATCAGTCCTATCGTCTCGACGATATCTCTAACTAAGAGAACAGAATGTAGATAATAATTAGAGCGAGCAATTCGAGCGAACGAATAATTTCAACTGGATTTAGAAGCACCGGGGCTTCTTGGTCTTGAAAATGTCTACGGGCATTATTAAGTTCCTTTGCGCTTTTTCTCCTGTACCGGGATTCTGTAACTCCGTAACGACAAATGTCGTTATCGTTATTCATCGATATCGATGATTATCGCAAAAGGGTATTTGCTAACTAGTAGTCAACGACAACTCTCGGTAATCTAAATCGTTACATTCCGAAAAGCGTCGAAGCCAGCAAATTTTCGACAATTCTTTACTGAGGAAAGGATGTTTAGTTACATGATATAATTATACCCTAACCCTAACCTTTTGCGATAATCATGGATATCGATGGATAACGATAGTGATATTTGTCGTTACGGAGTTACAGAATCCCGGCACTGCTCTAACAATTGTTTTACTACAATAAATCAGTCCTATCGTCTCGACGATATCTCTAACTAAGAGAACAGAATCTAGATAATAATTAGAGCGAGCAATTCGAGCGAATGAATAATTTCAACTGGATTTAGAAGCACCGGGGCTTCTTGGTCTTGAAAATGTCTACGGGCATTATTAAGTTCCTTTGCGCTTTTTTTTCTGCTCTCACATTTCTTTTACTACAACAAATCAGTGTTGTGGTGGTCGTGTTTAAAAGTAGTTTGTATTATAAGAATAAGAGTGAGGGTGAGCCTCGATAGGGACGAACTTTACGGAGTAAGGGGGACGATCGTCCAATCTCGCTTTTCCTATGGGCTCGACGATATCTCTAACTAAACAAACAGAAGATTGATAATTAGAACGAATTAGAACCGGATGTTGAGACAGCAAAGCTCCTCGGTATTAGAAATGTTTAACAACGCATTATTAAATTCCTTTGCGCTTCTTCTTCTTCTTGCACGATTCTTTTACTATGAAAAGTACGTTTGTATTCTAAGAATAAGACGCATTCACTCTGCGTTAGAGCGAAAGTAATCGCGTGGAGAATTTATACGAGTATTCAAATGCTTCTTACGCCTGCAAAAGTTCCCTTGTCCGGAGAATGAATCGGTGGCGTCTCGAGGCGTATTGAGAAATATTGCCAGGGGCGTATTGCGCGTCACAAGGGGCGGAGAATTTCCCTCGATTTAATGCAAGCGCTGTGTTAATCCGCCCTCTCAGACGGCTCTACCTCAACGCGCTTCTGCGATCGCCTTGGAAGTTCGACGATCTAACGCGAGCTGCGAGAAGAACTGTGCTCGGAAATGGACAGAGTGGAATGAAAGAAGCACGAGGAATGGGATTTTTCATGGCGAATGAAGTATTCGTATTATGCACGAGTCGAAGAAATTCGATTATTACTGAAACTCTCGACAAAGTCCATTGTCAGTTTCTGAATGCTTCGTAAGTCGCTGCAATCATTCACGATAATGCAAAAACCGTTTTTTACATAGAAAAATTCTATAGAAGAAATGAATTGTGCTTCTTACACGAACTTAAACGTGAGATTACGAAACAAGCCAGATTCGATATCGATCGACATTTTCTTTTGGCTTAACCCTGGAGCCGAGGGCTTCGATTAACCCCCCCCCCCCCCCGACAGGAACTTACGTAATCCTACTTTAAAACAATTCACTGACGAAAGCGTCGGCCAAGCTCCACGAAACACCTTCTGCACAAAATGGAGTTACAAACAATAGAGACAGCATGCTACAATGGGAGAGAGAAAGAGAGAAAAAAAGAGGGAGAGAGTAAAAAAAGAAGTAGGGGAAGAAAAAGAACCAAAAGTGTGGAGATGGAGGCAGCACGATAGAGTTGTCTTACCACTTCTCTCCCGCCCCTCTCTCTCTCTCTCTCTCTCTCTCTCTCTTGTTTCACGGCATCAAAGCTAAGGGAGTCCGTAGAATTACTTGGCAGTTCGCGCTACCGAGGTGAGCCGCTAATTAAATACTCCGAGGTTTCGAGAAGTACGGGGGCCGCATAAACTTTTGAAACCTTCCAGTCCGACCCGGAACGTTTCTATACTTCAGAAGTTTCGGTGAATTAAAACAAGCCTCTCCGCCCGCTTCATCCTCACCCTCCTCCCTCCTCGTAAATCCCTCCTCGCGAATGTCGAGAGCCCATAATTCTCGCGGCTAGCCTCGCACGGCGTGGGCGTATTTCGCGGGCGCGAGACGCAAATCTCATCTTCATTAAGAGATCCATCGTAAATCTTAAAGAGTGAAATTCCAGCGTGCTAGGCACAACGGTCGTCCCATCGTCGAAACTTCGGCCGCGCGTCCCTCTTGAAAATTGGCAACGACGGTTAAACTCGACGAAAAGAGTTTCCCGCTTCCTTCAAATTTTTACAAGCTTCCGCCAAGAGAAATTACGAATTTAATTGCGCACGCGTCTCAACGTACCAAGTCCCGTGGTCGTATCACATTCCCTCGCATTATCTCTCCTCCCTCGCGGAAGCATCTCGTTGCAATTAACATAAGCCGCTCTCTTGCTCCCGCTTGTCCTTCTCCTCTTACATCATCCCTCTTGATTCTCTCGTCTGGTTCGCCGCCCTTTCTTTTTTCAGGCATCGGTGAAGAAAAAGGTAGACAAGCCGGAGAGAAGCACGAGAGAGAGTACGAGGGATTGAGAGGGCAGGGAGGAGGGCAGACAGTCGTCGGTCTATCCTCGGGGAAATTACCGCGATTGCCGTGAAAATGTGGCCGTCGTTTCGGTGCCTGAAAGGAAGCTTCTCGTGGCGAAGCTTCGAGCGTGCGAGCAAAGATGTTACCCGCGCGAACGGTGACTAAAGGAAGCTGAAAAAGGATTGACCGACCTTCTTGTACCGAATACTCGTCCCTCGCTCTCTGCAACCCCCGATAACCACCCTCTGTCATTCTTTTCCTCGCAGCAGACCCTTCAGTTGCTAGGGCATTGCGCATGCAGCTGCGTCTATCGACGAGAGTCCGCATTTCGAAGGAGAGACGTTTCTAAGATCGCAAAGCTGCCTTTCAGCGGAACAGTTTTTAGACACGACCGTAAAGGGAGTGACTTATGCAATCGCCATCCTGAAAACCGTTCGTTCGTGTGTGTGTGTGTGTGTGTGTCCGTGTGTCCGTGTGTATCCTCGATTTCGGAAAAACGGCTAAACCGATCGGGACGAAATTTGGCACAAAAATCAAGTACACTACTGTGAGTTGACAATAAGGTTTGTGAGCCGCCATCTTGAGCCGGTACAAAATGGCGGGAAGTTCAAATATCGAAAAATTCATATCTTTGGTACTATTCATTGGACCCCGATAAAATTTTACACATACATGTACACGTATACAATGACAATTTCTGGAAATTTTCCAATTTTTTGATTGGCCGAATCAAAAATGGCGGCTAATTCAAATCTTTAGTCCATTATTCCGGCGAAACGACTGAACGGATCCGAACAAAATTTGGCATGTACATCGAGTATATACCCATTTAGTGCCACGAAACTTTGTGTACCGCCATCTTCAATCGTTTCGAAATTGTGAGAAATTCAAGTATGGAAACGTGAGTTACGCGGTCGTGCCTATTGCAGAAAGCAAAGCTTTTCTGCACCCGGTAAGGCGAGCGCGAAGCGCGAGCTCCCGGCGATCGTGCCGACCACTAACCACCACAAGTTTACAATTTTCTCATCCAATTAACGCTTCGCGATTTTTCCATTTTCCCGTCTCTCCACTCCTTCGAGACAGAAATGGCAAAATTATAATTTCTATTTAAAGAAGATCGATACGCAAGAACGTATTTTCTTCTTCGTTTTGCCTCAACACTTTGTCCCACCCTTTCACACCGTCGTCACCGCACTTCCGCGAAAAACGATCTATCACTCTGTATCGACTCGTCTGAGCGTGAACGAGTTGCTCGCGCGTTCGTAAAGCCACGTGTCTGCGCCTGGATAACGTGGAAATGCAATGCTTTACGTCCCGGGCATAAAGCCGAGAACTTCGTGTTGGAATGATAACAGCCACTGCGTTCCCTAACAGTACCGTTGCCCGCGTCTCTTAACCCTCAATGACGAAATTTACAAATTCGCACAAATTCTCGCGTGTAATTTTACGAAAAAGAAAATAGATTGCGGTGTAGGAACAGTCTAAAGATAATAAGACGCGTCGCAAAGGCCACCGTGAACGACCCTTGGCACCACCTCACATTGTTTATCCGCATCGACGTAAAACCCAGGCAGTAAGATGTTCGCCAACAAGGCGAGTGCAAGTTGCACACTGTT
Source organism: Tiphia femorata (assembly GCA_944319695.1). Lineage (NCBI taxonomy): Eukaryota > Metazoa > Arthropoda > Insecta > Hymenoptera > Tiphiidae > Tiphia > Tiphia femorata. The sequence goes on along the minus strand of OX090904.1, from coordinate 1,901,539 downwards.
CTCACACAATTTCTGTCCACTTGTCCGACACATTTACCCGAGACATACACCTACCTAGGGCTTTTCGACGACGAGTATCTTCGGGTTCGTGGAGGAATGGAGGCAGGGCTTCCATCGGCAAGGAGAACGTGATAACCGTACCGCAGTAGTCCTTATCTGTACACCATAATCCCCGAGAGCGTACCGTGTAAGGCAGTACGATAAACTGCTGCATTACAGCTGCACTCGACCTTGTCTGGTTGCTTCGCGCATCATTATCCGGCTAATCCTGCCATTAACCGTACGCTTTTTCTCAGCCCAGCTACAAGAGGTTAGGTAGGCTGAAGGAGCGAGTGGACAACCGTCATGAGTAATAAAGTCGGGGATGAACGTCACGATGAAACGTCCCTTGCAAGAAGATATAGCTTGACAAAGTGAATGGCAGGAGATTGAAGAACCTTCCACTTCCATCGCATTCTCAAGAGTTAATAATTGGAATATCGGTTGTCATTTCTTTGAAGAATCTCACGAAATATTAGGTGAAAATAGAAAGGTAATTTCATCGATCCTTCCACGGTCGGTCGAGGCGTCATTTCTTCGGTGGATGAAGAGATGAGAAAGAATATGAACGGAAAGGAAGAGAAAAAGGGAGAAATGTGACTCGTGATCAGGATGAAAGTGAGGTGGAGGGCTAGAACTGGAATGGGCGCCAATGAGAGACTCGAGAGAAGAGGGGAAAGAGGATGGAGCGGGACGCATTCAATTCGTTTCCCTCTTCCATCTAGTTTTCTTGGGCGCCGGGGCACGAGATATTTAATAAAAAAGTTGACATTTCCTTCGGGGCATTTGCTGCCTTTTTGCTTGCCTCCTTATTTCCTCGGTGGAGTTTCAGGAAAAAGAAAGGAGACGATGTGTGAGAGAGGCTCCGAGGAGAGGGTCCTACGAAGAAAGTATGGAGCGTGTGTACCGTGTCTGCTACGTTTACCTACCTTCCTGACGTACTCGTCGCAGACGACGTCGACGTCGTCGTCGTCGGTGCGCGCTGGTCGTTGTTGTCAGACTTACAAACAACGTGCAAAACCTTCGATTCGATCTCCTTCTCTCGTTCGATCTCATTCTCGCCAACGTGCTTAACGATCGGCACTCGAGTTGGAAGGAGAAACGACAGGAGGTGAAATATTTGATAAATTCAAGAGGAAAGAACGAGGGCAAAGAGAAGAAGAAAGTGGAGAGCCAAGGACCAATTCGAGCAAAGCTGTGAAAGTCTTGCTCCCTCGTATTCTCGCACCCAGTTTCGAGAGAGCTCGTAAACGGCTTGTTGGCTCACTCTTTCTCTCGCACTTTCTCCCTCTCTCTCTCTCTCTCTCTCTCTCTCGCGCGCTCTCTTCAACTTTCTCATTTTCGTCCCGTTTTCCACGTTTAGTGGCTACCGAGGGGAGAAGGCGCGCTGGAAGGCACTTGGAAGTAAGCGTGGTACGCTAAGCAGTTTCAGATTGTTGCCAGGATAACGCCCGGTAGTCGGCGATTTGACTTGGACTTACAAGTGAACACGTAGTTAGCATGCTAAGCAGAATTACTAAGCCATATTATTCGGAAATTCAGATGTCTCTGGAACGTGGTCGTGCTCCGCACATACCCTACCTCGTTTCTTTCTAACTTCCGAATCCTGATGAAACCACGTTTCGTCCACTCGTCCTGTCGCATAATTCCACGAATTCGTTCGTACGCGTGGCCCTTTGAGCTTGCCCTTTACTTCCTGCCCGGCTGTTCGTCCCTGCGCCATTTAATCGGCGTCCTCGCGTATCACTTGACCCATTGAAACGCGAGCGTATCGATTCTGCATAATACCCACCTATCAGAGCCTCGCCCCTGCTCGTGTAATATTGTAAGTACAGTATCACTAATGACGTTTCGATCTTCTCTCGTTATACGCTCTCATGTAAATTACATTTTGCGAACGGCAACGCGGCACTAGTAATGAGAGCAAGCAGTTTAGATATCCATGGAACGTGGTTATTGGAAATAGAATTTATTACATTAGGTCTGCACCGAAGGAAGAGAACGAAGAGAAAAGATGGGAAAGAAAACGAAGGAGAGATACGGAAAAGGCACTTCTGTAAGACGACGACGATTTCGAGATTTATGAAATTCAATTCGGAAGTTATAAAAGTTCCGCGGAAGGGGTAGGAGGTGTTCTCGTGTCGCGGTCACGCCTCAGCTTCCTTCTTCGTCTCTTCGCCCTTTATCCGATGACGAGAGACCTCCTTGAAATAAAAGAACGATGCAACAAGAGATGCATCGTCGCGTCCAATGTACTCCGATCCTCATTTTCCGCGTAATGGAGATGGAGGCCAGTCGCGGCGGCGTATTGAAAGAACCGAGAGACGAAGGAAAATTGACAAGAAGAAAACATCGCGAGTCCCTGCTTAGGGCCTCGCATTCCTCAAATTCCTGCTCCGTCATTTTTCACGTTTTTCTATCCGATCGTGAAACCTGCCAAGCCTACCAGCCCCTACTTTACTTAAAATAAAGCGATCGAGAATCAAAGCCCTCTCGATACTCACCCCTAGTACACGTGTTCGTAGATGTGTGCTCGTGTGTGCGTGTGACACGTCGAAGCGCCCATCCTTTCACTCTCTTCCCCACAGCACATATCCGAACATCTGCGATCAAACCATGGTTGTCCCTACCCCCGTTCACGGCCGCTTTATGAATATGTAAAGTCCGTTAGAGCTGTACACCTCCGCCGACATACGAAGTTGTTTGCACATCGCATCAAATATTGACAGTGCTCCTGCAAATTTATTCACAGGTAAAATAATGTATCGCGCGGCCCGGAGAGGGAGAACAAGAGGGTGGAAAGAGGGGATGGAATCGACTATCGCGAGCTGGCAACGTATGCGCAGCATGGCCGGCCATTCTACCGCCCACGGCACTACCGCCCACCCCACGATTCGTCGTCCTCTTCGATTCCACCGCAACCGTTCGATATTATGGCCCGTCCGATGCATCTTCGATTTTTCGCCGCACGAAAATTCGCCAATTCCGCAGGATTTATTATTAACCGATCGCTCCACCGCAGTTTTCGGTCGAGCGACGATTTTTCCACGGGGTTAAACGTTCGTTTTCCTCTAGCGCCATTGGCGAAGTGTCTTTAACGAAATCAGTTCAATTTTTGGGATACTCCGCTCCATGCATTTTTTACGTTAATAAATATAACGTGCAGCTTGCAACGATGCACAATTAAAAACTCAATGTCGCATAATTCGATTTTATCCTCACGTCCTATTGCCTCGCGAGACGAATATATTCGCGTATAAAGCTCCGTGTATCGCTCGATGCTCACGCGTTTCCCGTCACTGCTCTCGCTGCATTTTCGCTGTAACCTGCTGCTTTTATGACCTTCCACCACCCCCTCTCGCACTTTCGCCGACGCGCTTCAACGGACCAAGGATAAAAGACAGAAAATATCTTCGAAGCGTGGTCGTAAAATGTAGTCTTCAACGATACGTGTCGCCCTTGTCGCGCGCGTATCTCGCCATCCTTCGTAGCGTTTAAATTTTATAAATACCGATTTGTCCTTCGACGCTGCAAGATCGGTAGACTCGTTGAAAATATGTCTGTAACGACACCGAGGGAAAAGTATTTTATTACCGTACCTTCGTCGAGCTTCGTGACCCTTGCCGTTCACCGTCCGGATTAAAAAATTTCAATCGTGCTGACGCCCTGCTATCCTCTACTGCCAGACACTTATTCTCGAACGGGATGCGACAATATTTCATTTGACGCCCTTTCCTGACGCGCAAACGGGGCACACGCGACTGCATTCGCGCGACTTCGTTACACGAGGATCATTTATTTATTTATTAATGCACGCTGAAACCTCAGAGCATATATATATGGAGGGGGAATGCTGGATTGAAAGTGTGTCCAAGTTGTATGCGAGAGAGAAAGGTACACTGAGAGAAAAAAATGGTTGGATTTACTATAATCTCACCATATTTTATAGTTAGATTTGGCGTCAAACATATTTTTATAGTTCACTTAACTATACAAAATATAGTAGAATGAACGATTCATACAAATGGTTATATTATTAACTATTACCTTTGTTCTTGTTACCATGTGTATAGTAAAATGTGCTTTGTGAATATAGTCGGTTTTATCACTATGTATGAAATATTCTGGTAATACTAACTATATAAAATAGTTATTTTTCTTACCATTATATATTTTCGACTATACTATATTTTTAGTTGAAATAATCATAATTTTGGGTAAAAACATAATATAGTTGGTTATACTATGCCTCTGTCGTAATCATTACCGACATTATGGTAGCATTTACCATAAATATGATATTTCCAACTATAATTTTGTTACTATGCCATTATAGTTAGATATATCATATACTTTTCTCTCAGTGTATATGATCCTAATTGTTCTCTGTGCGCATGCGTTGAAAGTGGTCAAAAGTGACAGACGATCTGAATATACTTTAACTTACAAGTTAGTTCAGTAAAGTGGGGTTTGGAGACAGACTTCGGAGTACAGAAAGCGTGGAAATTGTTGCTCGCAAAGATCTCAACGCATGAGCATAGAGGACGAATAGGAACATATACCTTTTTCTCTCGCACGCAACTTGGACACACTTTTAGTCTATAAGAAACAAAGGCTATTCCCCCTCCATATATACATATATATGCTCTAAGGCTGAAACGCGGTTCTCTTGAACGAACGAGAGCAGAGAAGAGGTGGAGAACGCGACGAGGTCGGAGTATTTATGAGGAAAAGAGAAAAATGTGAAAAGTGGTAAGGAGATAAAGGAAGGGGAGGAGAGGCGAGCAAATTTCGTCCGTGAAGCGAGGCGGCTCGCTTAACGTTCTCGGACAAATATGCGCGCGCTTAGGCGCGAGCGAACGTGGCGCTGAATCGTCGATTTTCACCTCATAATTATAATTTATGTATGCGCCGTCCTACTCGTCCCCGCCAGCCGTTTCTCGTGTCTTTCGCGTATTGGCCGCCGTGGAAAATTTACGTCTCCGAAAGTGGAGCAGACGAAATACTCCAAGGATGTTCTATTCCGAGTCGATCTTCGGAGGAATCGATTTTTTTCTATTAGACAAGTCGATTTTTTGTATCGATTTTGTAATGTTCGATTTTGAAGCGAATCGATTTTTTTAGGTTCGAATCGATCTTTTTTTTTCTTTCTTTTTGCGCTTTCAATCAAAGGCTAATCAGTCGATAAAGAAAAGTGAAAAAGATTAATGCGTTAGTTAAGATACTTTTTATCCTTGTCTTCGAACTATCAAAAGCTTTCTAACTCGCCAACGTTTGTGGCTTGTGCTAAAATTTTATCTCAGTTTGAGTACGGAACTGCGCTTTAATTAATTTACGTTTTGGCATGTTTGAATTGGTTTAATACCGTGGGCTACTTCGACGAAACTCCGATTAATTTAATCCTCGATTAACTTGCGGGGCGGCTAACATAAAAATGTCTAATATTGTAATCCTCGTAGTTTCAGGTTAGTCGCCCTATAAAATAATCAACGATTAAATTAACCGGAGTTTGGACGACGCGAGCCTGTCCCTGTAAAAAGATCGATTTTTTGTACTCCCATTTTAGAGAGAATTGATTTTCACACTGGCGATTCGGAATCGATTCAGAAATCGATGTTTATCACAAGATCGCACATCCCTGCAGGAGACTACTCTCTTTTAAATCCGAATTTTTCGCTTTACCTTTATCAAGGATCAAGGCTCCTTGCGATCCGCAGACGCAGGGTAATCCTTTACCACCCATCCCGTCAAAACTTTATAGAGCGGCTTCTATCCACCGGGACCCCTTGAAAAATATCTCTTTAAGGATGCGCAAGGGTGAACTATCGGGTGTCAGACCTCTCGATCGATCACACGATAATTTTATTGATTGCAGCTGGGTCCAGGGACGGAGGAGGCAAGAGGTATCCTGTGATCGTCTTCGTCCACGGTGAGAACTACGAATGGAGCAGCGGCAATCCTTACGACGGAAGCGTCTTGTCGAGCTACGGGGGTGTGGTGGTCGTCACCATAAACTACAGGCTAGGAATCCTAGGTGAGTGATATTATTCGAAGAATTATCGAATAAGTGTAAAGAGATTCGTTAGAGAAACATTGCTCAAAGGATATTTGTGCCGGTGATTGTGAAAGTTGTTTAAATCGGAAAAGTTTGATTCACAAATCATGCCGTATTTCATTCGTATAGGTAACAATAACGCTACGTAACTAGAAAAATTAATTTTTCGAAATTATTGTCTTAGACCACTTTCACAATTACCAGCACATTTCTATAATTTTTTACAATCGTCGGAGAAAATGTTCAGCCACCCGTTCACGATGCAATTCAATATTGGTCTTGGTGAGAAAGACGGAGAAAAAATCGACTGTCCTGAAAAGCTTGAGAGCGACGAAGAGAGCGAATATGGAAGGAATGGAAAACACGGAGAGAACGAAGGACGAAAGAAGAAGAGAAAAATAATCAGCAAGGTGGACACAGAAGAAGTGAGCACGCTCTTGGTGGGGGGTGGTTGCACGACGAAGAACACCGAAGGGATGGAAAGTTCCGGCGGGTTGCCTGGCAACCGACGCAACCAAATCTAATAGGAAACTCATTACGGCCCGGTCTTCCGTTTCACCAAACTAAATTCTTGACTCCACCTCTTCTTCATCCACCTCCTTCCTCATCTTCCTCGTGACTTTCTCTTACGACAGCCAAGATCCTTTTATCAAAATTTCTCTTCGATCCGAAATCCTTTACAACCTTACCCCAGAAACAATATCACTTCTCGGAACTATTTAATTAACTCACGAATCTCGAAGAGATTTTTATTTAAATCAATAATCTCACCCGTTCCCTTTTTCCGAGCAAATTTTCCACTTCACTCTTCAAACGTTCTGAAAAGGAAGAATACAAAACGCGTCTCTTCGCAGTGCGCTTTCGACAGGGACCAAGCAGCCGCGCTTGAAAATAGTCAAAATCAGCATGGAATGTAATAATGGCGGTTACGCGCAGGCGGCCACGTCGAGTTTCCCCGCGAGATATTTCAGTTTCGTAATTTAATTTCATTTTGCGCCCATGGGTCCTGCCGACCGCGGCCGCCATCGACGGTATCGACAAAAAGGAGGGAGAAGGAGAGAATAAAAGTCCATTTCGCGGGTTCTCGCATACCAGAAACGAGGCTAAGGGGAGAAGGAAACGTTTCGGCCAGGGTGGCGTAAATTTCCGCATTTTTTCTCATTTTTCTTTGGCCGGCCGAGGACACGGGAAAGCCCAGATAAAGAGTGGAAGAGGGGCTGAACGCGGGACTGACGTCACGCGCTTTGTACCGAACCTACCAAAACCGAGAAGGGATATCCAGTTGCGGCGCGATGGTACGAGCGTGTACCGGAAAATTTAAATCAACGAGTAACGTTCAGCAGTTCCATTGTAACGAGAAGAATGGGAGACGCGGAAGCGCAGCGCGACAGGCACGCCGGAGGTTGAATATCAAATGGGATATGACCGTTGCTTTATTTCCATTCCATTTTGGCGCACATGCGCCGTTCGCACACTTTGCTTCCTCCTCTGACACTGACCCGTTCCCACGATCCGATTGCCAAATTGTTTCTTAAATTCCAACACTTTCGCTACCCAGGCGAGAGAATTCAATCGGCAGGAGCCGGTGAATTTCAGTGGGCGCATCAAGCGCAGCCTGTCCCAGGGCATCGGCGGATTATTACCGCCATTATTTATTCCCACGTAATACTGTGTTCCGGATACATCGAGCATCTCACGGACGTCGCAAAGGGCTAAGAGGATTATTTCCATTATGTGGCAACGGTGTACTCTTACCGGCGCGCATTAACCTGAGGGTACTCCGGAACGTAACAAGGGAGGCGTTGCAGCCACCCTTCCCAACTCCCTATTTCCACTATCCCCACGAGAATATGGGTCAACGATGTTGCGCTGTCTGTTTTCCAGATCGGTTGCCAAATCGATAATTCAACGAGGAGGCTCTGGCCGACAGGTTCGACGCTGCTGGAAAATGAGCGTCGGCGCCCCAAGGACGCTGTCGAGGAATTACGAGCGGGCGGCGAAAACTCGTTGATTGAAAGTTACGGCCTCCGTGCATTCTTGGGAATAAAGGATCGTTCGAGCAATGAGACGAACTGTTTTTCCACCTTCGACGTATCAGAAGCGCCATGAAGGAGAGCGTAAAATGTGCAGCGGAGTAAGAAGGAGATTAATGTCCGGACTGCGTAAGAATTGTAATTTCGCTCGTAAAGCAAAAAAATCGTAAAGAACTTGTCGCGGGAAAAATGATTGTTTGCATCGTGCGGTCTGGCCGAATAGTAAAGCTTCATTTTGTTATTACGAATGGTGGTAAAGTTTTAGTGAAAATGTAAAGTTCCCGCGACTGCGCCACTCACGGAGCTGGCGGTAAAAATTTTTAATGCCCCTTTTAAAGTCGTGATCTTTAATGGCGAAGGAATCGTCCAGGAGGAGATATTATGGTAAAGTACAATTAAAGCTACGAGGTCGATGATTAGTGACGATTAAACCACAACTGTCGTGCCAATTACGATTATTACGACGCAATTACCAGCGAAGCTACGAAACTTGATGACGCGAAGAACGATGTAATTGATACGATAATTGCGATAAACGAATGCAAATTTAATTCCTAAATTAAATGACAAGAACGCCGGAGTGACTTCGCTGGAACGGGCGCAGCTGCGCGAGACACAAAACTTTTATTAACGAAATTCCTGAATGAAAAAGTTAACTGCGCCGAGCACAGTAGCGCTGCTGGTCCTCGGAGAAAAAAGTCAGGCTCGTTTAAAAATTCCCCCTCCTAATTCTTCAAGCACAAACAAAAAAGAGCGGACCGAAAAAAAAACCCACAGTGAACTAATTAGATCTCTGCTCTCGAGGAAGCTACTCCTTCTTTGGAAACATCAGCCACTCGTGCCAAATCCGTACACCTGTGCCCAGCTCAGAGTCTACCGGCGTAACCGCGAAACCTTGAAAAGGGGTGGTTACGTGGCCATGAGCGGAAAGAGAAACCGGAGAGAAGCAAGCCGAGCCAATAGCGAGACGACCAAGTGCAAGAGAATGGAATGAGCGGAAGGACGAGAAAATGGGGCGTGGAAGTATGAAAGGAATGAGAATGAGGAACACGAGGAGGAGACAAGTGGTGGAACCATCTCGTCGCTGATGATTTTCCAGCAGTGGAAAATCACGACGATGCTGCACGGGCCGAGGACACGCGAGAGTGTCCTATTTTCAGTGGAGCGGGCAAGCATTCCTCCCAACTGGCTCCGTAGAAAGCAGGATGTCACGGTGCACCATAAATATTAGCCATAAAGATTATTGGTAACGTGCCTAGTGCTCGATTGATAGCGATACCACACAGCTCTGGTGCAACCCTATGCAAAGTAGGCCAGCATGGATCTTGGTCAATAAATGGATAGCTTATTTACCCCTCCTCCCTCCTTCATCCCTTTCCGCGCTAAAGCTGCTCTCGGTCTCGTATCAATGCCCATCAGAGCGGTACGATTGAATCTCTTAATCCGCTGTAACTCGTCGATATAAATCCTACATTCGCCCGAAGAGCACCAAAGCGCGTGAAGTAACTGTAACCGGTGTTAATATACTTACCAATAAGATTTTCGGAGTTTCGTCTATTTATTAAAATTAAGATCGTCAAATATTAAAAACATAAAATCAACCCCTAATCCGTTACATTAATAAAACACAATAATTAATAAATAATAAAATAATATAAAATTCAATCAAGTCACTAACACGTACATATAATTAAAACCGGTGTATATGGCCGTAATAATAAATAACGCGGACAGAACACACACATACATTCATACACGTCGATGCATACATTAATAACTTATCTGATAATACAAGTGTGCGAAGTGACTACTAGACCAAATAGATTTGACGATGCCACTGACCAAGGTTTTGTTATACGTGGAGGACAGACCACGGCGGAGAGACGTTGGTTGTCGAGTTATTTTGATCATTCCAATTATCCTTAACCGTCCGGTCAGTAACCAAAGATTTACCATTCGTTCAATAACCGGAGGAGATATCGAGTTCGATAATTGATAATTTCTATCGAATGGGTGAATTAATAAAATTCAGACGAAAAATTGGCGTCAAACTACTTCAACTTTGGGGATCCGGACGGTCGTAGAATTTTTTTAAGGAGACGTTGATAAATTCTATCTTGAAAACTGAAATGGATACCCGGGTACCCGGTTATTGACCGGACGGTTAATATGAGCGTGATTCCTATCCTTTTGGTTTATACGGTAGATTATACGGTTTGGATTATCCTGGTAGATTCGTGATCTATACAGTGTGAGTTTAATGCCTGTCCCAACCTTTTACCATCGGAGTGAGTTTCCGATTGCAGTCTGTTAGTATTCCTCACTCCGATGGTAAAAGGTTGGGACAGGCATTAAAACTCACCCTGTATATATGTATATATATATGTATATGTATAATCCTCCTGATATCTGTACGTCTTGGATCACGCTTCGAACTCGACTGTCTCCTCTCCTAACCCGTTCCTTCGTTCTGCTTTCCCTTTTCTCCACGTCTTTATCCCTCTCTATTTCTGCCAATGGCCGCGATACGCGGCACTTTCAAATCCTCACATAACTCGCTAATACTAATAGAACTCGAAGTAATTGAGTCTTCTCGAAAGGGTTTCCACAAAGCTCGTCCTCGAAGAATAACCGAGAAGCACGAAAGCCAAAGGCAGAACTACCACTCTAAAGAAATATCTCAACGAATAAGTAAGAGAGGAGAAATCAGAGCGTGCAAGAGCATATCAAAGCACCGTATGTCGAACCCTCGACGATCGAGCTCTGTCCAACCGGCCAATCGATTCCGCGAGAGGAGTCCTCCCCTCCCAAAAAGCAAGGGAACATTCGCGCGCGTTAATCGGATCGGACGCTCGAGCGTCGTGGGATCGTACGATTTCCAAGCCGATCCTATGGCGGGACAGCCTCATCCCCCGCCTGTAATTTCGGTCGCGATCAATGGGGATCGCTTGTATAACCGGGCACGGAAATCGTCGAGCGGACGAGCGGATCGTCGACGGGGCATCGACAATGGTGGACAGTGGTAGGGACGATGGTCGACTGTTGGTGCTACTCGCCAGCCACCTCTGGGATCGGGACTAACCATAAGCGGGGGCTTGTTTTGATTGCAGGCTTTCTAAATGCTAACACCGATTCGCACTTACGGTCACCGGCGAATTACGGCCTGATGGATCAAATCGCGGCATTACACTGGGTCCAGGAGAACATAGCCTATTTCGGCGGGGATCCTGGCAACGTGACCCTCGTAGGCCACGGGACGGGGGCGGCCTGCGTGAATTTCCTCATGACCAGCCACGCGGTGCCGGACGGTAAGTAAAGCGGGACAATTCGTTCTTAATTTCGCTCGGGGCCACGACACTTTCTCAGGGTGGTAAGATTATAATGACGAGGGTGATCAATTTTAATGACGGACATGCTTTACGCCTGTCATTCTCTCTCTCTTTCTCTCTCTCGCTCTCTCTCTCTCTCTCTCTCTCTCTCTCTCTCTCTCTGAGAGACTTGAAAACCTTCACGAGGGACGCTTGATTCGCCACGGAACATAAATTCTCTCTTAACTGTCGAAGGCGAGAGATTTTACGGGGATGTAAATGGAATAGAGTGGATCGATGGGGTGGACGGGAGAAGGGTTCGTCGAAGGATGGGTAGGCTCGAGGGTAGGGTATACCGAACTGAAGAAGGTGGGTTAAGTGAGATAGAGGTTGTTAATTGAAACTGCGTGGAGTGCATCGTATAAACGCGCCGATCCGAGTCCTCCGGAGGCCCGGGCGCGGTAAATAGGGTGAGAGAAGTGGGCACTCGAGGTCTTCCAGAAATATTAACGAAACGAAGCGGAGTGGTCTAACGGATTTACGGTAAATATTGCAAGAATATAGGATTCGAGGGACAGGTAGAAAAGGTTAATTGGAAGTCGACGATTACGCTCTGCCGCGCGAATCGAAATAGTCGAGAGAGCGACAAGAAGAAATTGCAAAAACGTCGTACCGGGTGGGAAATAGACGAGAGAAAGAGAAATCCAATTCCCATCGGCGTGCTAAAGATAATCCAAATATCTACGATACATCGTAGAGGAGATATCTCGCGAGGGTCTGTCGCCCGGGAGAATAAAGTTCGTGCGATTGCTCGAAATTTCGTATCGCCGTGTAAAAGCTATTAGCATCACGGGGCCCAGCCGTCGTAAAATCGGGAGCGTGACGGAAGTCGAGATCGAAATGAAAAGTAACCCGCCCCTTGCAAAGGCAACCCGTTTAATCGCGTTACCGACAATTCCGTGTCCCGCTGTCCTCGCAGGAGGCGACGAGTCGTCGTCACCAGGAACGCATTTTTATTTTCTTCGTGCCGAGGCCAGGCCGGTCTTGGAATAATTAAGGTTCGGGTCACGCTAACTCCTTTAACAACCGCGTCTAGAAATAACCGACTGAGCGTCCAAGATTAAAGTGTCAGATGTAGATGAGGCACGGGAAACGAGAATGAGCGCGGGCACGAGGAAAGGGGGACGCGAGACTCTTCTCAGAAGAGAATTGCGGAGGGTGGCGAACCGCGAAACTGTCGCCGGAATACTCGGAAGGTATTTCGTTTCCGTGGGCGGAGCGAGCCTGAGTCGAGGATAAATAAATTTCATTCTGGATGGAAGGAAAAATGTGTACGCTCCTGTTTATCCCTTTACCCTTTGCCGTTCCTACTTCCGCGCGAGATGCTACGGAGACCTGAACTAAGAGAGAGAGAGAGAGAGAGAGAGAGAGAGAGAGAGAGAGAGAGAGAGAGAGAGTGGAAATAAAACGAGGGCGAAAGAGTTTTTTTTTTCTCTTCCGCCCTGGCCTCTTCCACCCCCTCCGGCCATTCTCCTTTTGTGCGCGTTAGACGAGACGGTTAAACACTGTGCTACAAGCTCTTTTGGATTTCCGCAAGCTGCCTTCCCCCTTTGACATTTTTTATGAGTGGAAGTTAGGGACTGAAGGAAAAGCCCTCTCGTCTACCTCGCCCCACCCTCTTACTCCCTGCACCCTTTACTTCGTCGTTTCAGTAGTCACTGATAAATCGATTTGCAACGCGGTGGCCTTGAAAAAAAGAGAACCGTGACTTTTTACAAACTCCAAACCGATGGGAGATTTGAAAGCAAAAGGAGAGAGGAAACGGCAAAAAAGAAATTAAACTCACCTTGGAGAATTATCTGGACGCCTTGGCGAATATGGCGCAAGGAGACTCGCCAGCCCCCGAAGCAATCTAACCCGGTCCTGATTAAATTCACCAACAACGAGGTTGCGATTGATCTTTCGCCAGAGGTGAACCGATTGGTCTCGCGCGAAAGAGAAATCTGCGTGGGATCGTGGGGATGAGCGAGCGTGAGCAAGCACAACGCCTTATCTCTTAACCTTCCTACCCGCGAGACGATAATTCACTAGAGCCCTCGTGCCTCCACTGTCAATGGAGCTTAGACCAGCTGATTCCCTTATAATTTATAGTCTCTGGTAGACCGCGCCATTATTCCTAGCGGCGTATCATTGTCTCGTGCGGTTTCTCGCCATTCCGCCTCCGCTTGACGTTATCTGCCTCCACGTCGCCGGTTCTCGCGCGCGGCAAGGAGCGACGTGGAGCGGGGACGAACCGTTCGTCGTTTGTCTGGGCATCGTGTGTTGCAACGTTAGCAATCTGCCGTCTCTCTCTCTCTCTCTCTTTCTCTCTCCCTCTGACCCACTCTCTCTCTCTCTCTCTTTCTCTCTCTCGACTAACCCCACACCCTACGAGCACCACCTTCACTGGCCCCAGCCCACCTTCCTCCCCGTCAGGAAAGTTTTATCATACCGGTGACCGACGACGTCGCACACTTTACCGAAGGTCGAGGTAGACTCTGCGAGGGTGTGCGAGAGAGTCTCCTCTTCCGTCACGTTCGCACGACTGGAGGCAGAACTTGTTACGAGGGATGACGTTTCACGGATAACGGGTAACTCGTAAACATTCAACGATAATTGCTAAATGAGGACTCGGACTCGCGTGAAAACATGAGCGTGAAAAAAGGTGCGAAGCAGATGATATTGTTTCGCGCAGATCGGTTAGAGATTGATTTTGAGCTGACTGGCGGTGAATTGATGTCTGGCTCGTGAGATCGTGGATATATTCTCTTATTCAGTCATCGACACGCTCTTCACACTTTTTGACAAGCCCTACGTGAATTTGCATATCGCGTCTTCCACGCGTAGACTTATTATTCATCGTTCGCCTTCTTTGCCTTCCTCTTGCAAGCACTTCAAAGAGCTCTCCTACACGAATCGAGAAGGACACTCAATTAATCCAAGTACCAACCCCCTCAACTTCATCCAAAGTCACCAAGGAAAATCATTTTCAGCGATATTCCCTCTCGAAGTCTCTAGTTTCTGACAAGGGAACCGCACGAACTGACTTAACACCGATTTTAATGCGATATGACGCAATCGATAGGTCCTGGATAGTAAGAGAATGCCTTAACAGGTTTTGTCAAGGAGATGTCTCGTTTCAGAGATATGAAATAGATACAGGGTAGGTAATTCTAGTCTATTCACTGAAATATCTCATAAAATCACTCCTCAAGTTCAAACCAATGGTACAATCAATGGTACAACCAATAGCGGCAATCTTATGGCTCCCTCGAAACAATATAACTTGTATCTGGAACTTTATATTTAAAACTTATGGAATCTGAGATAGGTACTTCAGTGGACAGATTATAAAGGCCTACGCCTACCCTGACGCGTTCTGCATATATTCCATATCTCCGAAACGAGACATGTCCGAGACAAACCCCGTTAAGGCATTTTGTTACTGGTCAAGACCTATCGATTGCACCATATCGCATGAAAATCGGTGCTAGGTCAATTCGTGCGGTCTCCTTGTGAGATTAAAAACTGACGTGGACCGTTTATTTTAAAAGTGGTGTAAGTCTATTTTTTAAAAGAGAAATTAACTACTTTTAAATCAAAAGTGTACTCTAAACTAATCAAAAATCAAGTGATACCTAATTTTTTAAAAAAAATGGACTTACACCATTTTTAAAATAAATGCTTCATATAATTGGCATTGGTGGGTCGATGCTTGTGAAACACCGAAAGTTAGAAAGTTAGAAAGTTAAAGTATCTCACTTTAGTGAACAGATTATAATGGCCTACGCCTACCCTGACGCGTTCTGTATATAATATATATTCCATATCTCCGAAACGAGACATGTCCGAGACAAACCCCGTTAAGGCATGTTGTTACTGGTCAAGACCTATCGATTGCACCATATCGCACGAAAATCGGTGCTAGGTCAATTCATGCGGTCTCCTTGTGAGATTAAAAACTGACGTGGACCGTTTATTTTAAAAGTGGTGTAAGTCTATTTTTTAAAAGAGAAATTAACTACTTTTAAATCAAAAGTGTACTCTAAACTAATCAAAAATTATGTGATACCTAATTTTAAAAAAAAAATGGACTTACACCATTTTTAAAATAAACTCTTCATATAATTGGCATTGGTGGGTCGATGCTTGTGAAACACCGAAAGTTAGAAAGTTAGAAAGTTAAAGTATCTCACTTTAGTGAACAGATTATAATGGCCTACGCCTACCCTGACGCGTTCTGTATATAATATATATTCCATATCTCCGAAACGAGACATGTCCGAGACAAACCCCGTTAAAGCATTTTGTTACTGGTCAAGACCTATCGATTGCACCATATCGCATGAAAATCGGTGCTAAGTCAATTCGTGCGGTCTCCTTGTGAGAAGGCTCCGAATGCTTCTTTTTCAAAGAAACTTCGGGGAGTAAATTCTTCGATGACATAAAAATTGGATGTTAGAAGAATGGAGGGAGAAAGATGGGGCGATGAAAATGGAAGGAGCGATCGATCGTGCCTATCATCGCGCGGCCGTAAAGCACCGCACGCATTACCACGGCGCGAAAGGAGGGATGGGGGTTTATAGACGGCCGAGAACGACGGAATGTCACGAGAGGGTCGGTCTGCATGGCGAGACCAGACTGTGAGCGCAACACACGTCTAACTGGCTGGCTGGCTCTCGCTACCTCTGCTGCTCATCGATCCCCAACGTGGCGTGGGCTCTTAAGCTTGCCATTAGTAAATTACTGCGCTCAATGAGTCGCTATATCGCGCGAGATAATTTCTTTAATGCACCAGTAATGTCTTCTACACTCTCTCTCCTTCGCGCGCGCGTTGGGGACGTTCGTGTTTTAGGAATTTTCGCGAAAAAGCGGAAGAGCGGGACAGACACTCGCCTTTCTTCGATGGCTCGCGTAAAACAGCCGGGCATCGAATGACTGGCGTCGATTCCAAAGACGCGATGGAATATCGCTTTTCGAATTTATTGCCGACACGAGAAAGCACTATGGCGGATAAGCTGAGAGAGATAGAAAGCGATTGACTGTATCACGGTCTTGTATACAGGTTTGAAAACTCTTACAAATTTCAGTGGTGGAGGATGATTCCCTTATCGACGGTTTTTTAAATTTCTAAATGTAGGGGTTATAATAGGATGTTGCTGATATACATAACCTGATGACCCCAGCATAGCACCTCGTGTATTATTAATAACCAGTTCGAAAATACGATTCTGTTCGATTGGTTTGTAACCGTTCTAAACTTTGGATATTGTAATAATGTTAAGTACTAAGGGCCTAAAATAAAGTTGTATCTATCAAGAGCATCCGATCGCAATGCCTCTAGTGGCTATTATAAGATTGAAAGAAGGGTAATTATGGGCATCACTTTTCACATAGGACTTACCAGATCTGTATACAAAACCGTGGACTGTAAGGTCAATGTCCCTATTTCTGCTCATTGAAGACAAATGATACTAAAAACAGTAGTTTAAATTATTATTTTAAGCAACAATTAACAAAGAAATTGGTCGATTATCACGTCAAGAGTCGTACTATATATAAAATTAAAAAAATATCATTTTAAAGACTTTTATCATGAATAATAAATAATTGTTAATTAAATGCAATGCAAGAAATGAGCGTATTTCTACTCAGCAAAAATCGCGGTGTTCGTATATCTACTCACAACGTGTCCCTATTACTGCGCATACAAGTCTAACAGACTCAGTCTCGGTTTATCGATATCAACAAGGTCGATGTCCCTATTTCAACTTGTTTTAGACTACAATGACTGCTCGGATGATGAAGTTTATTTTTAACAACGAGCTGTTACCTAGCAAGCAACGAGCCTATGCAACTTATGCCGGAGTATCTAAATAATGAATAACTAATCTTTCTGTAACTTATTTTATCAACCAAATATTAATGTTAAGAATAGTTCATAGTGAGTAAAAATCAGGACTTGAGTAGAAGCTGGGACATTGACCTTAGTCACAAAGCAAACAAAAAAGAACATCGTGTCCAGTGTATTCCTCCTCGTCGTAAGAATCATTCGAGGTATTGTTACGTAGAGAGTCGGGATGGAAGGAGTCTAGTAACAGATTGATCGGTACGGAAGATCGAACCCGAGCGATTGAGCTCAATCTTTCGTTGTTGGTTTATTTCAGTGGGATAGGTTCAACTGTACGTTGATTTACAACTCCACTGGGAATAAGGGTTAATACGAATATGATGATATATTGTAATAAGTTTGTACATAAGAGAGATCGTCCAGCCCCGGGTGTACAATAAGACCAAGGACGATTGATTTCGATACAAAGATTACAATTAATCCGCGTCTTACAGGCGTTATTTCACGCTTGTCGTATTAAAGTTACTCTGCGCGGAGGAGACACGTTTACGCGTTCGCGACGTGAATTTATTATTAAATTATACCTAACACTACAGCTACAGGCTCTTGCGTGGGCTGGCAAAGAGTTTAAAGGTTTCTACGCGGTTGAGTCTATTCGTAACCAATCCGTGGTCTACGCTTCTCTAGAGTCAAGTGCTCCGCGGACCCTTTCCGATTCTAAATGGCAAAGCGACTACACTGAGAGAAAATTATATGATATATTTAACTATAATGGCATAGTAAGAAAATTATGGTTGGAAATATCATATTTGTGGTAAATGTTACCATAATGTCGGTAATGATTACGATAGAGGCATAGTATAACCAACTATATTATATTTTTACCCAAAATTATGGTTATTTCAACTAAAAATATAGTATGGTCGAAAATATATAATGGTAAGAAAAAGAACTATTTTATATAGTTGATATTACCAGAATATTTCATACATAGTGATAGAACTAACTATATTCACATAGCACATTTTACTATACACATGGTAACAAGAACAAAGATAATAGTTAATGATATAACCATTTGTATGAATCGTTCATTCTACTATATTTTGTGTGGTTAAGTGAACTATAAAAATATGTTTGAAGCCAAATCTAACTATAAAATATAGTGAGATTATAGTAAACCCAACTATGTTTTTCTCTCAGTGTACTGCGCGGTGCTGTACAATAGAGTTACGGGACTCTGTCCTTACCCGAATTGCAATGAGCAGTGTGAAAGAACGGAGCAGAGTGACAGCGTTACGACGTCTGATACTCTAAAGGCGCGATTGATCGAAATCGCGGGTCTTTTATCGGAAACGATTTAGTGGACATGCGGAGGAGCGGCGTGTGGTGCGAGTCCGCCGAGTCTATTGGCAAGGGGCGCGCGGTGTGTGGTGATAAGTCCGAGCTAGAGTCGACGCATTCCTTGGCTGCGTCGACGTGCGACGTCTAAACGCTGACGCATCTCCTTCGCGGTGAGAGCGCTATGCATGGGACGCGATACGAGCGTTTAACTTCTTATTATTTCATAAAAATATGAAGTGGGTACCGAGTATGTAACAGTATCGAGAACGGCACTGGAAAGAGCAATGGGTAACTAGGGGGCAAGCCCCCTGCGCTTTCGCTTCGCTCAAGCGCCAACCCCCTCAAGATCGCCTTTGCTCGCCCACGAATTTCAAAAGGTTTCGAAATTGTGGAAAATTCAAGTATTGAGATATTAAACTATGCTACAGAGTCCTCTGCGCTTTCGCTTCGCTCAAGCGCCATACCCCCTGAGGTCATCGGATGCTCGCGCTTCGCGCTCGCCCACGAAATGCAGCATTTCTGCAATAGGCCCAAGTGATCAAAACCGGACAATTAAATGCATCCGAACCAAAATTTGACATGTACATAGAGTATATACACCTTTGCTGCGGTGAAACTTTATGCATGGTTATCTTCAACCATTCAGAAATTGCGACAAATTGAAATCTTTAATCCATTATTCCGGCGAGACGCTTGCGCGGATTCAAACACAATTTGGCATATAGTTTAAAAAAATATATCCATTTGGTGCCACAAAACTTTATGCATGGCCATCTTCAACCGTTTCGAAATTACGGGATTTTCAAACTATAATTATAAAATAGTGAATTAAAGATTTGAAACTGGCACCATTTCGAAATGGTTGAAGATGCCCATACACAATGTTTCGTGGCACCAAATGGGTATATACTTGATGTACATGCCAAATTTTGTCCGAATCCGTTCAGCCGTTTCAAGATGTCCATGCATATTGCCGCCATTTTGTAACGGTTCGAGATGGCGACACACAAAGTTTCGTGGCACCAAATAGGTATATACTCGATGTACATGCCAAATTTTGTCCGAATCCGTTCAGTCATTTCGCCGGAATAATGGACTAAAGATTTGAATTAGTCGCCATTTTTGATTCGGCCAACCAAAAAATTTGAAAATTTCCAGTAATTGTCATTGCGTACGTGTACATGAACGTGTAAAATTTTATCAGGATCCAATGAATAGTACCAAAGATATGAATTTTTCGATATTTGAACTTCCCGCCATTTTGTACCGGTTCAAGATGGCGGCTCACAAACCTTATTGTCAACTCACAGTAGTGTACTTGATTTTTGTGCCAAATTTCGTCCCGATCGGTTCAGCCGTTTTCCCGAAATCGAGGATATACACGGACACACACACACACACACACACACACACACACACACACACACACACCCACACACGCACATACGAACGGTTTTCAGGATGGCGATTGCATAAGTCACTCCCTTTACGGTCGTGCCTAAAAAGGGCCGATTTTGGCGTATCGTGACAGACGGACAAAATACATCATTTCTAGAGGATTTTGACCCGCTGAACACGATGCCGTAGTTAGTTTTCGTCTAAACCCTGGGGAACATGTTTTTATCCGGGGATTTATCATCCAATAATCCAGGTCCAGGAAGCCTTTGCGTAAACATCTAGGCTATTGGAAACTTGTGTATTCGTCAATAAATGAGGCTCACGGTGAGAAATGTTAGTAGAGTGAACACGAGGAAGTCATCAGTTGTCATCTCCAACCCTGAGAGCGTCCAAGGCTCAATAATCTTAAGTCGAAGCATTCTAAATCTATGACGTAATAATTAGTTCACATCCAGCGAACGTTTCGCTTACTCACAATTCGACTCCTCATCTGTTCAAATATCTTCCCCGTCAGGATTCGGAAACAACAGTGAAAGATGAGAAGCCGGTGCTCGTACACTGAGAGAAAAAAAAGGTTGGGTTTACTATAATCTCACTATATTTTATAGTTAGATTTAGCGTCAAACATATTTTTATAGTTCACTTAACCATACAAAATATAGTAGAATGAACGATTTGTACAAATGGTTATATTATTAACTGTTACCTTAGTTCTTGTTACCATATGTATAGTAAAATGTGCTATGTGAATACATAGTTTTAGTTCTATCACTATGTATAAAATATTCTGGTAATACTAACTATATAAAATAGTTACTTTTCTTACCATTATATATTTTCAAAGATACTATATTCTTAGTTGAAATATCCATAATTTTGGGTAAAAATATAATAAAGTTGGTTACACTATGCCTCTATTGTAATTATTACCGACATCATGGTAACATTTACCATAAATATGATATTTCCAACTATAATTTTCTTACTATGCCATTATAGTTAGATATATCATATACTTTTCTCTCAGTGTATAGATGTGAGATAACGTGCGTAACCGAAGTACCATATGAGCACTGTCACATGTGAACAGCATCCAACAAATCTGCGTTCAACTTTACATCCGCAATAATGTTGTATAATACTCTCAATGCATATCTCACCGTGAGCCTCATTTATTGACGAATGCACAAGTTTCCAATAGCTTAGATGTTTACGCAAAGGCTTCCCGGGCCTGGATTATTGGATGATAAATCCTCGGATAAAAACATGTTCCCCAGGGTTTAGACGAAAACTAACTACGGCATCGTGTTCAGCGGGTCAAAATCCTCTAGAAATGATGTATTTTGTCCGTCTGTCACGATAGGCCAAAATCGGCCCTTTTTACCCATTGCTTTTTTCCTCGACACCACCTTCATCGGTTTCTCATTTCTCAGCTCGTTCATTGCGCGATATAAATCATGGAAAGCCCATCCGGCCATTAATGAGCTCTCGTCCCGCAATCAATTTACTTCTTAGCACGGATATTTCTCTATGAAAATCTCCAGCGATCCCACAAATAATTCTTCTTCCCGATTGTTGGGTACTCGCGAACGGGGGGCACTGTTTATGACTTTGTCTGGCGCGTACACAGAATCCTCCCTGGTCCGTACGGATGAAAGGCGAAGACAAACGGTACTTTGTCCCGGGCGCAGTCTCGAACACAACTGTTACTGCAGTCAATAGTTCGCGTCCATTTCTCTCGCCAAGGCAAACAGAAAGTTTCGCGTTTTCACTGCTCCTGTCGGCGATACAGGGTAGAAAGGCGAAGGAAAGAAGGTCATAAATCGCGTGGGCCAACTTTCCCTTCGTTCCAACTGATTTGAATCACGCACTCGTTCTCCAGTATCCACGAATCCACGTCACCTACGGATCAGCTCGATAAATCGATCCGCACTCACGAGATTCCATTCTACTATGGCCGCCTTTTTTTTGTCTCTACTCTACATCTGTACTTTTTTCTTTCCTCTCCAACAGGTCTACTCTTTCACCGTGGAGTCCTCATGTCCGGCAGCGCCCTTTCACCCTGGGCTCTCGTAAGAGGCGCCGCCAATTACGCCATGCAGGTAGCGAGACACCTCAACTGCTCGACGGTGAGTACAAGCACGCGCGAAAATTATTTCCACCGCGTATTACGTGCTCGGGGTGGTCGAACGCATACGTGTCCGAAGCCCTCTGGGAGGTATGAGAGGTACGAATGGGGGAAGGAAGCGAGAGGGGTTCGAAATAGATAGTTGGTATCGTCCCCACGGTGTATATTAGCTTAATTGAAACGCATCGTTAATATAATTGGTAATGCGTGCTGGACGGGGTAAAAAGGTACGTGGCATTCGCGTGCAATTCTCTCGCAACCTCCAACCATCTCTATCTCTATCTCGTTCTCTCCTTCTCTCTCGGTATGTGCATGTGACGTTTTAATTTATGTCCTCTCGGTGGTGATGCGCTCGCCCGCTTGCGCGTACGCTCCGCTTCGCGCCGTCGATCGCCGACGTCATTACGGGCGCGCACGTCGTTACCGAAGCGGGAGGGTGGTGGCATGCAGACGCCGCCATCGCCGACAAAAATTAATACTAATAAAGCGGGAAACCACCATGGTGGAAATACGAGAATGGCGCCTGCTCGTGACGCGCCCACGCTTGCCCTACCCAACGGAATTTCGCGGCCGAATCCGAGCGAGCTTTCGCAACGCGTAACACACCGCGATGGTCGAGTAAAAGAGAGAGAGAGAGAGGAGAGGGGCAGGTTTTTAACAAATTTCCAAATCTATTCGGACGGCACGAATGAAATAGGCTCGGTGGCCGGAAATAGAATGTCAAGTGTATAACGATTATAGCATCTGGAATCGAGTTAGAGGATAATAAAGTGCAGGTATTAGCGGTGATGAAATTGAATCGTGGAAAGCCTCGCGGGGTTAATGGTATCCTCGTGATCGTAAAGGATCATCGATCGTGGTGTTTCGAAGACTATTATTGAAAATAGAAGATCCGTTTATAGCGCGCGGATAAATTATGCAGTTTGATTCTCAGTTCGTCGAACGATATCTGACCCTGAATTTAACGGATGAGACGCGAGAAGGAAGCTGAGAGAAGCATCGACGGATTCGGAACGCGGTGACGACCCTTTCACAGTTATACGACAAATTCCATCGCACGAAGCCTTTCGATAGGGCCACTCGATTGAAAATAACGATTAAATTCTGGATCAGGATAAACGGACGCGATTGTTTTACTGCTGCGAGTCCGGAAAGACGAGGGGAATTTTGCGATAGGGACAAAGAAAGACAGGAAGGGAATAAAAAGAATGGAAGCGGAAGTAACGGAAACGGGGTCGAACGAAATGGAAAACGAAATGGGGATTAGTACGCGCGCGGCTCGCTTCGTCTCTGTTTCGAGATACGCGCGAGAGATGGAGGAAAGAAGAAGCGGACAGCGAAAGAGAAGTTCCCTCGTAGTTCCCTTTTTGCGTTCCATTTCAAACCGTGCAACGGGATAACGATGAAGGAAACTAGAAAATCCGATTCGATTACACGGCAGCTTTTTCCACTAATAATACAGAGACGGACACGTCGAACTTATGATAATCGCGAGGCGGATATCTTTCAGATTTTTCTCGAGAGAGTTGAAATGCGCAACGAAACTTTGGAAAATAGCACAGAGCGCGGGCGTCCTATTGATTATCCGCTCGGAGCAATTCAATTCATCGCGCAACGAGCTTGCGACTTAAGCTCGAGCGGGTCCACTCGATCCCACCGCACGCACTAATGAGACGCACGGATCCCTGCGTGGTCTGCAATTGCCGATGGGCACTGCGTCACCCCCGTGGCCGTTTCACCCCTCACAGTAATGCGAACGCAATTGGCAACCCTACGCACGATCGCCCGCCAAGCTCGTTCTTTGTCATGACGAGTGTACGGAACCGTAAATGATTATCGACAATAACGGTCAAAACGTTCGCGTTTACCGAGCGGAGTTGTATCGCCGAGACTGAGGCCAATAAAACCATCGCTTCTAGGGTTGCCAGGTGTCCGGCTTTTTAATCGTTTGTAATCTTAAAAAACAGTCGGCGTCCAGCTTTCTATATTTGTAATTTTGATACTTGAATCGGTAGAGTAATTGACAGTTTCACTAACGAACCGGTTACCGATCGAGGCACGCAGCGCAGCGCGAGCCGAGAGACGTCGTTCCATTACTGCCCTTTCCTCACCCACCCGCGTGTATGTTACAATTTTTTTAATTTTATAGAAATAAAGATGATCAATGCCTTTTAGTTATTCTTTGAATTATTCCACGGAATTTGTTTTTTATATCTTTGTCCGGCTTTTTGATTCGAATGTCCGGCCAAATCGTCTGTTATATCCGGCTGTCCGATTTTTTGACCTGGCAACCCTAATCGCGTCCCATGGGGATGATGAAAAAAAACTAGAGGTGGTTAGTGTTCGGCATGATCGCCGAGTGCTCACGCTTCGCGCTCGCCTTACCGAGTACAGAAAAGCTTCGCTTCCTGCCATAGGCACGATCACGTAACTCACGTTTCCATACTTAAATTTCCTACAATTTCGAAACGGTTGAAGGGCGGTACATAAAGTTTCGTGGCACCAAATGGGTATATACTCGATCTACATGCCAAATTTTGTTCGGATCCGTTCAGTCGTTTTGCCGAAATACTGGACTAAAGATTTGAATTAGCCGCCATTTTTGATTCGGCCAATCAAAAAATTGGAAAATTTCCAGAAATTGTCATTGTATACGTGTACATGTATGTGTAAAATTTTATCGGGATCCAATGAATAGTACCAAAGATATGAATTTTTCGATATTTGAATTTGCCGCCATTTTGTACCGGTTCAAGATGGCGGCTCACAAACCTTATTGTGAACTCACAGTAATGTACTTGATTTTTGTGCCAAATTTCGTCCCGATCGGTTCAGCCGTTTTTCCGAAATCGAGGATACACACACACGCATACGAACGGTTTTCAGGATGGCGATTGCATAAGTCACTCCCTTTACGGTCGTGCCTAAAAAAGAGAAGAACGAAGAATTCGAGTCGCGTACTCAACGAGGAATGAAAATGCTGATTTAATTTGATCCTCTTCGCGCTACCAATTCGAATACTGCCACACGGTGATTTCCTGAAAGAGAAATTTCTCTAAAAGCAATCTTGCGAAGTCGAGGGACAGACGGCACCGATGCGGGATACTCGATTGACCGTGCACAGCAATTTCGACGCGTGCATATACGTGAAACTGGCATCGGCCAGCAATGCGCATCGTCTCGGTGGAAACGATTTCGCTTCCTGGACGCGAGCGCACCGACGGTACTAGGAACGCGGCGCATCATGTCCGAAAGTGATGGCAGGGGGTTGCAACCCCTCTCCGACATTCGATTGCGGCCAGGCTCCGTCTCTACGTCAACCCTGGATTTCCAAAGGCGATTACCGGTGCCCGGGACGGTAAAGCAATTCATTTGCGTGCACTCGAATTAAAGTCAATCGGCAGCTCGACTCGCGTAGCAACTGGATTTGAGGTGAGCGATGCGCACGCGGATGCCGCGCATTTGGCAGCCCAACCGTGCCCTCGTATAATTGCATTCGTTAGCCGTCCATAGCTTCTTCGAGAGAGGATGGAGAAGGATGCAAGAGGGCAAAGGGAGCACTCGTACGAGGAGAAGCTGAAGAGGACCGATGAAAGGGTCAGTTGAACGTTGCTAGTGGTAAAAGGTGTCTTGCTGCAAGAGATAGGAGAACGTGTGGATCGAAGTACTCGAACCGAAGCAATCGAAGGATCTGAATACTTTACGATCACTTTACGAGAGCTTTAAAATTTCTCTGACGGTGACTAAGCGAGTCGCACCCCTCGCGAAACTGCCTAAAAGTTTCCGGCCGCGCGAAACCATTTCCAACGAGATTTTCTTTCTCTTTCCCCATATCTGCGTGGTAATGTTTCCTTTTCATTTTCGCAGGCCCTGGGTGATCCGCAGAACCTCCTACGGTGCCTCAGGGAAGTTCCAGTGGACACCCTGGTGTCGGTGCCGGTTAAAGGCCTCCAATTCGCCCCTGCCTTTGGACCGAGTATAGACGGTGTCGTGATCGATACCGGTGATCCAGAGGATCAAGACTTCACCCTGCAGGTCGACACGATCAATACGCTCAACAACATTCTCCTGAGAAAGGACGTGGTGGCGAAGCTTTCCAGGTATTTCGACAATTTCCCCGTCTCACGTGTGCCCACGTCCCAATTTTAACTCTCCATTCTATTTTTACTCGAGCCCCGAAAAAGAATTCCATCTCTCGAGAACGTTAACACGACAAATCCCGGAGTGAAATCCTTCGTTGAACGTTTCCTCTCTCTTATTCTTCCACGACAGAGTGGAGCACGATAACTTTCTCCTAAAAACGTTTGGAAATTCTTAAAAAAAAGATACCGCTCGCGCATGGGCGCACTATTTTAAATCGCTCCTCGGCTTCGCTTCACCCCCCTTCTACCGCATCCGTTTCTGCTGCTACACGACCTACTACACCCCTTTCAAGGATTCCAGTCTATTTCGCGTAATCGTGGAAGCGCGTGCACGCTACCGTCGAGTGCCACTGCGGACGAGCTAAAACAAAACGAGGATCTCGTTATGCGGCTAAACGGGGCATACTAACTAACTGGGGAAAGTCCCTGCGCGATGGAAGAAAAAAGAAGCACGAAGGGGTTGAGCGAGCGAGGGTGGAAGGATGGTGGTAGATGCTCGGCCCTCTTACTTTAAACGTGAACATGCGCGAGGTCATACGTCTTTCCGTCTCGCCCCTGCCTCCGGCAGCCTCCGCCAGTCCACTTCGTCCACCACCCCTTAAACCACCCCTCTCACCCCGTCTTTATCCGCCACCAAGTTTTTACCTCCTCCCACTCTCTCGTCCATTTGGCTATCTGCCGTGCCCTTTTCTCCTAACCACCCACCAACTACCCCCTCTTTTTCTCGAGCTTGTGCACCCTCTCGTTGTGTCTATGCATCTAGTTGTCTCTCTCTCTCTTTCTCTCTCTCTCTCTCTCTCTCTCTCTCTCTCTCTCTCGTTCCTTCGTGTTTCTCGTCGCAGCAAGTAGCGACATCGCTCGGCGTTGCTTAACCCGAGTTTTCCAGGGGCGTCCTTTGCATGTACTTAACGCAACGAGAGGAATGCGAGGTTTTTCTCTCTCTCTTTCTCTCTCTCTCTCTCTCTCTGGGGTTTTTTTTTGTTATTTTTTGTCAAGTAAAACTTTATCGCTCGTCAGGACGAGAATTGAGGACGACGAAGACGGAGGAAGAAAGAGAGGGATGTCGCGCGATGAGAGCGTGTTTACTGCGAACGCTCGCGCGTACTCATTTCAGGGACAACGTAAAACTAAGATCCTTTATGGTGAGAGTAGAGAAAGAGAGATGGATCGTTAAAGCGAAGAGTGTAACAAGCTACCATCACCAGGTGCGCGGTACGAGGAGGAAAGGGGCGGAAAGGGGTAGCGTTTAGCTAAGCGGAATTTATTTTTACACCCTCCACCCTTGGATTGTATTCCAATTACCGTGACGATGCGAGACTTAAATTAATGATACGCGGGGGCTACGTGTTTGCGATTTAAACGTTTGAAATTACCTGAAGTTACTGAACCCGAGGAGAAGCGTTCCCACACAGCACCAAAGTTCCAGATAAGTTCCAGCAACGTTGCAATACGACCTTCCTATAACATAACTTACTAACCTTCTTGAGACGTTAAATAAACACGTAGATCTTATAAATACGTACCAAAAACATATTTTCCTCGCGTCGCATACACGTTCCAATAATGTTCAAATGTCTTATTATTAATAAGAATTTGCATCGACAGATGTCGCGGTCCATTTATTCATCTATTTTATTTATGTCCTTACTGCGTATGCGGAAAGCGAAAATGGTCATTGCGTTTCTGTTGGCGGTTTCAAAAATATTATTGAAAATTGTATTAAAAGTTTCGGATTATATCGGCGTGTTGTAAGTATCAGTAACAGAAATACGTAAAGTACATAACTGAAAATAAAATTTCATTAAGGTTAACTTTACAGGCGAATAATCTCTATAAAAAGTATATGTAACCTATACGTTATTACAGATCTTTGCCTCCAAAGAGTGATTGCGGTGGGAGACGCAGCGTAAACTATTTATTAGTTTGCATAGCATTTAATATGTACGTATAGTAATTATTGTTGTAGAATGAATATACTTATCATATACATCTGCATAAGAGTTGTATTTTTATTTTCAATTATGTAAAATATCTGCGGAAAATTATAATGAAACCTTGGTGGAACATTAAATATAACATAATACACGGAATGTTACGCTAAAACGTCTCTAAAGGGTTACACCGAGACGTCTGTGGAATGTTGCGATGAAACATTCTTGTAGGCGGACATTCGCATATTTTAGCAACGTTCCTGGAACTTTGCAGTTACCTTTCGGGACATTGCCGCAACATTCGAATGTTGCAGTGCGACCACTATGAAACGTTTTTGAAACGTTCGCGTGCTGTGTGGGGTTGTCGGATGAAACGAGCGCGCGCTTACGCGTCCCTAGAAAATGATAACTGTGGAACAAAGGTGATGCGATGCACGAAAATTCCATCCGCTCTTTTTTTTCTCTCCCGCCTCCTATTTCTTTTTTACCCGTTAACTCTCGACTCTTTTTCATGCTCTCCCCATTTTCCACTCGTCTCCGTACTCTCTCACTGGCAGCACGAAGGGCGAAGTTAATTTATCGTGGAGAAAAGTAGGTCCTTCTTCTGACCCGTTTCACCACGGGACTGCCTCGTTTCCTCCTTAAACGAAGGACGAAGAAAGGACGGCGGAGGTTGGACGAAGATTTCAGTTGAAAAGTTCATTCGTCCTTGATGCATAACGACTCGTGACGCGCGCGCGAGAATTGATCGATCCTAGAAAGCGATTAGAGGCCTGCCACTCGCAACGGAATTAAATTTTAAATTTAAATCGTTCACCGTCCCGCATCAATTAATTCTCGATTGTTCATACGTTGAATTGACTTTTTCAGATACGATCTTATGGTAGGGGTGGTACGCTCCGAGGCCTACTTCTCTTTGACCGCCGACGACGCCCAATACGGGATCGAGGCCGACAGAAGAATGAAGATCCTTCGTGAGTTCGTTCGAAATACCTACACGTATCACCAACCTGAAATACTGGCGACGATAATCAACGAGTACACGGAATGGGAGAGGCCTATACAACATCCGGCCAACATCAGGTGATCTTCGACGACATATACATATACCTAGACCAAGCATTCGTATACTTCTACCATAGCGGCGAGTGAAGCCGAAAGTTGACAGTTTATGACTGAGGAAGAAAGTTGATTTGCGTCTACTGCTTTTTCACTGCTGACCTACCTAGTATTTTCGTTGAAACATATATATATTTTTTAGAAACATACACTTAATTTGACAACTGTAGTTACGAATATGACAGCACGAGCGTATATCAACGACATATATAAATAGACCAAGCATTCGTATACTTTTACCATAGCGACGAGTGAAGCCGAAAGTTGGCAGTTTGTGAGTGAGAGAGAAAATTGGTTTGCGCTCTCCTCGGTGGTTTGCGTCTACTGATTTCTCACTCTTGACCTATCTAGTATTTTCGCTGTTAACAGTGAAAGAAAATATACGAATAATGACGAGCTAGAGTTAATAAATCTGTTCATCTCCATTTTTACATGTTTTATAGTTTTTTTTCATAAATTTTACATTTTTCTTTTATATATTTTTCTAGAAACATACACTTAATTTGAGAACTGTAATTACGAATATGACAGCACGAGCGTATATACACCAAATTGACCTAACCTTTTCGTAGTACAAATATGGCGATTCTTGACAGTCGTTCTAAGCTAGAGTGAGAAAGCAGGACACGCAAGACAGCTCTCTCACTCTGTCTCAAACTGTCAACTTCTGGCTTCACTTTTTAGAGAGAATGCTTGGTCTAGGTACATATGTCGTTGGCGTATATACACCATATTGACCTAACCTTTTTGTAGTACAAATATGGTGATTCTAGACCATAGAGCTATTACAGATAGAGGGAGGGAGTGAACGAAAAACGCGATATAGCAGTAGAAAGAGAACGTTGCAGTAGAGCCCGGACTGTCATTGTCTAGCAGCGCATGCGTATTAGGAAACATTACGTACCGCGTGCACTCACTGAGAAAAAAATGGTTGGGTTTACTATAATCTCACTATATTTTATGGTTAAATTTGGCGTCAAACATATTTTTATAGTTCACTTAACCATACAGAATGTAGTAGAATGAACGATGTATACAAATGGTTATATTATTAACTATTACCTTTGTTCTTGTTACTAGGGGTGTGCGAGTACTCGATTTATTCGGGTACTCGAATTTCGAGTCAAGTAACAATCGACAAATCAAGTCGAGTCGAGCGTTCGAATTTTTCAAGTTACTCGAATCGTCGAACTGCTTGAAAAAAATTCGAATTCTGGTAATATTAACTATATAAAATAGTTACTTTTCTTACCATTATATATTTTCAACCATACTATGTTTTTAGTTGAAATAACCATAATTTTGAGTAAAAATATAATATAGTTATGGCTCTATCATAATTATGGTAACATTTACCATAATTATGATATTTCCAACTATAATTTTGTTACTATGCCATTACAGTCAGATATATAATATACTTTTCTCTCAGTACTGTAGACGCTGTCACAGTATACGGATTTTTATTTAGATTACAGTTTTATATCATAATTCAATTATGATATTTTCTATGAAAATAAAGACATTTAACTTTATATGTATGCATGTACATCTGCCTACAACTTTACACGTTCCGCGCATGCGCGTAACTGTTAGACAATGACACTCCGTACTCTATTGCAGTGTTCTCTTTTAATGTCACTATCGCATCCACTTACACATCGTCCCATACCTACTTCCCTCTATCTGTAATAGCTCTATGTTCTAGACAGTCGTTCTAAGCTAGAGTGAGAAAGCAGGAGACGCAAAACAGCTTTCTCACTCTGTCTCAAACTGTCAACTTCTGGCTTTACTTTTTAGAGAGAATGCTTGGTCTAGGTATATATGTCGTTGTTCAATTATCATCGAAAATAATCGAATGCCAAGTGACCGTCGACTGATCGGAGAAATTCAAATTTTATTTAAGGGACGA
The DNA here is from genome assembly GCA_944319695.1 of Tiphia femorata. Lineage (NCBI taxonomy): Eukaryota > Metazoa > Arthropoda > Insecta > Hymenoptera > Tiphiidae > Tiphia > Tiphia femorata. Next base: position 1,870,240 of record OX090904.1, on the reverse strand, counting down.
AACATTGGACGCGCTCGGAGATGCGAACACAGTCGCGCCCGCGACGAGAACCGCCGATCTTCACAGTCAATCTCACAGAAATTCGTATTTGTACGTTTTCGAGTATCAGACGAAATTCGGAGATTATCCACAGGTGAGTGTATCTTTGTGTAAGGATATAAAAAAAAAAAGCGAAAGGAAGAAGAGAATGCGGTGAGTGGATACAGAGGCCGGTGTAGCCCTTTCCTTTCATCATGCTCTTCCCCCAGTTACCCGATATACTCCACATATGCTTCTATCCGTTCCAAGGCCGAGCGCAGGAAGCGCCCATTTACCGCAAAGCGCATTTTTCGCAAAGTAAACGCGACGCCTCGCTTATTTTCCACCTAATTACCTCGTTTCCGCGAATGAAACGGACTTTCGGGAGGGTGAAAAGCGGGCGAGAGGAGAGTAGGGTAGTTCACTGGCAACAGAGGGGACGGAATCGTGAGATGGAAGGGTAACGGAGGATAGGTCGAGAGCAGGGAGTGAGAACAGCAAAAAAGAGATGAGGCCAACCAGTGGAATATCGCGATGTATAAATGCCAGAAGTCGAAATGCGGATGCGAGAAACGGTAGCGAGTAAACGTTTCGTAAATCTCGACCTTTCGTTTTTTATCCGATGCCGGATATCTCTTGGAAAGTCGAAGCATTTCTTCATCTGCTCGCTCTCGTGTGTGATTTTGAAAGAAAACAAAAAAAGTGGAACGTTCTCTTGAATTTATTCGACGCCTCCGAGTATCGCTTTTCTTTGAATTATATGCTCTCGATGCGCGTAGGTAACGAAGAGCAAAATATAAGAAGCAATTTGCCCCCAAGTCTCCAGAACGAAATTTAACAAGCTGCAGATTTTATCCTCATACCTCTCCTCTTTTTTCATCCCTTCGTTAATTATTTTTCACCCTACGTACCATTCCATTCGCGAGCTCGCAGCATTTTATCCTTCATCCTACATATTTAATTAACCCCTCTTCTGTCCCTCCTCCACTGTGTGAGGCAGTTGCAAACTCAAAATGAAATTCACCGGGATCATTATAGCTCGGGTGCTCGCTTGTATACGACTGGCGTAGAAGGAAAGGGATGAAGGAAAGGAGACGGTGAAGGAGGTAGACTAGGCGCAGATTTGGTACGTGTAACACGTCGCAGGAAACGGATGTAATTTGAGAAACTTCGAGATTAGACAGCCGTCGATGATACGATCGGTTATTACCGCGCGACGTTATCGCGCTCTCGCGTATGCCACCGGTTAAATTCGCGAATTTGTTTAGTCTCGAGCCGTTGGAAATTTCGTCGCTTGGAAAATAAATCGTAAGAATCGGACGACACGATCTAAGAATATCAAAAGTTCTCGTGAAAGTTTACTGTTCGCTTGTGTCGCGCGCGAGCGCACGACCAAAAAAAGATTGCCAAGAAAGTTCGAGCTCCCTGGACTCGGAGAATTGGAAATTCTCCTTTCGTGCGTCCATCGATTCTCTTCGGAAATCCAATCGGACTTTTAAAATCTTCGTATCCCTTCAATTAGCCAGTTCCGCGCCACGCGATGCAATCGAGCGAAGGGAAAGAAAAGTACGGAGGAACTGAAATATCTCGGATTAAACGAGAAAACATTCCGAGCCACTTCGGCCCGCTTTTTCTCTCAGCTAAGTGGCCGTAGGAGTCGAAGTAAACTGAAGGAATTAAAGGAGTCTTTGAGTTTCTCCGTCCGACCTTCGGATACGACGTTCGAAGGGTCAGAGAGTTCGGCTGATTTCAGATTTAAATTATCGATCCGTTCGCAGAGTGCTCCATTCGTATCTGATTGTAAATTCATCGTGTTTCACGAGTAAGCATTATCGTGCGAATCATCCGTATGCGAGCCTCATTATACCTTCACTCGAAATTATCCTCAATTATCAACGGCTTCCGTACAAGCTCCCGAAAGTTTATTGAAATCTAATTACGTGGTAATTACTCCGCAAAATATGACAATGGACTCTTCTCGAAATTTTATATTCTAAACAGCCAACGAAACTAGCAACGAATGAGAAACTAATTTCTCGATCGGCATAAATTGCTCAATTTTCATTGACTCACCCCTAAATCGACGAGAAATAAATCCTTCGTCCACTCTCTTGTCCTCTTCCACCACAAAACTCACTTCGTCGGTGTCCAAGCGCGCACCACCGCACCAATCCGTTTCACAACCGAATGAACATTCTTCCACTTACTCAGAAATTTCTGAGACACCAGACAATTTTCCACGTATCTCGAAAAATTCAACCTTTATCAGCAGCGCGCGCGCGCGCGCTTTCAAATGTAAATAGGGGAGAAAGCGAGGAGGAGAAAAGCAATGGAGGGAGGCACGGTCGGCGATGTGGGCGCCCACGCGATTTTTTGCCGGTTATTTTTTTTCCCTCGTTCTCCATTCGTTCGAACCCTATTCACGAGCGCGCGCACAGTGGGTGGTGAGGAAGGTACGCAGAGAGTAGCGCGCAAACACACGGACCTGGCAGAGCCGCGATACAAGTCGAGCTGTCCGTTTGTACGTTTTCACGGTATTAACGTTTCCATTTCGTTAGATTCGCGTCTGAGAGGCCCTTTTAAAACTCGCAAGCTCGCGTACGCGTACCTCAAATTTTTTCGCGTTTCCTTCGTCGCCCGTCACCTCCACCACGATTTTCTCTCTTGACGTGAAGGCTCTCGCCCCGTTTCCTCGCGTTGGCAATTTTAATGTTACCTGTGCGAGGACAATGTAGCACCTGTTACGAACTCAGGTGTGAGATCAAGTATCGATCTTGGTAAGACTTCCGTATTAGACCCTCGTCCGATCTTAATAAAATGTTACTGGTACGTAGCACTTACTAAATGCAGTCGATCGCCATAAGTGCGAATTTAAGGAAACGCCCGGTTTTGCGGGATATTAACTTTTAAAATTACACGATTAAATCAAGTATGTTTGAATTTTTACGTAAGAGGAAAACTGAAAAATTCCACAAAATGTCAGGTTAGGCAGGTGCAACGCGTAATAAAAAAAATTATTTAAACTTGAAAGCGTGGTAGGCCTTTCTGGTTAGATCAATCTCCATTTATCACATTTATATTTCAACTTTACCATTGAATATCGTTTTCTTGGAGAGGAGACCGCTAGTTTCGTCAAAGGAAAAAGTTACTTCTGGAAAAACTTTTTCTGTTAATAACTTTTTAATAAATGACGAGCGGAGCTTAAAACCTTCACAACATTACTTAGGGTGATGACCTAGATAACATATGCGAAGGACATTGAAATCCGAGGTGGCTCCCCATAAGTGAATAATTACCAAAAAAACATCAAATTCTTTTCTATATTTCTTGTTTTTAATATGTATTCTAATGATATTTTGATAAATTAGTATTCATAATCTTGCAAGATGTTAATAAAATCAAACATTTCAGCAAAACATTTTTGAAGTTTAGTCTTTTTTTTACGTAAAAATCTAAAAAATTAAACGTAATTAAAAATGCAATATCTCGGAAACCAGGCGTTTCCTTAAATTCGCACTTATCGCGTTCGACTAGATTCAGTAAATGCTACTTACCTGTAAAATTTTATTAACCCTCTATGGGCCGAATTTTCTTCTTACATATAAAACAATGTATTCCACCGAACATCAATAGATTTATACCGATATATGCGGATTAACCAAAAATTTACCAGGCAAAATTTTCAAACTTGCACGGCATTTACTTTGATATTTCAAATCGATGATGCTGCCAACTGTCATCGATATTATTATTGGTTATCCCCGAAACATTATACAAATTAAGATGTAAACACTATCTTATGAAGGACCCACGTTATTTGGTAAAACATCGATATATTAGTATATGACCTGAAAGTTACACGAGCCCATAGAGGGTTAAGATCGGACAAAGGTCGGATACGGAAGTTTAGCCTCTATCTTTTCGAGACTTCAAGTTGCACTATCGATACGACTATTCGACATGATTATCGGCTGTGATCGAGCTTACTTAGTTGCCACGGGCAGTACTCACGGTATTTGCCACGGAAGAACACGACAGATCCACAATTCTCCTCTGAAACCTTCACCGAGAAGCATGACTGCGACTTGCGTGGGACTCTCTTGACAATTCACACCTATCATTCGTCCAGGCCTACTTCACATTCTCATCACTTCACCAAATCATCCCATTACTAAAGTATCAAGTTTAAATACGTCGGTGCACTATTCATCTTCTTTCTGTACGAAACAGAACACCATTGAAAACTTTTGCAAGAGACTTTGTTCGATTGGGCTCCAAGATGTCCGAGTAGATCGCCAGGTACAATGGCAATCCGCTGCTATTGCTTTGTTCTTCTTTTCCTTTTTTTCCTCTTCACGTTTCTCGTATAGTCCGTCGTACAACGCACACGCGCGCATACCCAGTTGCTTTCTCAAGGCCCCGTTTCCTTCTCTTGTTCCGTTACGATACTTTACTTTGCATACGAATGCCCTCGGGCGGTCTTCTCGCCATTCCACTGCGGCCAATGTCGGATGCAACTGCAGGTACGCCGAGATGAAAGTGCATTAAACACCGCTACCAATAGGAAAGGTCCTTTAAGGATCCAGGACAACGAGTCAGGATGCCGTAGAATGGAAGAAGAAGGGGTTGGAAAGTGGAGTGCGAGCGTGCGCACGGAGAAGCGATTACACGTAAACGGCTCGGACTTATTACACGGGATCTTCGTAACCCTTCTCGCCCCTTGCAAACAGCCTCCTTACCAGAATCATCTTCCCCGTGTTCCCAATAAAATTCACCAAAAATCCAATTCTCATCCCGGCTGGAATATAAACGCGGAGAAGAATTGAGTATTTAAGAGGATCCTGGGGTTCGTAACCCTTAAGATCCCACTCGTCCTTGCCACTTCGCACGATCATTCTTCCATCGCGCCTCATTCGCCCGGAAGTGTAAAACGAAATCGGAAGCTGGCATTCGTGGAATCTCTCCGCTCCACGTGAGAACCGCACATGACATTCTCCGGTCTCGCGCGGGCCGCTCGATCGCATCGAAAATTCCATTTGCTCTAGGTGTGTGCAAGTACTCGTAATTTACGAGTCGAGCCCAGACCGGTTCGCTTCCTCGAGCCGAGTCGAGCGTTCGAATTTTTCAAGTTACTCGAATCGGCGAACTGCTTGAAAAAAATTCAAACTACTCAAAAACTTCGAACAAGTCGAATATTCGAACTACCCGACTACATTCGAGCTACTCGAATATTATCGAACTATATACGAACGATAGTTCGAGTAGCTCGAATGTAGTCGGGTAGTTCGAATATTCGACTTGTTCGAAGTTTTCGAGTAGTTCGAATTTTTTTCAAGCAGTTCGCCGATTCGAGTAACTTGAAAAATTCGAACGCTCGACTCGGCTCGATTTGTTGATTGTTACTTGACTCGAAATTCGAGTACCCGAATAAATCGAGTACTCGCACACCCCTAATTTGCTCCCACGATCTCCACCTTCGTCGAAGCAGCTTTGCCTTCTCGATCCTCCTCTCGTTTGTCGCTTTATCAGCTCGCATTCCTTCGCGCGATTCTTACTTGGATCTTCGAAGAAAGAAAGGAATATAAAAAAAAGTCACACTGTCCTTCCACCCCTCTGTCTCCACGTCCTCGTCGAGAGTAGAGAAGGTTTTCTGCTAGGGAAAAAATATCGGGGACACGCCCGTGGTCGTTAAAATCTCGTCAGTGGATCGTCCGGTCGAAGCAGGTCGGCATGAATCTTCGACATCGATGATGGCAGGGTTCGCGTAGTGGCAGCAGGGCTGGGAAGAAGGGTCTGAAAAAATATGATAAAATGATAGTCGAATATTCTTGGAATGATTCGTGCCGCGTCATATGCGGACGGGTTTGCCCGCCAAATGGCAAGCTACAGTAGTGCTGGAACGAGAGAATCGAGTCCGTCATAAATTGGCGGCGAGACACTTCGATGGAAATAAATTTTGTCCGCTCGTCCGTCTCGCTCAACATTTCCCTCGATATTTCCGAGTCCACTGAGAAAATAATAAACTCGAAGGTAATTTCTTTTACAGAGGCCACGATGCATTCACGGTGAGGAGCTGCCATATTTTTTTGGAGCACCCCTCATCGGAGGCTTGTCCCACTGGCCGAAGAATTACACGAAGGCGGAGATCGCACTTTCGGAAAGCGTCATACTTTATTTGACAAATTTCGCGCGCACGGGGTAAGCATGGAGATAAATGTAACATGAAAATTACATAAGCTTCTCACAATGATCTCAACTTTCGTCAGAAATCCTAACGAGGGAACCCCGGATCCTGGACCCTCGGGCTTGCGGCCAGAGCGTACGAAGTTCAAAAATATCGATTGGATAGCGTACGAAGCGGTGCACAAAAAGTATCTCAGTATAGGTAAGCCTAGGGTAGTTTAAACGAAGCTTCATCCCTGTCGAGAAATTTTCTTAACCAGTTAAGTGTGTTCGACGACTGTATCCGCCATGGAGATGTGGCAGAATTTTGTGTCATGACGATTATATCCGTCATGCGTTACAAAATTTGGTTACAATTTTCTATATATGTTTAACTTAAGTAAACGAATAAATGTTAGTGACAAAATAAGTAAGCGAAACTGTCATTTCATTAGGACTTAATTTTATATTATAACAGTCCAACGTACTCTGTGTTTGAAGAGTATACTCGTTGTCACTTACTTTTTGCGACACATTTTAGATAGACATTTTTCAGAGTGATCGCCACAGTTAACTGGTTAAAGCTACGCCTAACCGAAGTACGACTCTATATCCTACGTTCCTACTTTCCCATCTCTATAATTATCCTGTACCAATAATCGAGGAAAGGGACGCGACTGATAGACTCGAGTAACTCGCGGAACGAACGAGGCACGCGCGCTCCACGAAGCGCGTAACGAAGAGGATTAACGAGGACTTATTTGCACGTTCCGCCCTCTTCGACAGCGAGGCGGAAGGGCGCCGGTTCGTCACGGGTAGTCAAGAACAACGACGTCTGTGAGAAAGTTCAGCGGCTCTACTCAAGTGCAGTGCGCCTCAAACTGTGCCACGACAGCCCCGCAAGTGGAAAAGCCAACGTGAAGGCAGCCTAAGGGCGCAGCCCCTCCTGCTCATCGTTTCCTCCACGCTTCTAGATCCTACTCCGCTTAGAATGTTCCCATCTCGTGTTCCTTTGTAATTCTAGATCCTCCATCTCGCTCACTTCCTCTCTCTCCTACTCTCAAGCCCGCCTACACGCGCATAAATGCAAACAGACTCTCCCTACCTTTTCCTTCCTTTGCTCGCTGCCATCTGCACGTTACTACCCTCGCCTTTCTCTTCTCCTTCGTTTATATAACTCTTTCTCTCTGCCATCCACTTCGCCTTTTCTCTTTGCCGCCCTTGTTCTCGTCCTTCACCTCGCCGTCCATTCTCCCTCCTCAACGCAGTTTGAAACTTTAGGAAGCACTGTCTAACGAAGCTAGCCTAGCGTAACCTGTATGACATTACCGCAACGACAATAATTAATTATCACGGTATTAATATGAAGAGGTTGTTTCAGTTTCGTGAAAATCTCACGTGGCCCCTCGAACTTCAATCTTTACACCGAGTGAGTATTCGTTTGCATTGCAGAGCCCAAACCGAAGTTGAAGGACCACTACAGAGCGCACAGGCTCTCCTTCTGGTTGAACCTGGTGCCCGATCTCCACAAACCTGGCTTGGACGACGTTCCTAGGTCGCATCATCTTCTGGACGCGGAACAGGTAAACGGCGTGAACTTTCGACGGCCCTGGGATATATTAGGTGTATAAATTAATTCTTGGCCCCTCACTTCATTTGACGAGAGTATCTATTTAAATTTCCATATCTTTCTCGCCGTATAATTATTTTGAAGCGCCATCCTTTGGCTTCAAAACGAGCTATCATACTTACTGTTGTTGATAATATAACCTCGAAAACCAAATAGTAAACGCTATGTCGTTCGAAAAGCAGCACCTGAGGCATTGCCTTCTTTTCTCCTTTCGATTGAAAAAAAGTGCTGCTGAAGCTAAAGAATTGATTTGTTCCGCCTTAGGCGAAAACGCTGTGTCCTACAGTACGTGTAAAAAATGGTTCCAAAATTTTCAGAATGGAAATTTTGATCTTCGGGATAAAGAACGCCCTGGACAAACCGCCATCATTTTTCCGACACGGAATACGAAAGTTGCCTGAAAAGTGGCAAAAATGTATAGAAAGTGAGGGAGATTATTTTGAAGATTAAGAGATATCTAATTTTTTTTATAATAAAAACCAAAGTTTGATCAAAAAGGCCGAGAATTAATTTATACACCTAATATTCAGGCTTGCCTTATTCTATTTTCGAAGTACACGTTTCCAATGGAAATTTAAATTGGGTGAAGTTCCGAAAAGAGGGTATCTCTGATTGAGCTAAATTTTGGACGGAATTTGAATTTTTTCGTCACTAACCTAATATCACGGGTAAATCAGATATTTTTTAAATTCGCAGCCCTAGGTTTGTGTTTACTTTAACACGTTGAGCGCGGCGCCGAATTTGCTGTCCTTTCCTTGCTGTTCATTGTCAGCCAGCAGCGAGCGAGCGATCAAATGATACAATGATACAGGGTGATCCGTGACTTCACGTACCGTTACGTTGTTACGTTTTGCAGTATGTGTAAATCCAAGCCGCATTTTTGTTTAGAATGTTTTAATAAATTTCATTGAAACTACATTTGACCACATTCCATTGAGGCTACATTTATTTTTTAACTTTAATACTGTCGGTCCCAGGGACCAAACGAAAATTCCAGTGCCGGTCCCCACGGACCGACGCAGGCCACACGGAAAATTCACTGCCGGTCCCCAGGGACCGGCGCCGCGCTCAACGTGTTAAAAAAGCTTTCTTATAGAACTTTTGAGAAGCTTCATTTTTTGTTTGAAACATTTTTCTCTAAAATCAGTATTTTCGAAGATACAGTGAAAAAAAAAAGTAAAACTTTGAGAAAAGGCAGAAAGTAAAGGAAGCTTCGTCGCCAAAAATCCTTCGAGAGTTTTCACGTCTAGAGTAAGGAGAAACATCCGTCAAAAATTTAGCTTAATCAGAGGTCCCCCTTTTCGGAACTTTATCCTTTAAATCGCGCTTGAAGAACGTAGGATAATCGAATTCACGAAACAAGATTGTTCGTAAGCGCGTCCAGACATGCTGAAACTTAAAATGCAAAATTATCGCAGGTACCACCGAGATTCATCCAGAGGATACCAACCACTGCTAGGACGACCACGTACGAGGTGACCGTGGCGGAGAAACCACAGAACATCTCGACCGCAGCGCCCAGCGAGTTGGCCTTCGAGGAGTCCACGGCCCAGCCCGAAGACGGGTTCGCGGCTTACTCCACAGCCTTGAGCGTGACCATAGCAATAGGCTGCAGCCTTCTGATCCTCAACGTTCTAATATTCGCCGGTGTCTACTATCAGCGCGACAAGAGCAATCAGCACAGTTGCTCGAAGAAGCGGCAAGAGAACGGCCAGATGCCGAACAACATATGCGGTGAGCTGGAGACCAAGACTGCTGAGAGACACCACATTCAGCACATTCCACCTCCAGAGTTCGCCGACCTTCAGAATAACACGTGTCACGTGCCCATGCCACCACCTCCACCGAAGAACACGAAACCGGGCAAGCCTGGGCAGAACCTCATCATCAGTCCGAATCAGCTGCAGCAAGAGAGCCTAGCGATGAGCGGCACGGGGACTCTGAAGAAGGGTCACAATCATCAGCAGGTGATGGAGGAGCTGAGAGTCTGACTCTAGGGGAAACCGGTGCTTTGACGTAGGTCTCGTTGGGTGGGTGACGACGAGTCTCACCGCTCATGATTTCCGAGTGTCTCGTTGGACCGAGCATGGCTGGACTCGATCCATAAACAATTGAAGGCCTTCGGTGCTTTAACGAGGACTCGGAGTCGAGTCACGCGGAACGAGAACGCCAAAGAGTTCTCGACGATTCTCGACGATCCCTGTTTGCGATCCTTGGAGATCTTCAAGAACGACCGAAGGATGTAATTACTTTGGTGTGCAAGGGTGCGTGTTCGCGGACGGAGCGATTGTTGGTAACACAGGTGCGAAGGAATGTGGTACCGTGAAGGATGAGAGGTGAAAGAAACGCACTCGTCACTGTTAATAAATATCTGCGTCTCGAATCGACACTCGTGGAAACGCCAAATTAAACTATTACCGTTTTCTACCTTTAAATGAGATAAATAACAATGCGAGAAGAAACATTTTGCGACCAACTGCCGAGATCGTATAGTCAAAGCGATCGTGAAATCTGCCATAAGTAGAACATTCCGTACGTTAGAGAGAAGGTCTGACCTTTGGACGATTCCCATTTCTGGGTGCTTGAGACTTTCTTTCGCGATTCCATTGATTTTTCCAAGACCTTCGTATCAGTTCTATCCCCGTGCATCCTCGCGAATCTCAAAGGTCACATATTCTCCGTTCCAATCCTATTTCGAGATGCTCGTCGTCGATTGTAATATATTCGAAGAATTACGGCGAGTGTCATTTTTAGATCACGATTGAACACTGCGTATATGTGATCGTCCATCGCGTTTTGCGTACTTTTGTATGTTGATTTTCGCTCTCGTCACCCTCCTCGGCACACCCTTTTTGGGACAGACTGATTATTCGGATTGTTCGAGAAGCCTTCGAATCTCCACATCCTCGCGATCTTACCGCGAAGACTCTCGGGAGGTAAAGGAAGAGAAAGAAGGAGCGAGAGGAGGATCTTTTGTTTTCACCTGCGAATGCTCAATTAGAAAAGCTGCCGAAGCATTCGGCACCGCGTGCTAATAACAATTGAGCCGTCTGTTTCAAAAGTGGTATAGCTTCTGAAAACAAGGAATTAGTAGTTCCGTTGGTAACACTTCGATTAAAATTGTATCGTTTGCCGAAGAGACTTGCATATGAGTATATTTTTGGCTCTGTGAGCCCATAAAGTAATCCTAACACGTTGCAAGCATTCTTCTTTCTTTAATTCGTCCTGCGTTTCACGTACCACTTTAAAAGAGAGCGGCTCAAAACTTCTCCTGATTTCCTGTTGATCTTTGTTCTTTAATAGCCCCGTGAGATAGCAAGATCGGCGCACGGCCGCCAATTGATTAAACTCAAACAGCATACTGCCAAACGAGGATGGTACGGCGAGACGATTAGAGTCTAGGAACGTGTCAATACGCGATAATTCTCCGTTAGTAGAGGCGCCATTAAAAGTTCAATTGGATACTGAGGAAGAACGCTCGACGAATCACAGCGCAAAAATCCGAATGCCCTTTTTACCGTCGTGGGTGAGAGAGTCTCTTCGCAGAAGCGCGTACGCGACCCAACGAGAATTATTTAATTGGACCTGCGGGAATGGGTGTACGATCTATAGATTGTAAATAATAAATAATTAAGCTTAGTCGATTCGTCGGGTGGCTGATGTGGAACCGAGCCGAGACGAGAAGGATGGACTGTTTCGGAGAGAGAAGATAAAATAAAAGTATCAAGAAGTTTCGAGGAATCGAAATAGCAATCGAGCGAGGTCGATTCAACGGGATGTGAAGTAGCAAGTCAGCATAGTCAAAAGCACTGGACGTAATTTTAAATTTGTATATAATTGACATTACAATAAAGTATGTAAACGATTACTACTCACGAACGAGTACGATGACATTTTATCTTCGTTCCTTTATCGTGAGCTTCCAATGGTTTAGTCACCCCTGTCTATTTAGATCCCTCGCCTTTTTTCTCACCGTCATTTTCCAGGCGACGTGCGCCACCGTCGTCGTATTTAAAGCACCGTTAATCATTACTTTAACGAGGCATCAAAGCTTTCAACGGTTAGATCAAAGTCCATCGTAAAGTGCGGAAACGAGTCCGCAGAGGGAAGGTTTCATTGACCCTCTCGTTTATTTCATCTCTCCGGCTAAAATAAGAAATAAGATGAGTAAAAAATAAGCGGAAGGAGTAACGGTGCTACATTAATATCGTCGAACAAAGGTAAATAAATGTTTCAAAGTCACAAATATAACATAGGCGTCTAACAAACTATTATCGTATTGAAGTAAAATTGATTTGCTAAGCTTCTTCGGAATTAGATGATCGGTGGAAGGAAGGTGAATATTAAGGAACATCTTGAGGCATCGGTGAACACAAAACTTTATTCGTTCGTTCGTTTTAAGCTTCACTATTTGAATATTGTATTCGCGACATATATTTATGACAAGTTTGCAAAATTCTCGTGAACCACATTTTTTTTTCTCTCCGAATTAATACGAGATTGCGTCCTAGAGACACCGTACAAAAAGATATCGGTTTATCGAATGTATTTGTTACCTCAAGGACAGACGAACTCGCGCATTTCTTTCTCACTCAGCGATTCATTCTTTATCTTTATCTTTTATTCTCCCTTTTTCTCTCTGCCTCGAAGAAATTACCTTCGTGATGTTAATACCTAGCAATGTTTCATCGCCGCTCTACACACTCATTTCTCCGTTCAACAATCCCCTGCCTATCCTAATTAATGAATAATTTATTAATTATCTACAACCGAATGAAAAACGTCGATAAGAGAAAGAAACCTCTCCATCGGAAGTGCTTAACGAATAAATAAATAAATAATCTACAAGACACCGCTGTGTAATTACAAATATACAACGTTCACCGGTAAATAAACACGAGCTTCCTCGTCCACAAACATTATAAATCACGGTAATCGATAATTTTACGAAGCGCCCTAAAGACAAGTAATTGTGAACAATGGTAAATTAATCGTCGATCGCGGTACAATCCGCTCTAAAATACAATCGGAAAATAATTGTAAGTAATTATTGCAAAACAAGTGGATCATTATCCGACTACAAGTTGAAATTACAGAACAATTCCAAACGACATCCTACATTTTCTCTCCAATCTCAGTTCGTTTAGATCCCTCGGGGTTAAAGTATCGTGAACGAAGAACGTCATACGCGACATTCCCTTAACATTTATATTGTATAATCGGTGTTATGCAACGGCTAACAGCTACGTAGCTTCGATAAGCCAAAAACAATGGATCCGCTGTTTCTAATCGCGTCATTAAGAATCACCCGAGCACGGGGCTACAACGAAACGATAAACAATAGCAAAGTCGACCTGCACATGCTCGCCTATTAGTGTCCATTAAGATTCTCTCTTTCCTCTCTTTTTTTTTTTTTTTTTTATCTTTTTCCTTTCTTTCTCACATCGAACCACCCGTCAGGACATATACACAACATATATGTCGTAAATGCACTTGAGGCACCGATCCAGTCGATACGATTTCCATGCTATTCGATTAATCCGGCTCCTCGAAATGGCACACTTTCTACTCGACAAACTTCTGTGCCAGCACGACGGTCATTCTCATTGTGCCTGATCCACGTGTGTGCCGACTGAAACGGTATACTTCGAATTTACTTATTGATTATTATTAGTATTTATTGCACGGAAGGCACGCTTCTGCGCAGCCCTCGCAGATCTTCCGATTACAATTTGAAGAATCCTCTTCAATTTCGCTCGATCTCGTCGATCTCGTAGCAAAGGGTTGCGCGTCGAGTACCTTCTTCGTGAGAGAAATCTACACGGGAAAAGTAAAAATAAATGCGCAATAGCGCGCGTCCCGCGGAAATTCTGTTCGTTTCCATTTTTTATTATTACAGTTTAGTTCGCAGGAGGATTAATTAATATTGCTGTGCAACACCGTTCAGATTCGGCGCCTACGTTACACGACGGTTACATGATTTACTGGAAAGGGGTGTCTTGGGGGGAGGATTTTTCTAAAAAAAAAAAAAGAGCTTTAAGGCCAAGAGCCTCTTTGTGTCGTCTCTTTTTTGGTACGCATTCTTTTTTTTTTAGAAACCGGGTTGAAGGGAGGTGGGTGTGTATCGTAATAGAACGTTCACGTTAAGCACGACAGATTAATCGATTCTTTTACACCTTCGTCGAAAGCCTTAATCACAATTAATTGTACAACGACGAAACTGCATGAAGCTTATGAACGAACGTTCAACCCCGGGCTGTCCGCGAAACAGGCGCGTTTACTGCGGGAGGCGGCCAAATGAAGACTTCCACGTGAAGAGAGTTTAAGAGTTAAAGATTGGTCCTTAAAACTTTTGCTACTAATTCTATTGGCTGTCGCAAACCATCAGTCCTTGTTTGGGGTTTCTTTCTCACGGGAATTAAATCTCAATGGATTATCAGACTTTCGCTACACTTAAACACTAAGCTATATACGGTTGTGAAAACGATGTTGAAATTTTGTTTTACTTGTTATTCATTTCTCCTCCCCTCCGCGCGATGTTTCGCAATCACCCCTTAGGACAGTATAGGGTAAGGTTCGTTCGACATTTCATCGCGCAGTACATCTCGTAGCCCGCTCGAGTTCGTTCAATTAATTTAATTAATTAGATACTGGCATTACTAAAAGCGTTCAGTCTCCTCGATGAAACACAGATAGTACTTCCGCTAGCGCGATGACGCGCGAGACGTTCATCAATTGATACAATGCGCCCAATCGGCCTTTAATAACAATCGACGAAATTTGATCTCTCGCAAGAAAGAAGAAAGCAACTCGTTACGGTACTTAAAGTTGATCTGGTAAATTTAACAAATGTTTCCTAAAAAGAATTTTCCATTCCAACAACATTCAACTTTGAAATATGAAAATTCAAGATAGAATGTTGCAATCGTTCGCGCAAATCGCGGTACAATCGATCAACTTATGTCCGCCTCGCTCGATCGATCGCGCACTTCGTTTAAGAAAAGTCGAAAAACGTTTATAAAGATTATAATAGGATTATATTATAAATCTCGAACAATCGCCGTAAAACGTGCTCGTCGATAAACATTTTATGTATATAATTTCCGCAACTCATTATAATAGATCACTTAATTAACCAGATCTACATCCTCTCCCTTTTCTCATTCCTCATCCCATTCTCACTCTCCTTCGTTCACTTTATTTTCCTTCCCTCTTTAACTAACACCGGTCGCATTTACTTTCAGTCGATTGCAGATCTTGAATATTTTCGCGTGATAAGATTCGATCGTTTGCCTTGAAAAGCTTCGGTGTTCTTGTGCGTGTCGAGTATAGTTTATATTTATTTAATCGTTTAAACAAATGCAAATGGTCACAGTGTGCTTAAGCTCGAAATGATGACTGGCCCGAAACGAAACTGAACTGATCCAACTTTAGCTAGAATGATTCTACTGTCGATTAACTGCGATCGAGGACTTGTGCAATTTTACACGAAAAGCATACACTACGATCTTTCTTAAAGGACAATTTAAATTACGGCATTGTTTTTCTGTGGGCCGATAAGACCGTCATCGTTCCAAGCTTAAATCGCAGCATACACTCGCTATACACTCGCCGATGATTTCGCAATATAAGTAGCATACGCAACCCAATTTTACGCGCTAGACGACGAAGCAGCCATGGATTATTTAATAACGCCAGTGATTCGTCGTATCAGAGAAATCGCCCTAATGCATGGCCCACGCGAAATTAAATCCTCGTCGTCTCATAAGAGTGCAATGTTAATGGAATCTGTGTGCCATAGTCACGCAACTTATCGGCTATAATATTTAGACGTCATGAAGAAGCCAGCATCTCGAAATGGTATATGATGAGTTTTTTTTGTTCGCATCTGAATGTCACAAGGAGTTTACATGTTTTATCCGCACGTCGCAATACCATCTCCCTAGCAAATGCAGCCGCTCTCCCCTTCCGATTCCGACCCATTCTGCATCGGTGATTGATTCTGCAAGTCGACAGCTGCTTTTGTGTGTTAAGGTGAGTCATGATACAACATGTCATTTCTCGACATTTTTCAAATAATTTTCATTCATTATCGAGCAATCAGGGCTTTCTCTATTCGCATATCAAATACTGAAACATTAGAGTGTCCTCGCGCCTAAAGTTTTACCTTGAAAAAATCAATAGGGTAAAGATGCAACGAGTGATAATTAATAACTGGCCCACAAATCATTGATTCTGAACGGCTTGAACGTAATACGTGGTATATTTCTAAAAATATGTGACACGTTACATCACTGTTTGCACAGATACATTAATTACTGTTACGAATAGTACAAATTTGTTCTGACGGCATATAGTAATCTGCAAGTTTCACGTCTCTCTCCATTACAGTTATAATTAAAAAGCATATAAAATTTGAAC
The DNA here is from genome assembly GCA_944319695.1 of Tiphia femorata. Lineage (NCBI taxonomy): Eukaryota > Metazoa > Arthropoda > Insecta > Hymenoptera > Tiphiidae > Tiphia > Tiphia femorata. The sequence goes on along the minus strand of OX090904.1, from coordinate 1,854,009 downwards.
ATTTAAAAACTGGGACGGAGCGCTCCCTAATATTACTTGCAATAGCCTAAACCCATCGAGTACCTTAATTAAAGTCTTGCAATCTTCAGAAATTTAAGCTACACATGTATTTTTGACTATAATGTAAAGACCCTGTTTTAAAAAGCAGTCATTCCTACAATCATACATACAAAATTAGGTTGAAAATAAATCTCTAAATTAAAAAGGAGAAGTGTAAACAGGAATAATGTACAAATGTCGAAAATTAAAATAAAAAAAAAAAATCGCCAATAGTTTTTTTATATAAATTAAAACATTACAATATGAATAATTATTAACAAATATAATATTAATACTCAAAACTATATTAGCATTCTGTCTATCCATATCCCAAGTTTAAGTTAATATGTACAAGTTTCCTTTAAGTAATGTAGTCGCTAAAAGTTTTATAAGTTTTGTGTGTCTTTTCGTAACAAAATTTTTGTAATAACTTCATTTAAAAACATAAATAATACTTTAACAAAAAAAATGGATTTGTTAAAGATGCAACTAATATTTATGAAAACTAAATGAAAAGAATGTTTTCAGCATGAGCAAGATGGCCCTACATTAGAACATCAGTACAAAATTGAGATTTTTCTAGCTGCTAAGTTATCCATGATTATTATACAAAGTTTCATTCTTGCTACTTCGCAAGAATTAATATACACACATGATCATCTAATTTTTTTAAAATCACGTCTAAAGTACCTGTTTCAACGTTAATTGATTAATAAATATCTATTACTTCTATTGCTACAATTAGTAAAAATTATACCGAAAAAGAAAAATGTGTGTATTCTTTTCTCATTTGAATTTCCATATTTTATTTAAAATTAATGCGACTGCATTTACGCAATACATACACTTGCCAATTTAATATTGCTTCAATTCACTAACTTGCATATCAAAAGCTGACTTTATCCGTAAACATTGCATTTAAGATTTATATGTATATTTGCAGCCATTCAAATACTTATGGTTTCATATGCTTTGTACATACATGTAACTTGATTTAATCTGAACTTTAATGTACTTAATGATGTATTAATAAATAATTTTTACTACATGATAATCGGGAGTGAAGTACAGTGTATGTGTTCATCTTAATATACATTTAAACACCGAAGAATTCATAGCTTCTATTTGAAATTTGATAATGTGTGATGGAACATTATAATGACAATACGTTTGAAACGCGTGAAAAAGCTATTGTGTAAAAGCAGTCTGCTTAAGCTACCAGTTTAAATTACTTCCTTTTGTTTTTAGTAAGAAAAAAACATTGCTGTTTTTTATAGTGCTTTAGCTCTCCACAGTATTCTGGTTTGTTATATTGCAACAAAGGAAATATTGAATTTCGCTGACCTAATGCTCTAGTATGAGACTTCAGTTTATAAGTTAACTTAGTTCAGTGTCTTGTCTACCATTAGGCCAATGGTGGTTTAGCATGCACAACTGCTCTCCGATGCTTTGAGTTCAATTGGTGTGTCCTTGAGAACTACCTCTTGCACTACAGGTTTTGATAACGCATTAAGGAAAACACAAAAAAGATAACCAAAATGAACCAAATGTCTGACGCAAAATGAATATTAAAAAATAAAGTATACAAATGTCCGAAAACAATGTTCATGATTATCACGTAATGAAATAAGATGGATAAATCTTTTTGGTATTATATTGTGTAAGAAAAGGTAGTTCAGTTATTCCAAGTTCAAATTTTACTCCTAATGCTATATCTTTTCAATCTTTAAAATGGTATACTAATTGTTTAGAAAATCTTAGGTATTCCTTGATGAGAAATTGAGAATATTTTAAAGTATATCCTTTTAGAATGTGTTCAGTAGGAACAATATAATTAACAGATGATTGACCGTAAAAAAATAGAAACAAAATATATAAAAAAAGTGTGGGATATGTATACACTGGTTCTATGTTGAAAAAAAAAAAAAAACATGTCTACATGGGTGCGACATGCAAGCATGTACAGTGAATATCTTACGGAAAGGATACTGTCTTCAGGGGGTTTATTTTCAGTGGAATCCATACCAGGTAAAGCAGCAGCTACTCTTCTAAATAGCTGAAATTAGAAACAGTTTTTATATTCCATAGGTATTTTTAGTCAGCAACGTGTATGTCAGTGCAGTTTCTACAAACCTGTTTAACATTATATCCTGCTTTAGCACTAGTTTCAATAAACATCACATTTAATTCCTTAGCTCTTCTTTCTCCTTCTTCCGTAGAAACCTGTCTTTTATCACTTAAATCTGTTTTATTGCCCACGAGCATTATTATTACGTCACTTCCCCTTTCAGTCCGAACATCATCAATCCACTTTGATGTCTGATGAAATGAATTAGCATCTACCAAAATAAAAAATAATGCGTGTATATGATATCCAAATTTTATGAAATTGTAAACCACATTTATTACATACTGGTAATATCATAAACAACAACTGCAACAGTAGAATCTCTGATATAACTAGGTATCAGAGAACGGAATCGCTCTTGACCTGCGGTATCCCATAATTGTAATCTTACAGTCCTATCTTCAAGATACATTGTTTTGCTTAAAAAATCTATGCCTATTGTAGCCTGCAATAACAAAATCAAATTTAAAGTTATTCAATGTTACAATCATTTTTAAAAATAGCCAGAAAGGTAAAGAATTGATCAATACAACATCTAGGCTAGACATAGAAACAATCAATAATTTCCTATAATTCGCAAGTATCTTCCTCCAACTTTATCTATTACAAAAAGTAAATTTCTTGGTGCTTCTACTGTAAACCTTGTTAAAATGGTTTAAAAATAAAAATGATGTTCTGTGACAACCATACTTTAATTATTCAAATATGTATAATTAACAGTAACGCACATACAGACTCTGGCTTAATGAACTAAAATACGGCATTATGTACATTTAACTGTTTAGACAATGCAAAAATATTGATTACAAAAATAGTATAAAGCTTCATACCTGATAAGTGTTGTCAAAACTATCATACATAAACCGCGTAATAAGTGATGTTTTCCCAACTGCAAAAAAAAATAAGTTTATTTTCATATATAATGGTTTAAACATTCCACCATTTGGATTAGAAGTACGCACAATCTAAAAATTTTTCCAGGAGAAATATCTGTATGTTATTTGAAATCTGTAGTCAAATATACGTACATATATTTCTATTTCACAATTTATTGTTACTATTGGATCTTTGAATGTGCATAAATACAAATCCTAATAACTCAACTATGTTTTATAATATAAAATGTAGGTATGTGTGTAGCTACAGTGAGTACCTGCAGTATATTGCTTACAGGGTCATCATTTATGTAGAGATACTTATCCTTACACATATTACATAAAACTATCCCTGTCGTTTTTATTTCCTAAATATTTAACGGATTATGGCAACAAAAGAACACTAACATTTAATTCGTAATAAATATTGTATGTAACCGGCAGTTAATCGAATAAATACACCATAATTTCACGAAGTGCGGACGACATATCAATTATGAATATCGATGCGTTACAATAAAATGTCTAACCGATACAATAATACTCATCCTCAAATGAAAAGTGCAGAAAAAGCTTGGGAACTTAGCGAAAATTCTAAACGGTTACCAAGCGTGAAGCGACAAGGTGGATTACAATTTCAAAGAATAAGCTATAATATTGTCGCGGATATTGATCTATAACCTAGAAGTACGCGTCGGTTTAATAGTAGCTTTGTGTAATATCATTTTCAATGGAATTCCATCATTCGAGGAAATATAAGGTGCACATTAGCAATATTGATCCAAAATCAACGGAAGTATGTGCGAAAATACTTACCACTCTGTTCGCCGAGAAAGACAAGCTTAAATTTGCGCAACGGGTTTCCAAAATCACCCGAGGACGACATTTTCTTCGTGTACCAAATACGCAGTACGATGAATTGTTACCGAAAAGCACCCGGAGAACGCTCAGTCGACGAACACAACCATTAATTTTTCCGAAAAATCATTTAACTTGACAGGTCTCAAAGCCACTCCTTCCTTCAATCGCGGGGCAGCCACGTTTAACTAGGAAGTGACGTCATTGGTCAGTTACTAGCAGCAGAGTGAATCGTCTAGTTGTCTGACTTCTCTTCCTACTCGTCAAGATGGCGCCGTTGTTCCTTTGAAAACAATGCAAATACGTCAGGTATCTTCTTTGCCTCTAACTAAAAAAAATTCATACACCATTAAAGAGTTTCCTTTTTATTATTCACAATAATATAATAACCTGTTTGTACATTTTCTTTTTTATAATAGATGTGTACAGAAGAGTTATATCTTAGAGGAAGTTTGTGAATTTCCTTAGCTTAGAACATTGTTCACAGTATTCGAATCTAAAAGGTGTTTACATTACATTAGTAGATAAACGAATCTCACTTTTTTTTTTACAAAAATATCCTGGAACTATGCGAATCTTATTTTACACATTTATATACATATTACAGATACATACGCACAAACATTCAGCACATGTGGGTTTACATTTTATAAAAAATTTCGTTTATGCATTACTGTTGATGAAGTCTGTTGTTGTTTATGTTTCTGTAAGGATCTTCTACCACGATGGAGTTGCAAATTAAATCGTACCCAGTTCTATTGAATCTAAAGAAAAATAATGCAAAACATATTGGAAATAAGAATGCTAATATTAAATTTTTCACAATGGAACGTCCGAGTGCCAGTGGTAAACCTAAATCTGTGCCCGGTGAGACTAGGACTACGTCTGGATCGTCTGGTCGCTCAACAGGTGTAATATTACGACACTGTACTACTCTTAATCCCATCATAGATTTTCCAGGTGTTGCACCGCCAATCCTACCATTCATACCATGTTGAAGCCAAAATGCCTGCAATAAGATAAATTTGATGAAAATGATGTGTTTCAAGAAAATGACAAATATCGCTCTTACCTCAAAAATGCAGACTATAACACGATGAATTATTTCCAATACTAGAATTCCGTATGTCATTTCTAAAGCCATTTTGTAATCAATGCGCAAATTTGCTTGGACTAAATCTAAGTCATCTATATCTCTAAAAATAAAATATACCATATTTGAACTGGTGCTCTATGATATTGGATGGTAATATATTAATGGTATTATGAATATTAGTGAAATACGTACATAAAGTCAAATACATCAATGGCAATGAAGGTAATTGAAAATTTCAAAAGAAATAACATTGTCGAATCTATAAACTCCGCAGCAAAACGCTTCCATATTGGAGGTATACGATATTCAACACCTAAAAAAATATTATTCTGAGAATTTATCTCATGTAAATTACATTTAACACATGATAATGATGAAAATGTACATTCCAAAAATACTGAATTCACCAGAGGAAACTCTTTCCCTTGGCAATATCATTTCATATAAGTACGTTGACATTGTGTACGTACATCAAACAATACATACTATTGGCTTATGTGGAATACAGTATTTTTGTATCAAAAGCACATATGGTACTAGTTGAACCTCTGTTGGAATGTGATGGACACAGGAGTTATCGTTATGACCTTCTACCTTCAGCTCCAGGAGGTTGGAATCGGCCAGCAGGCTCTTGGGGCCTCCTTTGTCTTAACGGATCATTTTGTTGTGGTTCAGGTGTACCAACAACCAATCTTGGAGTATTTGGTACGGATGGTATTTGTGTAGGGAGGGTTGATATACCTATAATTGTTCTATTGTATAGAATAATTTTTCAGTAAGTCATCGTAAAGTTTAAGAAATGTATGGCATGGTAATAAGATATTTTATAGAAAATTTCATGAATAATTTACACATCCGTACAGTATTTCAAAACAATCGTATTTAAGTATATAATTTTTTTTAGAAGTTTCAGAACTGTCCGTATATCCAGATAAGATATAACCTGTTAGTCAGGTTACTCTTAATATAAGATACACACAAAGCCTTGATATTGTAAAAAGTAGCATAAAAACACACAAATAATTTATAACAGTGAGGCATATATACCTGGCGAAGGATTGAGTACTTGACTAGACATCACATAGTAGGGAAACATTGCGGCAACACTTTGCCATGCGTGTGCTTCTTGCAACCATTTTTCCAATTTTTTGAAGTATTCTGAACGCTCCTCTGCAGCGGTGAGTTTTGTCTGCTCCTTGTCTGTACTGCCATTAGAATTTTCATCCTTTTTATCCTCATTTTTCTCATCTGCCATTTCAAATGTAAAAGGTAACCTGGAAGCAAAAAATATTAATAGAGCCTTCTTAAAAATCTGCTTCTTAGGAAATAGTGGATTTTATTTTCATATATGTTAAATTTCCATGATATGGAGCATGCTGTTTTTTTGTAGTAGAATATTTTTGAAATTACAACAAACGTACTCAGAATTGAAATTAGCAGCTAAAAAATATTAATTCGTCGAGATGCTATCGTGTACGTGTATGCATTATCGAATTCTAACAAGTACTTACAATTATATAGACAATTTCCAAAATAGTTAAGATCAAATAGTTGCTGTAAAGATTTCCACACCCACCATGCGACCAGTCTTTTGTTTATGACACTGAAAAAATCACTTTAACGGTTGGACTGTAAACTACTCGTAAGTAACTGTGATAACCAACATGTATGATAAAATAAAAAGGATTAATTTTCGTAGCAGATTCCATCAACGATGAAAAATTCTGCTATAACATTCAACCACGTCACACGTCACAGTATTGGTGTAATATAGGCTGTGTTCCGATATTCACTGCCAGTACTGGAAATGTATAGCTTATGTCGCGTATACTATAGATTTTCAGTGCTGGCAGTGAATTTCGGAACACAGATACAGTCAGACATAACCTACAAATGCCTACAAATGCAAAGTGATGCATGAGAGTCAATAATCAGAAATATGCTTTTAATAAGGAGAAATTTCACATTTATCACTATCTACCTTAGCATTTTCTATGTACATTGCATAGCTGAAGATATTTTGGGATGCGGCGGTTTTCTAAAAAGTCACGCTGACATTGATTTTACAAAAGTTCACATAAAATTGTACGTACAATTATGTAGGTTATGATACAAGGTGTTTGTACACGATTAAACTTAGAAAGTAATTCTATAAAAATTAATTAGGTACACAAAGGCAGGAAGTTTAAAGGATCAAACAGAATGTGCACCAAATAACGGATATTATTTTTTGCCTTTATACGATAAAGGAGAATATGTAGTGAAGGTAAAATAAGTTCAATTATGTTAACCATATTTATACTATATTATGTATACCATATTTACAGAAAAGATTATTTTGTGGATATTTTAAGTAACGCTTTGAAATAATGATGTTTAGGTGGATCCTCCTAGAGGATGGAGTTTTGATCCTACAGAAGTCGTATTGAATGTGGATGGATCTACGGATGTTTGTAGTCAAGGAAAGGACATTAACTTTATCTTTAAAGGTTTTGGCATTACGGGCAGGGTATAAATATCTATATATGTATATATGTACATAAAGTAATACGATAAAATCTGTTTGTATGCAAAATAATCGTACCGCACTATGTTTATTTATATAATTATAGGTAATTAGTCTTGGATCTACCATAGGACCTAGTGGAGTTGATATTTCGTTGTATAATGCGAGTAATCTGGAAATTCCCATCGGTACTACGACTACAGCTGAAACCGGCACATTTTATTTCACGCCGGTTCAACTTGGAAAATATCTACTTGTCGCATCGCATCCAACGTAAGCAAGATCGACTAATAATTAATAATAATAATCTCTTCTAACCATGACATTCTTCTACCGCAAAGATGGATGTTAAAAGAAGACAAAGTGAAAGTAACTGTGCAAGAAGGAAACACGGAACTTGAAGATGGTAGTTTTATTATTTTTGGATATGATGTGAATGGGCGAGTGACTAATGAAAATGAGCCCGTCAGTGGTGTATCCTTTATACTGTTTGGGGTAAGTGTTACTTCGCAGAAATTTGTAAATATAAAATTTCCGGTAATGTTAACGCATAAGAGATTTATATTTCTATGGATGGTTTAGAATGGAGTAGCAAAGAATTGTGCAACTACCACAATCGAAGGCTTCGAACAGAAGAAGCCTCTTTGTCATGTAGTATCCGACAAAAGAGGTAGATTTACATTTCCAGTTTTATCTCCCGGTGAATATAAACTCATACCGTACTATGCTGGCGCGCAAACAAAATTTGACGTTCAGCCTCCTGAATTAACATTCACCGTTGGCCACAAGAGCTTGACATTACCACAAGATTTTAAAGTAACTGGATTTACGGTAACTGGCGTGGTACGCATTTCGGCCGATGGAGATCCCTTGCCCGGTGCCAAGATTCTTTTGTCGGGAAAGGAAGTAGCGCAAACGGATAAAAATGGGAAATATGTCATAGACAATTTAAAAACTGGACAATATCATCTGAGTGCAGAAGTCGGTAAGCAAATGTAACACACTCGTTCGATTTTTTCTGTAACGGATTATTTAAATGTGCCGAGTATATCCAATCCTTTATTTTAGCAAATGTCAAATTTGATGATAAAGTAGTGAAAGTATCTCCCAGTTCAGCGGAACTTCCTCTTTTAATACCCTCGGCATACAAAGTTTGCGGTAAGGTAAGTTTTTCTACAAAAGGGACGCTTCATTATTCCAAAGTGGCAATTCAGAACATTGCGGCGACATTTTACAAAGAAGTAGATACCGATCCAAAAAGTGGCAATTACTGTTTATACCTGGAATCAGGGAAATATCAGTTAAGTGTGCTTGTGAATTCTGAAGAAAAAGCAAAAGGCCTGCAGTAAGTATTTAGCATAAAGATACCTTTCCAGAATATTTAGTTGTTTGTTAACTTTAGTAGAGGGACCAACTGTATTTCTCTAATGATCATACATTTCACTTGCAAAAAATAATCTTGTTAAGCAATAATTACAATCCTGGAATTTTTCCAGATTCTTTCCATTACAACAAACAATCGAAGTATTATCGCATCCCATTAACGATGTTAATTTCTTGCAATTAAAAGCAGTATTAACGGGTACTGTAAAATGTTTACCAGGAACAGATTGTAGCCAGGCATCTGTAACCTTAAAAATACTCGATGGTATTACAATAAAAACAATTCAAGCAAAAGGTGAGATTACGTAAATGATTCTACAAGGAATATATAATAAAGCGATGCACATGGTTATTTGCAATAACAAATTTGCGTTATAATAAAATCATCCTTCAAATTTGGAAGATGTTTCGTTTGTAACACTAGTAAAAATAAATTTAGTAACGCTGTAACAAATGTATTAAAAAGTTACACGTCAATCCTTAAGCATCTTTGTTGTTGCAATAGTAATACTCTATTTGGGAATAGTGTTACTGTCTCTGTCTGTGAAGTTATTTTTCATTCTCTAGATGGACAGTATCAATTTACGGATGTTTTACCTGGACATTACGAAATCTTAATAGATAATGACATATTTTGCTGGGAGAATCCAAGTTATGGAATTTCTGTTACATCGGAGCATGCTGAGGTGCCAGCATTTAAACAAACAGGATTTTCCGTTACTTTTATTTCGTCACACGATACTGCTGTTGAATTTTCTGAACCTAATTCGACTAAAAAGATCACTCTAGCTCTAACACAGGGTAGTACAAGGCATTGTGTTTCAACACCTGGAGAATATACCTTTAGTCCCAATGGTTGCCATGTGTATGATAAGTCCGCATATACATGGGATACGAGTAGTCTTTCTCCTATTATATTATCTTCTAATGAACATACTCACACGGGAAGCATTATAAGTTCTTCCGCGCTAAGTGATGTTAAAGTAAAAATTGAAAGCACAAGTGGAACCATTACGTAAGTAAAGTACAGATAAGGTATTACCTTAAAGTATTACTTTATATAATTTAGAGCATCTCTTTTCCATTAATAGAGTTGGGCCACTTAAGCACGTCAAGAGGGATGACAGTTATGTATACAAGTTTAGTTTCAAAGTGAAAGCAGAGGATATGTACACAATAACCCCCTTATCAACTTTACTCTTATTCAGTCCTCCGTCCTTAAAAGTAATAGGAGTGAATGATTGTCACGATGATATTGCTACTTTTGTCGGTGATCTAGGAAAGGTACATCAAAATGGTACATCAATTTACATATAAAACAGTTTAATTGCCAATTATAAGTAAGAAACTGTTTAGATCATAGGTGGAAGATTGTCACCACCTTTAGAAGGCGTCACTATACGAATCTTTGGAAAAAATAAAGAATCGCCTGTACATACATTAGTGACCCAAGGAGATGGTACATATCATGTTGGTCCATTAGATGGAAAAATAGAGTACAGGTATATTTTATGTATACTTTATATATATAATACGTATGATAATCACACGTGAATATTACAACTTAAACTGTAATAATTCCTCTAGTGTCACTGCCGAAAAGGAAGGCTTTGTTATTAACGGACCCGATGATAATGGTATATTTTTAGCTCATAAGTTGGCTGAAATTGTAGTGCACGTATCCGATCAAGCTGATAAACTAGCGTTGCAGGTAGGCCCACACTTCAAATGTATCGACGCATATACATTAACAATTAAGTGTAATCCTACAACATTATCCGTGTTCTATTAAAAGTATTTGTGCAACTAGGGTGTTTTGCTGTCACTGTCAGGTGGACAAAGTTACCGCAAGAACAGTATGACGGGGGAGGATGGAAAACTTGTTTTCAATTCATTATCCCCTGGTGAATACTATCTTCGACCTATGATGAAGGAATATCGATTTGATCCACCTTCTAAAATGATTAATGTCGAGGAGGGTTCAACGGTAAAAGTGAATTTGTTTGGCAATAGAATAGCATTTAGTGCATATGGATCTGTAACTTCTTTGAATGGTGAAGCCGAGCCAGGATTATTGGTCGAAATGCAAGGACAGGGAAACTGTTCTAACTTGCAGGAAGAAGCTACCACAGAAGAAAATGGTAATTTTCGAATTAGAGGACTTCAACCGACGGTAAGGATTACTTTTTGCAGAGTATATGCATGAATAGAAACTTTGAGCTTTAACAGAAGATAAATACTATGTCCCATATCAAATAGTGTACATATGCATTTCGATTGAAATCAAATGTGGATGCGAATGGACACATACAACGTACAAGCCCAGAATCCCAAATGATACAAACTACAACCGACATACATGGGCTTCGTTTAATTACATTTCATCCAATATCACGTACGGATGTCTCAGTTCATATTTTATCAACGCAATTGGAATATTACCGCACGTTGAAGGTAAAATTGTGTAGGGAAGACATGCCTGACTCACCGGTACATGTAACAAAGCTGGATGCACAATACGCGAACAAAATAAGCAACAATTATAACGCAGGATTTTTAATCCATTTTCCACCTTTACAAGCAGATGGTAGGAAATATTTTATTCAATTGGAATCTTCTTTATCTCAAGCTTTACATAAGTACAGAACCGTTCCTATGTACTTTGAGGCCAACTCCTCTTTCAAATATGTGAAGTTAATATTTAATGCTGAGAGAAAAATTGATCAAAGTGACATGAATCAAACATCAATTGTTGCACTACCCTTTATAATGATCGTTGCACTGGCATTTTTCAATCGTGAAAAATTATGGGCTTGGCTGAATCTCTTAATAGAAAGCTGGTCGAAACCAGTACCAACCTCTAGAGCACCGGTACAAGCTATACCCATTGATCCTAGAGCAGATGATATTATCGTAGAACAAATAATGAATATAAATAAGAGGAAAACAAAACCACGCAAGACGTAAATTAACAATATTACTTTATCAACGATCATTAGTTTTTTATTTGAAGAAAATGTGGGTAGAAAAGAATTTTTTATACCTCAGATTATGGTAACAGTAATTTATGGTTCTTTGATTTAAAGTAATTTTGATTGTGTACAGTGAGGGATAAAAAATAAAAGTGTTTAGAAAATAGTTATAAATGGTGCCATATGAATATATTAAATAGTATTTTTCTAAAACTGTAATTATTGAACTATAAAGCTAAGCGCTATTTATGTTCAGCAGTTAAAGTTAATTCAAGCTCATCTGGTCTCACTTACTTCTATCGTCTTTGGTTTAAGGAAGATGATTTTAAGGGTTGGACCGCCGTACGCTAATATTATTAAACTGCTTATTATTTATGACAATTGTTACAATTGATTACAAGTTTATTGATATACATTCTGTTGCTCTTCCTTTTAAAAATTTCTTCTTCATAACTTCCTATGTATTATACGATAGTTATTCGCCTTAAGCGACAAAGAATGCCTGGAACAAAATTAAAATATAAATAATAAGAGTGTCACGGTATAGCGTATCGTATCCTATGTATTTACTTACCATAGGATTGGAATAGTACATGCACTTGTTAAAGTTGAAAGCCAGGTCACACGGGTTCTTACCAGCTGTAAAGTGTGCAGTGTAGAATTAAATCTGAGAATTGCGATGAAAATATGCTAAATATGTTAAATAATATTTACTCGTATCTTGGCACTCTTCGATCATAGGAACACCCACATCCTTGAAGTCATCTGGTATAAGTCTTTTCATTAGGTTTATATTTAATTTTCCATCTTTGGTTATCTATTTATTGATAATTAAAAGCGAGACATTAGCTGTAAGCGTAATGCACATGTCAAAACAAATAGATTGTCTTACCAGGTTAAATTGTTTAAGTGAGCACTTGAAGTAACATTTGAGCTTCTCGTCTTCAGGAAAGTTTCCTATTTCAGCGTCATCCACGATATCTACAATGATTAATATGACACGCAAACGATTAAATATCCGAATATTCGCCGGATACTTATTGTATTAATAACTAAAATTGAATATAACATTTTCAACGACTTAACGGGCCAAGCCTCTGCTCGAGTTTATCGATCCGATCTTGTGCTAGACTGATACAAAATGCACATTCATTTATACATTAGGGACAGCTTATTTGTATTTTAATATTTACCAGCCGTTGTTCCAGTTTCTGCTAAACACTTCTTCCGTATATGTGCAGTTAAGGCTCTAACATCCTGTGGTGAAGCCTAGTAAACATCCGCAATACATTGGAAATGTTAGTAATGGAATTGCGTCCACAGTAGTAATTTTAAAACATGAGAGAATTATTCCAATACAGGACAGGAACGATTATTATTTTCAATTTAAAACTCACTTGACTCAGATTCGTATGAATCGCGACGACGCACCACATTGCAACAAACACAAGGTGTATTCTCCCCATTGTCGAAACTTTTTCTTTCAATTCCTCAGCGTAAAAAAGTGAAGGAACGTTTTGGTCGCAGTCTTATTGCACGACTAATCGCGCCTTGGTATCCTCCATACCAATTTATATGCATTTTCTGTGCACTCACGGCACTTGTCGTACAAACAATGTGGCCGATCTTTCGTTTGGAGATTGCACAGTTAATTAAACGTTCTCCCAATCCAGTTTCATTATCAAGTGACATAACTTGAAATCAAGTATCGCGCGCCTCGCTTTACAAAGTGATATCTTCGCACGCTAGATGGCAGTCACGTGCTGCGCGCATATTCGAAGGTAAGAGAAAGAAACATTTAGCAATAAATTTAATTTAGCAGAGATACCGTTGTTTGTCTCTTTTTTACGTATATTATTTCGCATTTTGCCCGATCGACCTCGTGGACTAGAAATCACCTGGAATTATTACTGTTTTCTCTTTTAATCGGTATTCGCCAATTCTACTTGCTACATGTGTTTCTCCACGACGCAACATAGCAATTTAAATTGACGATTACGCGTCTCCTACAATGTACGATCTACACTAAACGCTTTTACGCGGGTAAATAGCATGAGAAGTAATAACAGACTTCGAATCAAGTGGTAGGTGTTACGAGCTCATTCAAATTATCCGTTCTTTTCCGTTAATGTATGCCTTCTCGGAAGCCGCGCCATAATATCATGCTAGAATTGGGATACACTTATTGGTAACTATGTTTATTGTGATATTCATAGTATAGGTTATTTTTCGCGAATAAAGAAGAAACCGGTGCTGCTGGTGTTAGTCGATTACGCAGGTTGGAATCCACATTGTAGCTTTATATAAGCTGACATTTTCAGAGAACGGGGGCTCACTTTGTTTTCTTTTGAAAACGAGGAGCACGAGAACGAGAGTTCTATAGTGGTCATATTAACCCATTAAGCACCAACTTTTTTCTATAGGGTTAAATATATTTTTTACAAAATATACGCAATAATAAAGACATAGAAAATCGATAAAATTTGTGTAGTCCCAAGTGGAAATATTGGGTGCATCCAGTCCAGAAGCACGATCGCTCATTGAGCATTGAGCGCTCACAGATAGCTGCTCAGGCGCCGCTCGGTGAGCATTTTTTTATGTACTGGATATACGCTCACCGTTTGTATATATGTATATAGTTACTTTATTTATATGACACATAGAAGTTAAAGCGAATTCTATATTACAATTTGTAATAATGAATAGGCTTATTTAGTTTGATGATTTTGGAAAATGAAAGTGAAGATGATAATATTATGAAAATTATTATACAAGGTGAAAATGATTTATGTGAAAATATTTTAATAAATCGTAGAAGTTTCCATATTCGCAATGAAAATTATTTTGAAAATATAGTACCACAATTTTAGGTAAAATCAGGTAAAATAAGCTCAGTGAGCGGTGTGAGCGACTGAAAACTACGCTCACAAAAATGGCGACCGCTCACTGGTGAGCAGCTCACACAGCGTTTGCATCCAAGAAACAAATCTAGGGTGTTCAGTGAGCGATCGTGCTTCTGGATGCACCCAACTGGTACTTAATGGGTTAATGCTAATAGCACGAAACGACCGTATGAGAAATAAATGTTCGTAAAAATTTGCAGCACAGATCTTTGGAAATATGTATATATATTAGTGGTAAAGTGAATAATTCGGCATTATACGGAATGCCTAGGCAAAATCTATACAATGTCGAATTATCCACGTTGCATAACGTGTAATAATCTGAATTTTTAGCAATAAACTATAGATACGATGTCGCATAATCGTGTGAGCTCGCGCAAAAGATAAGGACAGACGACGCGCAACCAGTAGTAAATTGTCCGATTAATGTCAGGGCACTTCTCCGACACCACTAATCGCAAGGACACGCATCGTTAAATCAGTGATTCTCAAACGGTGACTGGGCGTGGAGCCTAGACTATTAGAAAAGTATATACGCGCACAAAAAATTCACTTACTCTTCGTGAATTGATATATCTCGATATAATGTCAATTCTGTTGAGAAAATGCGTCGCGTACAGTAAGACCTGTTTTTATGCGGTCCTTTTTTGTGCGGTTTTTTTTATGCGATTTTTTATGCGCGATTTTTCCATTTACCGCATAAAAACAGTTTTTTTAAAATATGTTGCAAACGAGAACCTTATGAATTTACGCGATATTTTTTTTGTATGCGATTTCTTTTATGCGGTCCCTATCCCCCGCACAAAAACAGGTTTTACTGTACCTATTTCCTACCAATCCCAGTGAGAAATGAAACTTCGAATAGATATCGAATCGATATCAATACCATCAAAATACATCGATGCACCTCTATACAGGAATAAATTTAAAAATTTCGATCTCTTTCGATATAGCGCTGCACATCATGCAGAGATTAATAAAATCAGTCAGTGCTGAAATTTGTTGGCGTGAAGTAAATCACGACGTGACCAGCAATGACCAGGAAAGTAATTGTGTGGCGATTTTCTATCCAGCAGTGTGGAAGACGACGAGAGACCTGTAACTATGTGATTTATATTGCTGTGAAATATATAAGTCGGTATTTCAGTAATCTCCAAAACACAGTTGAAATTTTAAAATTTATTGGCGTATAGAGGTGCATCGATGCATTTTGATGGTATTGATATGAATTCGATATCAATTCGAAGTTTCATTTCTCACTGGGATGTGTCGTACCCCGTAAACGCGCAGAAGAGATTTGAGAACCGCGCGATATGTCGGGAGCAATAAAACCAAGGCGGTCAAATGTAATTTGCACGTGGGGTTAAGCCCTTGCCATACATACGTGCAATTTGTCAGCACACGCGCATACACACTACACTACTATTTGTAGATCGACCGTTCTACTTTATGCGGTCAAAAGTAACCTCAATTGACAATTGGAATTGACATCGGCGTGTACGGCAAAGTGGAGGGTAAAGGATTTCTTTTTTCTCCGACATTGAGTAAGCAATTTTCAAACGAATAGAGGGGGTATACGTATTACGAAGTCGGAGCCCAGCACCACTTGAAAATTGTAATGGTTGCATTATCAAATGGTTTATTTTAACAATATATTGTTTACAATACTGGGCATTATGACGTATGCATTAATATTACGATAGAATAAAAATTAAAGGCTCAACATCAATAATCTCGTCGAAATTCCACTTAACCCACTCCTCTTCCTTCCTCCAGTCTCGCTTTACCTTTCGTCCTCGATCGACTGGGTTAATCATTCGATGCGATTAGAACAGATAGTAAGTCTGAAATAGTTGGAATTTCGGCGGTGAGTCACGACGATATCAAGGATTTTGCGATTGTCAATTGTGCCCTTCTCAGTGCACAAATCGATTAACTCCACTTTTTGCATTTTTCATCGATTTAAGCATCGAAGCACTCGATCAACTCCCTACTTTTTACATTTGTAACATAATTTTTAACATAATTTATAAAGTTAATCGATTCGTGCGCTGTACGGCTCGATTAAAAATTCCTCGTACTCACTCTGGGCGATTGTTCCGCGTAACACTTGTTAAATGTGTAAGCGTAATGGCAGTTGTCGTCCCTTGCTGAAACGTGAAAAGTAACGTCGTGCTCGAGCCTGAACGTATACTAATTCTCAATGATAATAGTGAATGTGCAATGGATACCTAAATATTTACTAATTTGATTGCAGCCGGTGATCGCCCTCTGGACCTCGGCCCGATACGCTGGTATTCGTTGAAAAAATGTGAGCATACCGTTCAGACTCAAGACCCTATTGTCGTCGACGAGACCGAATTGCTCCCAAAGGCAGTACATGTAACACTGTAAAAGTAGAGATTCGATCACGCCCACTCACTACACCCCCTAATTCGTTGCTTTTTCTCAGGCGTGGAGTTATTTGAAATTTTCACCTTTAACGGACGAGTATCGGGCCACGAGCCGTCCCTCACCGCCTCTATGTCGACTGAAAGTAATTATCGTGACATCATTATGCTGCTTAACACTATTCTTACCACGACCGCGGTCAAATGACAGTTTTTAAAATTTCCATTAGGATTTCCTGTATACAACGTAATTACATCGGGGCCGTACTCTCATCCGTACTTTAGCAGCGCTCGGACTTTTAGATGGGCTCTATACTTCTGCATACGTATGCATGTTCATGTTCACACATGTCTATAAAATGCATCTAAAGTCCGAGCGCTGCTAAAGTACAGGTGTAGAGTACGGCCATTTAAACTTCGCGACTTCTCCTAAAACATACGTATAATACATTTTTCAATATTTTAGGAAAAGTCGTGAAATTTAAAAGCGTTCCAATTACATTGCGTACGCAGGAAATTCTAATCGAAATTTGAAAAACGGTCCTTTGACCGGCCGTGGTAGGGATAGTGTTGACCCTTTGAGTGCTGAATACTCGTGACGGTGACGAGCGCTGCGGACGGAATACTTTTTCGCTAGACTGAACTCTGTTGATTAAATATTCAAGGAGCAAATAGTAATAAGTTATAGTAATCCTTTTGCACGAGATTAAATAATTAAAGAGCGTTATTCTTGAGTATTAATTACACAGGCCCACAAAAAAAAAAAAAGTACCCTGTGCTGGTGATCTGACTAGGCTAGTCTTATGTATTTTGTCCCGCTGAATTCGAATCTGACGTCAGAATTCCTCCATCACGTCACAGTTTTTTTTAAATCGCAAAAATAGACGAAATTTCATAAAAATCGACATTCTAAGGCAATAAGATTGCGCTTCTTAAACAAGAAGTTACCAAAATCATATTTTAATGTATTTTCAAACGTTATAAATTCAAATTCAACCTAGAATGCGTTGTGCTCGATTTATGATTCGAGCTGGACCAGCTGGACCTAACGTCCGAATAATGTCACTTACGATCGTCTGCGCTTACGCACTCTTTTATCTTCAAATGATCTGTGCAGCGGATTTCTTTTACGTGTTTTTCTTTTTGTTGGATGCTTAAAAGAGAAAATATAACTAAAAGAAATCCGCTTCACAGATCATTTGAAGATAAAAGAGTGCGTAAGCGCAGACGATCGTAAGTGATATTATGCGGACGTTAGGTCCAGCTCGAATCATAAATCGAGCACAACGCATTTTAGGTTGAATTTGAATTTATAACGTTTGAAAATACATTAAAATATGATTTTAGTAACTTCTTGTTTAAGAAGCGCAATCTTATTATGAATGTCGATTTTTATGAAATTTCGTCTATTTTTGCGATTTAAAAAAAACTGTGACGTGATGGAGGAATTCTGAGGTCAGATTCGAATTCAGCGGGACAAAATACATAAGACTAGCCTAGTCAGATCGCCAGCACAGGGTACTTTTATTTTTTGTGGGCCTGTGTTATTTATTATAAACATTAAAACTAACAACAAACTAGAATTTGGCCAGTAAACTAGAAAACTAAATTTAAAAGGAATGCACCTGTATTCATCTCATCCAAAAGTAACTGTAACACTTCTATGTAGGTGATCGAAATAATTGACAGACGCATATATGAGTCCATAGCACTCAAAGGGTTAAACGTTATCCGAATTCCATACCTTTCTCCACTCCCGTTTGCGTTTGGCAAGTATTCACAACGGGGGCCGCTTTAGCGATCATCTCATCGGATACGAAGCTAGGTCTTGTCTGCGAAATAGATTATTCATTATTACTAAAGCTGTCTCGATTAATAGCCCGCGAGATGCTATTTCTCTAACGTAAGATTCAAGTCTTAAGAATTCTAGACCGTGATTTCGAGGAATGGAGATCGATACCCTCTCGTAGATCTTTCTGTAAGCCGATCTGAAATTTTCGACCGCGTCCGTCCCTTCTCCCACGAAATTTTTCTAATCTCTGCAGTTTCACCAACATTTCACTCCTCCCCACGTACGATTCTTCACGTACCCCACTGTAGACAATGTACACCTGAACGAGGAAGACGACAAAAAATGCGTGGAGCCTCATAGTCCCGTTCATGTCGTGCGTTCTGGCCTCACAAATCCTGTATGTATATTTATATATAATATGTGTGTTTGTATGTGTGCTGTGTATGTCTGTGTGTGTATGTAATAAGTATATCCGATTGGGGTGTTGCAAGAAGGAAAGCAAATCTCGCGAAAAACTCTCACTCAGCTCCTCCTATCCACTTATACTTCCAAACTTCCGGTTAGGCCGACAAGAACACCCCGTGCTACCGTCTACGTCGTGCTCGGTGGTTTCACCGAGTGCAACAGTGTAACTGATGGCCGTGATAACAGAGAGATGAAAAGAGAGATAGAGAGAGAAGGAGAGAGGACCAATTGAAGGAAGAAATCACGCGTGAGGTGCGCTTCAATGCAGAGACGAATTACACGCAGAGACTGTCTGCGTTTATTTTCGAATTGATGGATCGTGGGGATGTGAACCTCGATCTTGCACATTTTGGTCAGCAGGAGAGTAAGAACCCTTTGAGACAGTGATATCGGCATCGTAGTAGCAAGATTCAACTTTTAACACTATTATCTACCAAAAGGTGTCAAAAGACAGCTTCTCAAATTGTATTTTAAATTTCTTTTCCAAGTTGAATCATATTTTCTCAATCACTTCGTTCATTATTCGTATATTAGTTGTTTAATTAATTTAGAGGTATCATTTTTCTGCGGCTCATCCCGGACACAAAAAGACGCCTCTTGGTCGAAATAGGTATACAGGGTGATTCTAGTAACTGGGCCAAGCTATAACTCTTTTTCAAATAAATTTAGAACAAAATCGTAGAGGAAAAGTTTGTATTAGTCGAAAGGCTCTATCATCCCATGCACCGACCTTTTTCTCAAGTGCATTAGTTCATGTGCAAAGTGCAGTTGCACTGTTTTTTTAAATGGAACCACCCATTCTTTTTACATGAGCACGTTCCTTAGGCCATTCTGCAATAAAAGTGTATAAGGGAAATCATCGAAAAAACAATAGTTTACGAGAAAAAAAAAAAAAAACAAGAACAAAATCAAGAGGATTCAAGTCTGGCGAATTTTGCCCATACGTTTCGGTGATCTTTGAGTATGATGGTGATCTTTGAGTATGAGATGTTAGTAAACATGATTGGAACGTAATTGGGACCAACAACGTTTAGGTAATGCGATAGTGGTATAACATACGGGTTATCTGTTATAAGTTCGAATAAAGGAAAATATCTCGTAAACTATTGTTTGTTCAATGATTTCCCTTATACACTTTTATTGCAGAATGGCCTAAGGAACGTGTTCATGTGAAAAAAATGGGTGGTTCCATTTAAAAAAAAACAGTGCAACTGCACTTTGCACATGCACTAATGCACTTGGGAAAAAGGTCGGTGCATGGGATGATAGAGCCTTTCGACTAATACAAACTTTTCCTCTACGATTTTGTTCTAAATTTATTTAAAAAAGAGTTATAGCTTGGCCCAGTTACTAGAATCACCCTGTATACAAAATCCCGGTAGAAATAGTGTTAAAAATTCCAGGATTCTGATTATGTGTATTTTTAGAAGCCGGAGTTTTTCTTAAAAACGAATGTACGTCATTATTATAACTCGGTAGGATACATGGACGGACTTATAATTTGGGAATTAGAAACGGTATACCGTGTAGGAATGGCAGCCCGGAAACTGCAGCAGTATCCAGGAAAATATACATATCAGGGGTTTATGGATCTAAGCAAAGATAAACAGACTGGTCTAAATAAACTAAGCGCCTACCATGTCCCTCTCTATGAAAATTTACGTCTCGACACGTCCTTGCTTCTTAGTAATGAACAAGTATCGCTATACTACGAGGGTGAATCAAATTTAAACGAGACTTTCATTGAAAAATTTGTTTGTTAGGAAGGAGAAAAAAGCGAAGTACACCTTATTTTTCGACATAATCCGCTAGTGCTTCTTTTAGTGGTCCAAAGAGATGAAAGTCACAGGGCGACAGATCATGACGATGTGGTTCAAAAATCCGTCCCCTGTGATGAAACTTGGGTACATCATTATACGCCTGAGCCAAAGATTCGGCAATAACCATGGAGTGGAAGAGCTTGTGCGCAACTGGCTGTTGACACAACCCACTTTTTTTTTATGACGACGGTATAAAGAAGTTACCGATCTGGTGAGAAAAATGCATTTCCAAAGCAGGAAATTATGTTTAAAAATAAGGTGTACTTCGCTTTTTTGTCCTTCCTAATAAACAAATTTTTCAATGAAAGTCTCGTTTAAATTTGATTCACCCTCGTATTATACGTATGGAATAAATATACACATTCATGTGTACGTACCTACCCCTCTTTCAATCGTAGGTCTGACACGTATACAGACATGTACTCTCGATCGGCGGATGTTACCATTTTACGATCTGACCCCACGTACAATTTGTCCTATCCTTCCTATAGATACATTCGCTGTTCTAATACTCCGTTTCTTTCTCTTACGTATCCCATACTTTTTGCCTGGATCCTCATCCTCCCCACGTGTTCCACAGGCACACATATGTTTAGTATAACGACGATCCTATCGCATATGTAGCGTACAAGAGATCTTCTCCTTGCCTCGACACCTTTAACAAAGAAAATTCTTTGAAAATAATCGGTAAGATCCTATTTAGAATAATTAACACTAGAAGTACCAAGTCGGTGAAAATGACTGGTCGACAAAAGAAGTTTTCATATGAAAACAAAAGTAAATGCCAGCTCAATGATAAAATAAACACTCTCTCTGTTAAAATCAGTGATCGACAAAAGAAGTTTCCATACGAAAACCAAAATTGGTCGTTCTAATGTCAAAGAGAAATTCTTGTGAAAAATTGACGCACCCGGTCTTTTTGACTGGTCGGTACTACTAGTGTTAAACCCGTAAAGTCTACGCGCGCGTTCGAACGACGTAGCAAAAGATCGTGGATGATCGAAATATTTTTCGTATAACACGATCAGCGAATGAAAGCACGAAACGGCCGAAGAGAGACTTCAATCATTTGAAGTTTAATTGAAGAGTCTTTCACGTCTGACGAAAACGCCAAGCTTGAATTTTGTGGGTCAATATAATCCCGGCGTACAGCGACCGGAGGTGCGCGAGTACACCCGAGTCAACCCTGAGTAACCTCAGTTCGTGTACAGTCGCCTGCGAAAATATTGACCATTTATGATGTGGCTGAAATCTCTCCACGTATACATATATATATATATTAAAAAAAAAAAAGAAAAAATCTATATTATATATCAACAAAGTGAAAAAATCTTCCATTCTACAACTGACAAAAGAGCATTCACCGCTCTACATTGACGATTGTTGCATTCATACTCCGATATTACCTTTCATCCGACTGTACTTTTCCCGCTTCACGCGGAGAGTACAGTCCGCGGTATTTCTATTGTCAGAGAATGACCGAATGTTCTCTCGCAAATTCCACTATAGCACCCTCTCGTCAGGATAAATTGCCGAATAATCGAACAATTATATTTATGAAAGCAGGCGTATAGGTACGAGCGATTGGCGCGAGTAAATGCCCGTCTAGATCTCATCGGAGGAACTAATTTTTAGGGACTGTACGGGCAATCTTAGCGTACAGTCTGCCGAACTCTAATTGACGTATCCATTGGATCCGTATAAGAATTTCAATTGACATAAAGCTACAAGCGGCAGAATGTTGGCCCTACGTTCTGTAAGAGGCTTAACCAACTCCTCGTACGTATCGAAATGATGGACGGGTAGATTGATATTTACGCGTTGCAACGTACATTTGAAAAGTGGTCGGGAGACAAAAGAATCTCCCGGGACTGTACAGCTGGAGTTGTATTGACTGCAACGTTCTCCCTGTGCACCTGCATTTCGTCGTAAAAGAGATATGTACGGCGCGTCAACAGTGAAAATAAAAGGTAACATCACTGGCTTTTACGCTTGCTGGGGTGATCTGTGCGAAAAAGGTGTGGTAAAGGTGATATTCGGTGAAGAAAAGGTGATTCGATAAACCAATGCAATGCATTCCGCAGACGCTACCTAAGCCCCCACGAGTGGACAGTCGGCGTAATGTCACCGATCAAATAGAAATTATGTATCCCGAAAGATTGCTCCACACGGTGGAATTGCTCGTGCTGCGAAGCAATTTTATATTCCACGTGGCCTGCCGTGTGTCTACGATATAACCAATGTAAAATGTACTCACCCTTCCACTGTGAATATTTTGAAAAACTACTTGTAGGAGACTGCCATTTGTCACGTGGCCCTACTTCTTTTCTACGTCACTTTACGCGTGAAATTTAAATTCACTTGCCATCCGTTCAATTTCAACTTGGTGAATAGTTTTAGTTCACTGCAGGAGGGTAAAGTGCGCGGTAATCATGGGGAAAACAAGAGGAGTGCACGAGACAACCCCAGAATTAAGAAATCGCATGGTGGGAATGTACGAGGCTGGGTTAGGACTTAGAGAAATTGCATCGGCGGTAAATTGTTCGGTATGTATGTACCGTAATTGTTTCAGATAAATTTCGGAGTTGTTGGCTTAAATCTGACCTTTCACATTGAATATTTTAAAATCTTCCTTTATTTACAACACATGCGACGTTGTACATTTGTGAATTTAATTAACCCGAGCTTAATGATTCAACGATGAATTATAAAGGATCGACAATAATATTTCAATTTTAGCCACGTACAGTAAAAAGATGGCTAAATCGATTCGATAAAGAAGGTACCGTAGAAACACGCGAACGTTGCGGTCGTAAAAGAGCTACGACATCGGAACAGGATGAAGCAATCATTCGCCTTGCTACGCAAACTCCTATAACAGCAGCCAAGGCGGTCCTTCCAGCATTAGGGCTCACTTGTTCGGTAGACACGGTGCGAGAACGTTTGCACAAAGCAGGGATACATAATTGGAGTCCGTCGCGGAAATATATGCAAAGGATACCCCTGGGGTTTGTGTTTATGTTTAATAAAATTTACCAGAACACACGACCGTTTACTTCCTTTTGATCACACTGAACTTAGTCGGTTCCCCTTATGCGTATATAATCTTTCCAGCAGTGACGCGGATGGAGCAGCAATTCAGCAAGCAGTTTGGCGGCCAACGGGAACGCAATTGGGAAAAAAGAAGTCCGTTAAAGATGCGAATAAAACAGAAAAATCTACGTCATCTGTGAAAAAGAAAAACCTGTCTAAAAAAGCTAAGACTAAGGATTTGTATATTACCGACGATGATGCCCCAGGAGAGGGTGCTAAACAGTCCGCCGAAGAACAAGGATTCTTATTTCCATCGCAGAATATTCCGCAGTCACAGAACGACAACATGCAGCCCCCTGCGCAAACATTGCAGCAGCCTCAAACAGAATTTGGCAATGCATTAAGTTTGGCGCAACCACCACAGCCGATTTATCAACATCCAGGGTTGAATATCGCACAACACTGGCCTCTCGATTTAGTACAAGCCAATCATCATTATCCACAAGTACGCTCTCCACGACGATAAATATATATTCGTATGTTCTAACCTCGTATTTATGCGAATGTAATATTTCCTAATAAGTTGGTGCATCCTATGTTGTTTAGGGTCCGTCGAATCCTGTACCCCATGAACAACCCCCACCGGCGCAACAGCTTCAAGAGTTGCACGTTCAACAGGAACAGCCGCAGCATCATGTGCAAGTCCAGCAACAGGCGCAAATGCAGCAGCAAGTTCAGCAAAGCATGCAAGAACAAGCACAGCCGCAGAACAATTCATCGCATCATCATAATCTTGACCAACGACAGCCTCCTCTTCAAGTAGAACATCAAATTCAACACCAGCAGCAGCAACAGCACTTGCATACAAGGGTGCCTAGTCCACAAAATGAGATACACCTCTGTTCTGATACCTCCAGTTCCAGTAGTTCTCAAGATAATAGTCAGCCTTCAAGTGGAGAAAATAAGCAAGCTAAAAATAGTTCAAACAATCGTGTGAGAAGCGAACGTCAAAAGAGAAAAAAGAAGGGTGGCAAAGCAAAAGGAACGCTTGAAACGAGTGTTGAAATTAGAAATCGTATGATCGGAATGTCGGAAGCAGGCTTGTCCACATTGTCAATTGCATTGGCAATTGACAGATCCGTAAGTAACGTACCTGTTTATTAATTTAGACTTGAGTCGGCATTGCAAATACATATGATCGGCGATCAGAAGATATATTAATATGTATTAAAATCAAATAGGAACGCACTGTCAAACGATGGTTAGAACGTTGGCATAAAGAAGGAAATGTGCAGACTAAGGAACGAAAAGGACGTCGTCGTATTACAACAAAAGAACAGGATGAAGCTATTGTTGCTATGGCTACCCAGCATCCATTAACTGCTGCAAAATATGTTGCACCTGCTCTCGGGCTAAAGTGCAGCGTAGATACGATACGAGAGCGACTGCATAAAGCTGGAATACACAGTTGGAAATTAGGAAAAAAACAAGGGTTTGTACAAAACAAAATTGTCACGTCTATGTCAATAATACATTACTTACGTCACTAAATTACCATTACAGAGAAGGAAATGCAGTACATACGGTCCATCTGTGGCAACCCAGTGGCAATCGACCTAACAAGCCAAAGTTACCAGGGGAAAAGAGAAAAAAGCTTCCAAGCAACAAGAAAAGGGATCAGATGATAACAAATAGCCAGAAACGACTGTCCAAGAAAAAGAAAGTAGAAGCTAGTCCATCAAAAGTAGTTCCTCCTCCAGCAAATATGATGCCCGAGCAGACTGCTATGCCATTTCACAATCCTGGAACTAGTAAGCAGAAGCCGTAATATCAACTATTGTTACTTAATACGTGAGAGCAAAATATTAATGCATATAAATTCCACTTTTTAGTGGCAAATTATGTTCCAGGTCCAAACATTATGCAACCCATTCATAATATTTCGGTACCTCCTCCTACTTTGGCACAGCCCCAAGCCCCTCCTCCAGGTCCACCCGGGCCTCCTCAGCCTATGCAACCGTTGGGGCCAATAATGCAACAGAGATCAGATTGTAGATTGGCTCCTCCTATAGTTACACCAGTATCTGCTCAAGGTAATGCAGGGGTTCCTTATCCGTCGTGTATGGTGGGAACTAGCAGTCATACAGGACACATGGATCAGCCAGACCCTTTAAATTATGAGCCATACATCTGGAGCTTTTAAGGACGTTGACTGATTTAAAATCGTCATAAATAGAACATAGATGTTTGTGTTCAAATTCTAATGGTGGGATGTAATGCCTTGAAGCTATCGGAAGGTGTCGATAATACCTCATATATAACTACAAAGAATCATTTTGATAATTAATGACATAGATATAAAATGTTTCGGGGGCATACAAATTGTATTTTTTAATTCTGCTGTAGTAGAATATTTTTTACGCATCCGGCTTATTGTGCAACGGCAATTTTAAACCCGAGAATGAATGACATTCATATTGTATATAGTATATGAAACATTTTATTTCGCTGAATTTTCTGTTGCTATCATCGTATCGATGAATGTGATTAGCATAAACAGAAACATGATGTTATTTGTGCACATTGTATGTACAACGTGAGAAAGATCGCAAGCCAAAACCACAGTACTACTCTTGATCGACTATCAATATACATAAACCTTATATATATGGACTGGCCATACATAGCAGGCCATGCGTGGAGGAGGTTAGACAAAGAAACATAGTCTTCAAAACTTCATGTCTGCCTGATGTATAGTTTAGAGTGAGGTGAAAAATATATATATCTCAATATGCGTAAAGCATATTTCTGGATACGAAAAGACAGAGAAGTCCCGAAAAGTACATTTCCCTCTCCAACTCTTCCAGATGCTACTTCTTAGCAGAAACTATAGTCACGATCCAGTCCATACGTATAAGGGTTCTGCGACAAATGTACATAGCTTTTCACTTTTTTAGTACGCTTTTATTTATACACATTATATGTATATAAAACTGTTATACCTCCTTTGTTACTTATACCGATCCATATTTTTCATCTAACATATATAAGAGTATGTTATATTAAGGAAATAACTTTAACACTTAATGTTTATGATCCAATGCGATAGATCTCCCTTAAAGTAGATCGTATCTGAATATTATGGAGCATAATATTTGTGTACATATAGCTGAGTTACATCGATGTAACTTACTGTATTTAAAAAAGTTATATTAACTTTAACAAGTTATAAATACGATTAATCTTAACTATGAATTAGTTAAGTAACAATTAGCTTTAATTGACTGAATCAATTCAAGAATTTATGTACATGTATATACATACAGTCCAAGTAGAAAAGAACATACGCAGGATATTTTGCTATCCTATACTGTGGTTTTATACAATAATTAATTGCGAACAAAGACAATGCAGACACACACATGCATAACAAACAATCTTGTACTCGTCTTGAGATAGTTAGTCTTATTCTAATTTAATTTTTTCACAAGAGAGTCTTATTTCGATCCTAAGTATGTTTTAGCTTTGTTCAGAAATATATAATACTAGTCACCTTCCACACAATATATTTTATTCAAAAGTAAACAATCTATTTATCTTCTATATGATTCACACGAACATACTTTTTTTGAGATGTTTTACAACCGTTTTAATACTATTCTTCTTTATATGCTATGTAATAAAATAATTTCTTTGACCAAGTATGTACTATATTGACAAAAGCAATAATGAAAAAGTGGTGAAATGTTCCGATTAACGATAATCAGACTGTATTTTATTATGAATATTAAATACGATACATTTACTGATACAATTTATCATCTGAATAGTTTTCGATCGAAGCACACAGAAACAATTTACCGAAGAGATAGATTTTCATCGTTTACTAAAGATGGAATGAGATGGATACTGTAGTTACATGTGCTATGTTCACCATGTACGACTTATCAATATGTACTGTAACAGTACATAACAGCATTTCTTTCAATTCTCCAAACATTAAAACCATTCGGTATATATATTGGTAAGTTACACGAAATACTTTGAGGTATTCTAAAAATTGTTCTGTTTTCTATTGCATATGCGTAGATTACACGCGCTAAGAAAGCTCCCATATTTGCGCAGTATTGGCTATAATTTCTTCAGGTTTATTTTTATGAAACATAAAAAATCCTTGAATTTGCGCAGGACTCACAGGCTTCTTGTGAGCGACGACGTTTTCTGCAAATTGTTTTGCTATTTCATGTATCGTTTTTCCAGGTCCTTTATAAAATCTTAAGAACATTTGTTCAATTTGACTACTACTGCACCAGCCTATGTATTCTTTAACGTCAACTCTGCCCGGTCTAATAAGAGCAGGATCTAATCTTTCTAAATAGTTTGTTGTCATAAATAATATTCTTGCTTCGGTGGAAGCTACGCCATCCAAACAGTTCAATAAACCACTAAATGTAACCCTGTTCAAACCGTCGAATGCAGCTTTAACTGTAATTCAAGAATATGGGTGACACAGTGATTAATAATTTATTCGTTTGGAATAATTTAAAATTTCGAGCAGTACACAACGCATTAAAACAATTTACCTTCTTTAGATTCTTCTCTACTTGTAAATGCAGCGTCGACATCTTCAAGGAGAATAATAGTTTGTTGTGGCGCAACGGCCAACAAATGATTTAACCTGTCATCCGTTAAGCCGCGCTCCGATAAGTTCAAAACACATATGCCGCGTTCTAATTCACCGGCTAATGCCGTAATAAATGACGATTTTCCGCAACCAGGTGGACCGTATAATAAATATCCGCGACGATATGGAATTCCTATATGTACGTAGAAACACCTATAGCATTATTCGACTAAGAGATTGTCACGCTCGTTCCAGTTTCTAATTTTCTCATTTACCTCTGTCACTATACCACAACGGAGTATTTATAAATTCTTGGCAGTCGTTTATGATGCGTTCCGCGACACCAGTATCCAATACTACAGACTTCAAGGGTCTCCTTTTTCTGGCATGTCCAAACTGCCTCCATTCGCTACCCATTGCGCTATACATTATTGTCTTCCCTTCGTGCTCTTTTAAAGCCATCTGCCTGGCTACGAATGAGAATCAAGACTGGTAATCAACATTGTCACGATGTAAATGTAGAAATATATTATTAATTTAACCTTCTTCAAGAATATTGAAGTATACGGTCTTATCCCTGCCAAGAGCTGTAAGCTGTACCGTTTCCCAAGGTATGCCCATGTGTAAGTCCAATGTTTGCTGCTCTCTTGTTCTTTCGACTCTTATCCAATTTCCATGATAACTATACACACACGTTACAAGTAAAAATGAAATTTCATCCCGGCGTGTGATATTCTTATACGCTCGCTCATTTTTCTATGCCAGAACAATATCTGACCTGATAAAATGTGTTCCTATACTGGGTATAAATTCATATTTAGTATTTACATGTCCTGTCTCTTTTTGTTCAAAGCTTGTCTCTACGGACAAATGTTGGGTGTTTCTTGCTCCTTTGCGCGTAATCCACTGTAATAGCCATTGGTAACTTTTGTCTCTGCACGGTACTTCCAGGGTAATCATATAATTTCTCCTTTTGGATCGAAAGATTTATTAAAAGATACATGTTGCTGTAAAAGTTGCCCAAGTTTCACAAAATAATGCATACATTATACCTAAAAGCGATCATTCCAAATTGCATTCCTTTTCTCAGTAGGGCAGCTCCTGCCCCTAACCCAAACAATCCAAAACCCGCTCCAAAATACGGATTATCGGATAATGTATGAATATAATCGATTATCGTCATGATAAAATTGTTTTCAAATTAATGTACACAGTATATACACATCAATTGTTGCCTTAAAGGGCTTGAAGGTGCTTTCTCATTTGAAAAGAATTCAGTACCTGATGATGTATATCATAGTGTACGTTGGTTTAGTTTTAGAAATTCTCATTTCATCTCATTTAAGCGAATATATATATTGGCGTTATACGTACAAGGAAAAAAGGGATTACATACGAATGCTAAAGTATAAGATTTCATAGAATTGCATCGCTTTACAATGTATGGAGCGCCACTATGTAGTAAAGCAATAAAGTATACGCTAATATTTGTACCGGGTAGTACTGAGGTAAGAGAAGCGGAGGTTTCTCGAAGCGCTCTTTCTGTTCTACCCGTTCTACTCTTGTTCTAGCCGATTCCTAACCGCGACGTCACATGGATGTATGTACATGTACATTAATGTATATACGTCACTGCCAGGTCCCTACCTCGCTTCTGCACGATTATCATACGTATTGCTTCTAGGTTTGTTTGTTCCTTTCTAGATTGTGTGGCGGCAGGCGGCACGTGCATCGCGCGGATTGGTTATTACATTAATGTATGCTTCGTAACTAACATAAGCTGAGAAAATTTTAAAGGTACACACGATTTATGAATAACGTTCTCACTTTGAAAATTCTACATTGTTTCGCATGGTATCTCAAAAAGTTATAAGTGCCTAGTGTTATGATCGTGGATATGCCGGTGTAAATATCGCAGTTTGTCTAGAAGGGTGAAAACTCGTTACTTACATTTTAATTTATATGATTTACGAATTACATACAATTTCTAGATCATCCCTATGATACAATGTACTTTGGTGACAATTCCTCAAAGAATCATCTTGAATTACTTTGAGAATATGAAATAGTTTTATGTTAATTTACTATACTTCTCATTACTAACACAGTTTGTGACTTGCAGATGTGGAAATTTGTGGTACTTTATACGTTATTCTTTTGCTCGAAGCAACTTGACGCAGAAAAGAATGTAAATAAGTATGTTACAACATTGATCGACGCTAAATGGAAGGAGACTCCTATCGCGCTCGAAGCAGCCGAATATCTTAGCGACGAAAACCCAAGTCATTTTTGGAAATTCATAGACCAATTTTCTACCAAATCTGAGAATTTGACAAATGGTAATTAACAATCCAATTGTCAAGTCATACGAGAAATTATATATTATATTATATTAAATTTACCGATATAACATTTAATTTTGTAGCAACCGAAAGAGATTATTATGAGGTTGTTGTCGATCTCGCTCGGAAATTTCTGTCACCCGCAGAAGTGGCAGTTATGAAATTAGGATTGTCTTTGCGTATCTATTCCGCTCGCGTAGAAATGTTCGCACAGATGGCTGAAAATAAAAATGTATCGAGTCTAGACTGCGACAACGTTCTTGATATTGGTGGTAGATTAACGTGTTCTTTAACGGAATTAGATCACTTAACACAACAGGTGATTTACCATTATTACCATTATTTTTTTTAAACTTATTTTTTCCTTTGACCTAAACTAAGTTTTTCTGACATTTAGGACACTTGGTCGGCTCCACATGTTTATAATGTAGATCATTCTTACCTTGGGCCACAGCAATCGGATAAAGTAATCATACTTTACGGCCAACTAGGAACACCGACATTCTCTCAGTTTCACCACAGATTAAAGACTTTGGCAGACACCAAAGGAATTAATTATATTCTTCGCCATTATGTAAAGGTATGTGAAATGTAAATGTACAAGGCACGGTATACAACAAAAGAATTCCTTTAGAATAATTCCTTCAACATTTTCAGAATCGGCTAGATCGAAGGCTTCGTTTATCTGGATATGGTGTAGAGCTCCAAATGAAATCTACCGAGTATAAGGCAACGGATGATTCCGATATTAAAGATAATTCGGGGAAAAGCTCGGAAGCAGTTAATGATGTCACGGAGGAAATCGAAGGAATCAACTTCATGACTCTAAAGTAAGGAGGTTATTACGTGCCTGAGGTATTTTTTTCGCAGACTTTATACCGCAATATTGTACGATTTTAAATTTTCGTCTTCCGACGCGGTAATGAAAAGCATTACGTAAGAAGACAATGTCAATTGTTTCTAGAAATTTGTATCCAAACAAGCACGCCGAATTAGACAAACTTCAACAGCATTTACTTGAGACTAGTCATGAAATAGGAGCATTAAAGGTATGGCAGTTTCAAGAGTTAAGTCATCAAGCAGCTGAACGTATAATGAATTCTCCTTCGGACGACGCTATTAGAGTTCTTACCGATATTTCTCAAAATTTTCCGATGCAAGTAAGTCCTATATTGCTTTCTATTATGTGCTCTTTATTATTTACGTGCAACAATTAAATCATTCATTATGCATTAGGCAAAGTCGTTAATCAGAACAAAAGTGAACAATGATATGAAGAGAGAAATGAAGCTAAATCAGGAGATATTCTCTGCAAGTCTAAGCATTCAGCCAACCGACACTGCCTTGTTTATTAACGGCTTATTTTTCGATTTAGAAGCTATCGATGTTCTTACCCTGTTAGAATCACTGAGAAGTGAATTACGAGTGATGGAGTCTCTTCATAAGATCGGTACGTACACCTTATTGTCAAAATTCAAAGTCCCATTTTTTGTATCACTATATTATTACTAAATTTTAAATGCCATTCACCATCCAAATAGGATTTAACAATAAGAAGATGAGTAAGCTGCTGGCCTTAGACTTATCTGGAAATACAGATACACAGGACTTTGCAATGGACATAAGAGATTCGGCTATAAATTGGATAAATGATATTGAGGAGAATTCGCGATACAGCAAATGGTTGCCATCTCTAACAGAATTATTGAGACCAACATTTCCCCGTATGCTTCGACATATTAGGCGGAATTTATATAATTTGGTATGTATATAATATAATGTTGATTTGATACTGTGTTAGGACATCTTTTGACTTATTATATGTCTATGTTAATAATTAATAAATATGTAATAATTTTGTTTACATCAGGTACTAATTATCGATCCTATAAGTGAAGAATCTGCACCTTTAATGTTCCTCGCACTATCTCTTTATTTACATTCGGCACCATTACGAGTAGGATTTGTATTTGTGACAAATTATGATACATCGGTAACTGGTCTCACCGATGCTAGTATTGCAGTTAACAATGCATACCATTATTTTGCGGAAACTCATACTCCCAAAGATGCTTTAGTATTCCTCTCAAACGTAAGGCTTATTCTTTTTTTAAATACATCATATTTCTAGCTATATATTTTAGAATATTTCCATTAAAGAACAATTTGTTTTAGTTACGCAATTACATTGGACCCGATGGAATTGATGTTAATGATATAAAAAAGGCTATAGCTGCGAAGGATTCTTTTGCGAACATAGATTATATTCTTGGTGAAGAATCGGAATATGATGTGGGTAGACATTTGGCCAGTGATTTTGTAAAGCGGTCTGGCTTTAAAAAATTTCCACAAGCTTTACTAAACGGTATACCATTGTCTCCAAATGAATTGACCGCAGATTCTTTTGAAGAAGCAGCTCTATCCACAATTATGTCACAAACACCTGCCTTACAAAAAGCTGTCTATCGCGGTGAACTATCTGAAGGGGATGATGTTGTAGATTTTATTATGAATCAACCGAATGTTATGCCTCGGTATGTGCTTAGTCTTTATGTTTATATTGCTTTGCAACCATAATTTATCATAATAATAATAATCATTAAAAATTTCAGGTTAAATGAACGTGTATTAAAAGCAGATAAGCAGAACTGGTTAAATTTGATTGGTACAGAACCTGAAGATGATGATTTTCTTAAGTGGAATTCACAAGACACATCGACGTGGCTTATGAACAGAATGCATTACCTATTTGTATCTAGACGTAGCAGTGTACATCATTTATATTCATTCTGGATTGTAGTAGACTTGGAATCACTTGAAAGCAGGCAATTATTACGAGAAGCTATCAAATACATTGTATGTAGTTGCACTCTCTAAGTACACTTTATTGACATTAATCACACAGGTCAACGTGATTTTGGAGTCAGACACCAGACAAGAACTTAAAAATTGTCGATTTCAGGAATCAAACCCAGATGGTAGAATTAGCATAATTATAAACGCAGCAGATGATACCAAGACCACCTCTGTAAATCGGATAGTGTTGGCCGCGCTAAACGCTTTACCAATGGATACAGCATTATCATATATTCGAAACGTGATTAAAGAAGTTACAGCTTCTCAGATCGCAGAGGGAATTTTTGACACACAGGTTGGTCTGAATAATTATTAAAAGAGAAATACTAATTATATCTTTCCTTTTAAATATACAGTTATTGTAACAATGTTCTTAATGCTTCAGTCAGAGTTAGTCAATGAAGAACTTAAGAAGCAGAGTGAAATATTGAATATTCACAAGCACTATGTAAAAAATGTCCTGAAGATGGAGAAAGGAGCAAAAGCTGTTTTGTGTAATGGACGTATAATCGGTCCATTGGATAGTGGTGAAGAGTTTACTGTTGAAGATTTCTCATTATTAGAGAGATTCAGTCATAGTACATATGGAGATAAATTGTTTAAAAATTTAATAAATTTGCAAATTCTCGAAGATGAGGATGACTATGGTATGTCTTCAAAACTTTGAAGCTGTTGTATACCTACTATCTGCTTTCATTTCGATTAATAGCATTCCAATATCATTTATAGAGAAACACAACATAACGGATGATATGATTATGAAAATTACCTCACTCTTAGTGCCGAGGCCACAGACACGAAGTCGATTTGATGTTCCATTTGATGGTGATGAACACAGGTAAGTTGTATTTTATCTGAATTATTTGTACATTTTATATAATCCCATATACATAATATTAATTAATGTTACACAAAGATATTACAATTTGCAGTGCCATAAAAATAGCCCCAAGTAACCCTGATGGAGTGGCATTCGACCTAATTGCTATTGTTGACCCTGTATCTCGTGGTGCTCAAAAACTGGGTCCAATCTTAAAGACATTGCAGCAATCATTGAATTGTAATATTAAAGTATTCTTGAACTGCTTAGATAAGAACAGTGATATGCCCCTGAAGAGGTACATATTTCCGAAATTGAATTTCTCTGATTACAAAATTTGGTGCTTTATTTCTGTAATAATGGAGCATATCGTTATAGTTTTTATCGTTTTGTACTTGAACCTGAGCTGCAGTTTACGACGGAAGGTGAAATTAATGGTGCTATTGCAAAATTCACAAAACTTCCAACTTCATCTTTGCTTACGCAGTACATTCACGCACCAGAGAATTGGCTAGTGGAAGTAGTACGTAGTGTTTATGATTTGGACAACATTAAGCTTGATAGTGTCGCAATTGGTGTGCACAGGTATATGTTACAAAACACATATTCCTCTACTGCTAAAATATAAAGTGTTATTTAATTCTGTAAGCATGTGTGCTAATATTTGTTTTTGTAGTGAATTTGAATTGGAGTATTTGCTGCTCGAAGGCCATTGTTTTGAGGCACTGATTGGAAATCCACCAAGAGGTTTACAAATTACATTGGGTACTGAGAAGCAACCGGTAATAGTCGATACTATTGTAATGGCAAATTTAGGCTACTTCCAACTTAAGGCAAATCCGGGTGAATGGATACTTCGTCTTAGACAAGGTCGTTCCGCAGAAATATATGACATTGCTACTGTGGATGGGCAAGATGTTATTCAAGATGGAAATGATATAAAAGTTTTGCTTAGCACATTAAGAAGTCATGTATTGAAAGCGAAAGTATCTAAAAAGCCAGATAAAGTTGGAATGGATTTATTATCGGACGATGAAAAAAATTCAGGAATATGGAACTCAATATCTAGGTATACAAAATTTAATACATTTCGCTAACTATAGTGTATAAGTTTATATTTCCAGTGAATCAATTAGTAATTAATGAGAGTAAAATGACACTTAGTTGTCTTTGAACGTTAACTTTTATTTCTTCTCTCTTTTTTGTAGCTTTTCCAAATTTTGGTAAGCTTTTTACAATTATTTACATAAGTACTTATACACATATGATTCACTGTATATAAACATTTTTTTAATGATTTGTCTTTATTTATGAGGTTTAATCTTTAACATCGACAATAACACAGATAATAGGAAAGTCTCATAGGATTGTGTTTTTCTTTTCAAACACAGCTTATTACGATAGCATGTAACATATTCTTTCAGTTCAATATTTGTTTGTTTTTGAATGTCAGGACGTTTGCAACTACAGATGAAAGTGAAGACCAGGATGAAAAGTTGAATATTTTCTCCCTTGCATCTGGACATTTGTATGAACGATTCCTCAAAATTATGATGCTCAGTGTCATTAAACATACAAAGACACCTGTGAAGTTTTGGTTCCTAAAAAATTATCTCTCACCTACGCTAAAAGTAAGCTAAATTATGAACTACGAAGAATGTCAAACTGTTTGTCATAAATATTTAACATACTTATTGTTAATCAGGATTTCTTACCGCATATGGCAAAAGAATATGGCTTTGAATACGAATTGATACAATATAAGTGGCCCCGTTGGTTGCATCAACAAACAGAGAAACAAAGAACCATATGGGGATATAAAATATTATTCTTAGACGTATTGTTTCCATTAAATGTTAAAAAAATAATATTCGTCGATGCCGATCAGGTATACGTATAAAGATATTATGCATAAAGATATTATGATATTTGTATTGTTTTATATTATGTATATTATAAGAAGTTCTGTAATTAAGAATCATATCCAACTGCTTTTATGCATACAGGTGGTAAGAGCAGATTTGAAGGAACTTGCTACAATGGATCTTGCGGGTGCTCCTTATGCCTATACACCTTTCTGTGATAGTAGACGAGAAATGGAGGGTTTCAGATTTTGGAAGCAAGGGTACTGGAGAAATCATTTACAGGGCCGTGCTTATCATATTAGTGCATTGTATGTAGTGGATTTAAAACGTTTCCGCCGAATTGCAGCCGGGGATCGGCTCAGAGGACAGTATCAAGCATTGAGCCAAGATCCAAACAGTTTGGCCAATCTTGATCAAGTAAGCAGCATATAATGAACGCAACGCGAAATTGTTATTATAACTGTGATATTCTTATAGGATCTTCCTAATAATATGATTCATCAAGTGGCCATAAAAACCCTGCCACAGGAGTGGTTATGGTGTGAGACATGGTGCGACGACGGATCCAAGAAACACGCTAAAACGATAGATTTGGTATGAGTTAGCGTTAGAATATCAGTATGTGAACCTGCCGGTAGGATGTCTGTATATATTCATAATGCGGTTTTCTTAACAGTGCAACAATCCAATGACTAAAGAGGCTAAGTTACAAGCTGCAATACGCATTTTACCAGAATGGGT
The DNA here is from genome assembly GCA_944319695.1 of Tiphia femorata. NCBI lineage: Eukaryota > Metazoa > Arthropoda > Insecta > Hymenoptera > Tiphiidae > Tiphia > Tiphia femorata. Next base: position 1,816,501 of record OX090904.1, on the reverse strand, counting down.
GGGTTACGATGAAGAAATAAAAGCAGTGCAAACAAAAGTAGAAAATGAAAATAGGCAAATTGAAAAGGACGATAGCGGTATGTTTGACTATGAGTACCCACTGGTATAGGCTATTTTTGTTAAAAGAATATTCTTTGACATATGAACTTACAATGTTCTTTTTTTTTAGAAATAACTGAAGATACCTCAAAGCACGAGGAGTTGTAAAGTGTATTGCTACAATAGACATTTATAATGTATAATGAAAAATAAGTCGATACGCTAACACTTGACAATCCATTTGTTGAGAATGTTTTGCCGTAATTGATCCGTTACCTTCGTATTTAATAATTTGGCATCTTGTCCTCGGAGAAAACATGGTTACGCAATTTTAATTCATCCTGTCCATGTTCTATGTAAGTAACACACCTTACACTCACCAAGAACTGACCGAATGTCAAGACACGAATGTATGAAAATATAGATGAAAAAAGTATTTGATATTGCATTGACTTAGTGGTTATTAAGATATAATTCCATCCGAGCATTGTGTAAAGTTAAAAAACATTATTTGTCGATAAGTATAGAATATTTGAACTTGCATTTCGTCACACGCGCGATCGAACATTAAAAGATAAAAAATTCGATTGTAAAAGTGCATCTGCAATTACAGTATCGTAGTTTTCTAAAGTGTCTTAAGTCTGTTCGTCCTGTTAAAGTAATTGTGATTTTATATTGTCCACATTTAAGTTATAAGTAATAAATATGTAATATTGGTAATCTGGATTTTTACATAGTCTTCCACAATGCATAAATCCACTTTGCGAGAGAATACCAGGGTAAAAAGACAATGAGCTTTTGAACGTTTAGCTGTCTGCTAATGAGGGAAAGACGAAAAACCTATGAATAGGTAAGACATTATCGTCAGATCCTGCAATAACGACTGAATTGAAATACATCATTGAGACATAGGTTTCTGCGGCAAAAGTGATAGAGATGGGTTCCGTTTCGGGAATGGTCCATTAAAAATAGATCTCGTACGTGAAAAATTCAGACTTTGTCTGCATGGTATGACTCTTATCGTCGCGCCATTCCATGAGATACCGGGATCGTTGCAAGTCAGGGGGATAGATCAATGTCGATCGCCCTCGTTGTAAATATTTTTGTAAACAGAGCCAACCGATCGGGTCCGTAGTATAGCACATAGCAATAACACGCAATTGGAACACCAATGACATCTTCCGTCTGGACAAAGTTAGACGTTAGACGAGCTCCATTCGTTTACTTATTGTTAGCGCGGCACATCGAGTGCTCGTCTCGGGGTAATCGGCCGTCCATATTTCCTCTTTCCCGCGGCCCGGTTAAATTTGAATCTCTTGGGAAGAGTTCGTTGACCTCTGAGAAGGAAAGGAAGAAACACCGACGGAAAATAAGAGCACGACCATGCAGGAGAACTATAATGCTAGGTGAGTTATAATTTAAAGTGCTGCATTTCGCCACCGGAATTCTTCGCGCGTTTCTACCCAAGCCAAAGGCGTTGCTCGTAGTCAATTTCGAAGATAGATATTTGAATAGAGGATAGGTCGAATAAACATAGTGAAATACGAATCGTCCGTGGGGTATTCGTACCAAAAAGTTGATCAAAATTATTTTTTGATTTTAACAGGCTCCGTGGGTAATGTTTTGTTGGAATCTACTATCTATGCGGCATAAAAAGCGCCTCCGCGCGATTTCGCGGTTGTTTTTTTTGTACATCGTTACGGAACACTATATTCAAAGTGGTGAGATTAAAATTTTTGCTTAGAAAGGTTTAGAAGTGTAACTAAACATCCTTTGAATTTTTGATTTTGTCTTACATATAATCAGAATTATGCTAATACTTTCAATAATTTTAAAAGTAGGATACAGACACGTGAGTTAAATTTATATACATAATAATAAACTATATACCTTCGGAAATAATATCCATCCGATAAAAATGATTGTAAAATAGTGTATTTGACAGTATAACCAATGTTGTACGTTACTGTGACATAACAGTAGTAATGCAGCTCCGATAAAAGTCAAATATCGCCAAGTAATTCTTATCGAGAAGGCAACACGCAAAGATAAAAAGTAAGGTATTGTTGTAGGGTTATTATACTATGTAAAAACAGTGATAGTGGCAGTTAAAAGCACATTTCGATATTCGGACATTTGGCCAACTTTTTCGTACAAATACCCCACTGTGCGACGGGTATATATAGAATGCAAAATAAATGAAAATGAGCATTACAGTGCTAAAACGTAATGTAATTGGCAATTAAAAGCAATAATTCAACCCCTTAACTTGACTCGAGCGGACGATACTGCTAGAGATCTCTAAACACTCGACTTAACTCGAGTTGCAGAGCCGCATTTGATATTATAAACGTGTAGACGCTCGAACAAATGCGAGCAACGAAAAATAATTTCAAGAATATCATCATTTTATGAATTCTTGCATCTTTTCGTAGGCCCAAAACATGGGGATTATTCGTTCGTTCCAAATTAGTCGAAATAAAATTCATATTTTTTATTAAATATTTTTCCATTCAATGGCCTTGTGCGTGTAAATATCGCTGAAGAACATATCCAAATAAACATTTCCAAGCATGGAAAGAATCGCAATTTTATTGCCGATTTTTTCAGACAAGAAAAAGAATGTGCGTCAAGGATTAAACGGGTCAACGGTCACTTGCGGTGTTTACAAATTTAATCGAACGGCTCCTTCCGTTAAGAAAAATATGTACGAGGTGTTAGATTCTGGTTGATCAGTTTTTGCAGAGCGTGTAGGTTGGATTAGGCCCCCTTGTTTTCTACTTCCTTATACCACCTTTGTCTGCGTACCTTATTTCGTTGCGTGTTGGTAAACCGAGAAGGACGTGTCCACTCCATTGCCGTTCCGGTCCAAATACACATCAATGATGTATCTAGCCTTAGATTCTCGATGTCGTGAGATTTGAATTTTTCACAATTTAAAATCGTTCCGCGATAGGGATTGTTGTCGTATTACGTTCCTGCATCACCAGCGTGCCGGATGAATGGAAAATTCGTCGAGCATTGCCCATTTGAGAAAGAAATAACTTTCAGTCTCGAATTCGACACCGACATGTCAACATCTCGTATTATGGATCGTCGCGCCACCTCTTCCACCATCGACGGGTAAATATAATATTATTTTTCTCTCTACCCCGTTTTTCGCGCAGCAGCTTCTCGTCGTGGCTCCGATCTCTCTCGAAAGATCTATATGTATATCAATTTATCGTGCTGTGCCCGTTGCACTCTTGTCCCTTATAGATAGACATTTTTCGTTCCAATCTCCGTTTGAACTTCTATTGTAAGTCGACGACCCGACATCTTCCGCTGATTCGTATTTCGCGCAGGCGCACGCGATTGGCTCCATATACTTAACACTTTCCCCTGCAGCGGTAAACGCGTACCGGCTCGGTTCGAAAGTTTTTCTCGTCGACTTCTACACGCGTACAATATCGTTCCCCGTGTTTCTCATATTTTTTCTTTACAAAAAGCATCCTCGATTTAACACTATTTCTACCAAAAGTGTCCAAAGACACCTTCTCAAATTGTATTTGAAATTTGCTTTCTAAATTGAATCATTTTTCCTCGATTAATTCTTTCACTATTCCTATATTAGTTGTTAAATTAATTTACCGGTATCATTTTCCTGCAGCTCATCTTGGACCCAGAAAGATACCTCTTGGTCGAAATAGGTATATACAAAAACCTGGTAGAAATAGCGTTAAACATATCTTCCGAAAATGCCAAGTTTCAAAATTCTGCATTTGTACGGTTTAATTTTCATGCCAGTTTTAATCGTGAACATACCGAATGCCGGCACACGCGTAGGTACACAGTGGACGCAACATCGTGTCAGTCTCCAATTATCATCATCTCACGTCAATGCGACCGTTCGTGCATGCTCGAACAGTACGAGACTTTCTCTCATGGAGTACGAGTCAATTACCGTCCGTCCATGGATACAATTCGTCTCCTCGATCGATGGAATCATTAGAATATCCAAGCCCGTCGTTACTCGCGTCTAAACATTTTCCTCGAACCACAGCTCCCTCTCCACCGAAATACCGCAGTTCTTATTTTACAAAAGCACGAGAAAAGCGATAGATCGATGAATCGATACATCGATCGCGCGCACTCTATCGAGAGATCGGATAGGATCGTCCAGGATCGTCCAGGTGCGACATTGGGTGAGAGTGAGGGATCGAGTAACTTCTGCACGCATTTTATAGTTCTCCGGAGAGAGAAGCGTTCTTCGTCTCGTTCGGTTCTCGTTAGATGAGAAAGAACGGGCGTTCGATCATCCCTCGTAACGAAAAAGCACTTTCGATAGAAGAGAGCGGGAGAGGAGTAACGGAATATAGTTCGAAGAGGGGGGTAAGGGTGGAGGGAGCAGGGAGTACGGGGACAGAAACGTCGAAAGATAAGAGAGAAGAGAAGAGGAGTGGGATTCTCGTTAGGAGTTATCTGTCGGAATTGGAAACTGTGGCGAGCTGGCTGACGCGATTTGGATAGCGACAGGCATGCCTCTCTGCTCAAAGGCGCCATGCAGTGGCGGGCTTTTGTTATTTATTTGACCAGTGGCAGTCCATCCACGTCTCTCCAACCGTCTGGAGACGACACGACGCGCGACGGTACGGCTCGCTTCGCCTCGTCACCGATTGGTGTCGGTAAAGTCGGGATCTTCGATTTCCATATTATTCTCTCCTACCTTTACTTTCCTCAATAAGCACACCTACTCGTAATACTTCCTGGTGGCAGTCGCAACTACGCTCGATCGAGCATCACGAATCGATATCTATCGACCGATTTAGAACAGCTTTGTAACGTAACAAGCTCCACCTGAGAGGAGACTGCTGTTGCCTCTCCACTCACACCATCACGTAGCTGCGCTTGGAGGATCATGGACGGCGAGAAGGTCAAACTGTGAGTTGGAATTGTCCTGCGTGAAGAACGCTTTTGGGTCCTCCTGGATCTTTTATTTTCTCTCTGCTTCTCTCTGTTTATCTTCTCTCCCACTTTTCTCTTTTTCTTTCCGCTCTCCTTGCTTCTTTCCTCTCTGTTTTTCGATTCTGTTTCCATTTTCTCGTTTCTTTTTCCTTTTTCATCGGTGGAGTGGGAGGAGCGCCGTTATAATGCGCAACAATTGCACCGGAAATTCTATGGGCCGTACTCTCATCCGTACTTTAGCAGCGCTCGGACTTTAGATGGGCTTTATAAATTTGGATACGTATGCATGTTCATGTCCACACATGTCTATTAAATGCATCTAAAGCCCAAGCGCTGCTAAAGTACAGGCGAGAATACGGCCCTATATGTACAATGCGGCCAGAATGGCGCATCGCAGTCGTCGCGTCGCGTAAAAGTGCGCTCGAAGGAAGAGACCGCTTGTTTTCAAATAATTCCAGGACCGTGATTTGAATTTTAGCGGCGTGACTCACGGTCGTCTGTCGATAAAAATTCGTCACTTGTTATAAGAAGCCACTTGTGAATCTCGTCCTCGGTCAACATTACTTTGACCTTCAGCTCGGAGAAAGAGAAAAGGACAGTTGCAATTTCTCTCTTTGCCTTTCTGTAAAGGCAGAAGACTCCACCGAGTGAGGTGACGGAAAGTTTAGTCGCTTTTCTGCCAAAACTCTACAGGACTATTTGGGCCATTTATTATCGAACTACTTGGTCCTAGAAGGATAGCCAGTGGTAGGTTTTCTAAAACGTATAGGAAAGCATCGAAATAATTGGTTTTAGGCTCGGTTGCACGAGTCGAACTTAAAAATTAAGTCTCACTTAAACGCAAAATTCCGTTGCACGAGACCTGTTCTACAATGGAAATTCGATTTTAAGTATGACTTAATTTTTATGTTCGACTCGTGCAACCGGGCCTTAAACATACCTAAGGCCATTGATATACCAGCTCGTAATCGGTCGGTACCCCCGTTACCGTCAACCACGTGTTGCTTCGCCACCGTGGTCTCTCCTCCATGCCTCTAACGAAATCTTTTCTAACAATATGCCCGACTGGTGTAGGTGGATCTCGAAACGCTCGTTCGCGGTAGAAAATCGCGTGGAATTCATCGTCGTTGTGTAAATCGGGCCTGTGTACCCAGGCATGGGACAATAAGAACACGAATTACGGATTACGCGAGAGTGGAAAGAAACGAGTCATGTCGACGAGGGTTTCGAAAGGAGAGATTGAACAGGGGGTGGTGAAAGAAAAGGGACGTAAGAAGGGATACACGCTGGTACTCGAGAGCCGTGGACAGCGCGAAAGGGAAATAGGCGACCTTGAAATACTTTCTAACCCGAGATGATCCGCGCGCGCATTGCACACTGTGCATAGCAGCGCATGGAATTGTCCCATCTTCTTTCACCGCGTGTGTGCATGAACTAAGCTCACGTTGCACGTAAGAGAATCGATTAATCGTATCGTGATAATCGAGAGACCATGCGGCTTGAGTGTTTTTCGCGTTGTATTACGAGAGAGTCCGTGGATAAAGCAACCTGCTGAAATCCAAACAGCAAAAAAAATTATGAGAGAGCGAGACTCGAACGTGCGCGTCCACGTTGGATGGCAAGGGCGACCGTGGTGCGCAGGTAGCCGAAATGTTTAATAAGCGCGTTATCGGGTGCTTTCCATTTAGTGACAGAAGTTGACACAAGTCGACTTCTAATGCCTTCCATTTAATTTATGTCGCCGTATCGTGATAACTCAAGTCGAGTTGTGTCAACTTGTGTCACTAAATGGAAAGCACCCATCGAAGAGGTGGTTCGTCGGTCGAGGGCAAAAAGAAGATTCCGATCTAATCTCGTTCGGGAGATCGAATCGAAATTAATCCGGAGTACTCGATAGATTCGAGTACTTCGATACATCGTCGGATAAGCGAATCAATGCAAATCTGTTTATTCGTGGATAATTCGATCTCATTGTCCGGGATGATTTGAAATCCGTTCCTTCGCTTTTATCCTCATAACAGTCGCGATTTCTGGGCACCGCGCGCCGTTGTGAAAATGATCGGTGAGAATAAAAGTAACGTTGATATTATTGCCGTGATCGAGAAAAACCGAGACCATTTTCTTTCTCGTATCTACTCGGCCTCCGTCTCTACGATTCTATATCTTCGCCTGTCCATCATTTTTTCCTAGTCCTCGCACACGCGATGGCCCCCTTACTCGATCGTTTCGAGTACCCCAGGGTAAACAACAATCTCATTCAAGGTGGCCGGTGGCGAAGTTGAACATTATCGTCTTCTTTTATCGCTCGACGACGAAGAAAACTCTCGAGTGGAGTTGCGTTCAAAGAGAGGAATTACTTGCACGCGACCCTGCCTCTCTTCGCTTATCGAACGTAGGATAAAGTGTACGGTATAAGCGGCACGGAAACAGATTGTATTAGAGGTTATCCACGAGTAAGTTTCAATTGGACGATTGATTTTAGCTTTTTTTCGGCCCTCTTCGTCCGTTATACGCGAAAGAGGGGATTTTACAGTCGCGTGCAAAAATGTTCGGCAACTTTGTACACGACGTAGATGTTGACCAAGAGAAAGAGAGTGTGAGAAAAAAAAGAAGCATTACTTATCGGGAGAGATTTGCTGTATCGGGGAACGGCTATATTATTTTATTTAATATTTCTTCGCGCATTTCTCGTCGGCGCGCAAAGTGTTTGTAATATTGCCGTGAGGGAGGAAGGAAGTGAAAGATGTACGAGGGAATATTTACACGTCGATTTATGCCAGTTCATGCGATTCGAGCACCGCGACGTTGCATCGACGTAAACTATTTCCTTCGCGGAGTACCTATACCGGCTACACGCGGAAGTGGCGCGCAATTGTATAATTCCAATGATCTCGGGGGGAATCACATGTCAGATAAGTATCGATAAATCGTCCGTCGCTGAGAATGACTAATTCGACTGGTAAATTTCGACTCGGCGCGTGTGCAAACAGAAACTCTGTCGGATACTCGTGCAAGTGTATTTATCTGTAGCGGGAACGTTAATAGATTATCATTGCCACCGCGGTAATTCATTGCGTGCCGACTGTAATCTCTTCGTAAGCGATCTTTTACATTAAATTATCAGCCTTTAAGACGTCTCAATGAAATTTGGTATCTGTCAGAAGGAAAAAAGGGGGAGGGTGAGAGAAAAACCTCAATTCCACTAACTCGTAAGAAATCATATTGGCCAGGATTTCCTGGAGCTATCTTATTTACTACTCTCTGCTCACATCAGTGGTTCTTAACCTTTTGTTATTCAGCGGCCAGTGCATGGAACTTGTTTTCGTCAGGGAACCTCTCTGGCATTTAACGCTTTAACACTAGAACCGCCGACGGGACATTTTTGTCCCATTGCAAAATTTAAACATCTCTCTCTTTTCGAATTATTTTCGTGGGAAGATCGGAGTTTCTGACTTTTAATATTTCGTAAAATCGTTTATTTTGAAAAAAAAGTTGGGTGTTTCTGACTTTTAATATTTCTTAAAATCGTATATTTTGAAAAAAAGTTGGGTGTTTCTGACTTTTAATATTTCTTAACCCCTTAACAGTATAGCGAAAGTGAGCTTTACTTGCCACCAGTGTGCGAAAAAAAAAGTTTGTTAGATTTCTGTAATGATTTTGGTATCCATATTTGTCAGGTCGCTGAATCGGAATATGATATCAGAATTTTAAAATTTAAAATGGCGGATCCAATATGGCGACCGCAAAATAAAAGTTTATTCGATTGTTATAAAACTCGGTATCCGGGAGTATTTTGAATTTTGAAATTCTGGTATCATATTCGTATTCAGGGACTCGAAAAACTCCCGGATACCGAGGTTCATAACAATCGAACAAAATTCTCATTTTTTCGTTCGCCATTTTGGATCTGTCATTTTGAATTTTGAAATTCTGATATCATATTCGAATTCAGCGACCGCAAAAACCGTAGGATACCATAATTCATACAAATCGTACAAGGGTAAATTGGTTTTTTTTCAAATGTGCATATATGCACATCACACTCCAGTGGCACGACTTTTTTGTGCATATATGCTATATACACTGTTAAGGGGTTAAAATCGTATATTTTGAAAAAAAAGTCAGAAACGCCCGTCTTCCCATGAAAATGATTAGAAAAGAGAGAGATGTTTAAATTTTGAAATGGGGTAAAAATGTCCCGTCGGCGGTCGTAGTGTTGAACATCAATCAGATAGCTTGCATTTGCTTTACTAGATGTGAAATTCTGGACTTAATATTATTACTTAACCCTTTGAGTGCTGAATGTTAGTGGCCTGTGCGGTCCGCTAGCATTCCTGACGGTGACGATCGCTCTGGACGGAATACTTTTTCGCTAGACTGAACTCTGTTGATTAACTATTCAAGGCGCAAATAGTAATAAGTTATAGCAATCCTTTTGCACGAGATTAAATAATTAAAGAGCGTTATTACCATGCTGTTACTAAGGAATGCACCTGTATTCATCTCACACAAAAGTAACTGTAATACTTCTATGTAGGTAATCCAAAAAAATCGACAGACGCATATATGCGTCCATAGCACTCAAAGGGTTAAAGCTACGCGCATATCGTCGCTTACATTTAAACGATTCCTCGTTTCCTTAATTTTTTCGGGTAGTGTATATTCTTCGCAATTATAAATATCCAAACAACAAGATGCTCCATATAACCAAACAAAAAATTACATCGCATAAAATAGTGATAATTGAGCTTGGCGTACAAATGCAGGTTAACGAGTGCTGTAAACGGTACACGTGGCAAGGAAAGTGTTTATAGTGAGCAGATAAGAACATCCTTGTTCGCATAAATATAGATCATGACGATATCTCGAGGGTGAAAACACGAAACAGCTTTTTTTACTCCAGAACTGTTCAAGATCTTCTCAACTTACGAACCATTTCTTGTATTTTGACGGACCACGCGGTAGTGGAAATTTGTCCACGGATTTATTGACGCAATTATTAACTCTCTTCTCGCGAAACTGCATTTGTTGAAGAAGAGTGGCAGGAAAAAGGTCGAAGATAAACGTACGCGTGTGTGCTCGTCGAGATCGGCAACAGCAGTGCTCGGTATCGTCGGAGGAAGTTCACCGAGGCGTGTCGGTCGGCTTGCACGAGATAGAAAACTCGTCCTTCGTTTGGTCCACGTCCTCATGGCATCCTCGTGATAGTCGTCGAAAGAAGGGAAGGAAGAGAAAAAATGAAAAAATTTCCCCACAAGAATTAATTGGGCCGAGGCAAAATTTGTAGTTCTTTTTTCTCACTGCTCTTTTTGTTCTTTCTCGTTTCTTTAATACGTTCGTGCCCTATTTTCCTACGGCGAAGGACTCGCTGGAGCTGCTTTGGTGAACATCAGGGCGCTGACCTCGGGGACCGTGGACAACCGTGAAAGCCATTTGCGCCGCCCAGTTGACAAATCGATTAATCCTACTGGTCTGTTCGCAATTGCTATACAGTTGTATCGTTCGGGTAACGGTACATGAGTAACAATTGGAAATATAATTAAAAAAATAAATAATATGTAAAAATTAAATATGAAGTAACAATACCCCAATATTGAGAAATAAAGTCACCAATGCCTGATAAAGCAAAATTTGAAACAAAAGCATAATTCCGATTTAAATTTTCCGTCGGGTCAAATAGACTAGGGTTAACTCGACTTTTTGCATTTTTCATAAATTTAAGCATCGAAGCACTTGACTAAGTCCCCACTTCTTATATTTGTAACATCATTTTGAACATAATTTATGGAGGTAATCGATTTGTGCAGTGAACGGCTCATTTGCTGACAAGGGAACCGGACGTACTGACTTAACACCGATTTTAATGCGATATGGCGCAATAAGATAGGTCTTGGATAGTGAGAGAATGCTTTAACGGGTTTAATCTCGGACATGTCTTGTTTCGGAGATATGAAATACGTACAGAATAGGCCATTGTAGTCTATTCACTGAAATATCCCATAAAATGACTCTTCAAGATCAAACCAATGGTACAATCAATGGTATAACCAATGGTGGCAATCTTATGGTTCCCTCGAAACAATGTAACTTGTATCTGGAACTTTATGTTTAAAACTTATGGAATCTGAGATACTTCAGTGAACAGATTACAATAGACTACGTCTACGCACTGATGTGTTCTGCATATATTCCATATCTCTGAAACGAGACATCTCCGAGACAAAACTCGTTAAGGCATTTTGTTAATGGTCAAGACCTATCGATTGCACCATATCGCATGAAAATCGGTGCTAGGTCAATTCGTGCGGTCTCCTTGTGAGATTAAAAACTGACGTGGACCGTTTATTTTAAAAGTGGTGTAAGTCTATTTTTTAAAAGAGAAATTAACTACTTTTAAATCAAAAGTGTACTCTAAACTAATCAAAAATTATGTGATACCTGATTTTTTTAAAAAACTGGACTTACACCATTTTTAAAATAAACGCTTCATATAATCGGCATTGGTGGGTCGATGCTTGTGAAACACCGAAAGTTAGAAATTCGTCTGAACGAGAAGAGAGAGAGAGAGAGAGAGAGAGAGAGAGAGAGAGAGAGAGAGAGTATTTTAAATGTTGTCTTTCGTCTAACGAACTCAAGCTTTAAAATGCCCGCTTGATTGACGCATGACGGCCACTTGTGTAAATATTATAGTCGACCTCTTTATCGGGTTCTGAGGTGCAAATTTTATCGGGTTCTGACGTGGAAAATTTTATCGATTATTGTTGTATCCCCGGATTGTTGTAACGAACGGCATGTTCACAAGTGTCGCCTTTATTGTGACAAGTTATGTGCCTATAAATAAAATTTCTGCGCTACGCGCGTATCTCCTGCGACGCGATAAAGCTCGTAAAAGTTTTATTTACCGGCTGGTTAATTGATTTGGCGTTGGGAATTGCTCGCGATTCGATAACAGGGTAAACGGACGCCCTATTCAATCGTGGAAGAAACGAAAACGACGGACGAACGAGCAACTCGTTGAATCAATTGATTTATAGGCTCCTTCACTTTCAGGACCGAAGTGAAACATTCAGATCGGTTCGGTTGAATTTGTAAAATCGTATTCTCCTTCACTTTAGGCAATCCGATCAGATTCTCGTCTACTTCCAAAGTAACTCGATACGATGATCGCACTGGTGAAAGGAAAGCACCCTTATATCTCAATGGACATTTATTTTTCTGTCGATTGGAGTCCAAGGGATTGACAATGCTATTAGATTTTTCTCCGTTCAAATGTGGAGAACGAAGGAGAGGAGAAAAGAAAAGGCTCACTCGGACGAGAGCACGTAAATTACGAAAAGAGGAAAATATTCTAGAGGCGAGCCTTCTTCGACTAATTGTTTGCCCTCGTAAATTACGATCAATTCTTCGATAGAGTGCTAAAAAAAATACCTAATCGCGTTTCCTCTGCCAATGCGCTAAATCTTGTACGGTGCATTTTTTCATTTTCATTTTTATCTTCGTCTTCATTTTCATCCTCATCTTCATTTTCGTCTTTATTTTCATCTTCGTCTTCATTTTCATTTTCATCCTCATCTTCATTTTTAGGCACGACCGTATAGGGAGTGACTTATGCAATCGCCATCCTGAAAACCGTTCGGATGTGTGTGTGTGTGTGTGTGTGTGTGTGTGTGTGTGTGTATCCTCGATTTCGGAAAAACGGCTGAACCGATCGGGACGAAATTTGGCACAAAAATCAAGTACATTACATTACTGTGAGTTCACAATAAGGTTTGTGAGCCGCCATCTTGAACCGGTACAAAATGGCGGCAAATTCAAATATCGAAAAATTCATATCTTTGGTACTATTCATTGGATCCCGATAAAATTGTACACATACATGTACACGTATACAATGACAATTTCTGGAAATTTTCAAATTTTTTGATTGACCGAATCTAAAATGGCGGCTAATTCAAATCTTTAGTCCAATATTCCGGCAAAACGACTGAACGGATCCGAACAAAATTTGGCATGTACATCGAGTATATACCCATTTGGTGCCACGAAACTTTATGTACTGCCATCTTCAACCGTTTCGAAATTGTGGGAAATTTAAGTATGGAAACGTGAGTTACGCGGTCGTGCCTATGGCAGAAAGCGAAGCTTTTCTGTACTCGGTAAGGCGAGCGCGAAGCGCGAGCACCCGGCGATCGTGCCGAACACTAACCACCACTAGTCGTCTTTATTTTCATCTTCGACTTCATCTTCATCTTTATTTTCATCCTCATCCTCATCCTCGTCCTCATCTTTATTTTCATTTTCATCCTCATCTTCATCTTCATCTTTATTTTCATATTCATCCTCATCTCCATCTTCATCTTTATTTGCATATTCATCCACATCTCCATCTTCATCTTTATTTTCATTTTCATCCTCATCTTCATCTTTATTTTCATTTTCATCCTCATCTTCATCCTCATTTTCATTTTCATCGATGGAACACGATTTTATTCGGACAAAAGCAGATAATGCCAATAACATGGAGAAACGCGGAAGATTAAAGTCGAGCAAATCGAATAGAACGGATAAGAAGTAAAAGGACGAGATGCAAATCTTCTCCGGTTCCGCGGCAAAAAGCCGTACCTCGCCAACGATAGTTCTGATCTATCGAGCGTGTCTCTCTTTGCGCACGGTATCGCAGCGTGACTCGTGATTTCTCATAACTTCTAAACAACATTGTACTTAACACAGGTGGAGGCGTACGGCTAAAAAAAAAAAAATTTGCACACGGCCACCCCACACTCTCGTTCTCTTCCCTCTTTCCGTTTACTCCACAGTGGCATTGGATCGCGCGGAATCTTGATATTACACGGAATCGGGCAAAGTCCCGCGCGCAATACGGATCGACGCATTTGCACACGGCATCGATATCTATCGCTTAGTACGAGACGCCGCGAGACCTCGAGTGTCTCGAGTGAGCGTGAAAAATGATAAGAGAATAATGCTGCTGCCATACGATCAACCGCCTAGAGAGAAGATTCTGCGAGGGAGAGTGAAAGGAGCAAGAAAGTGGCGAAATGATGCAAAGATGTATAGGCGCGCGCGGAACCGGTACTCGCGAGAGAGGCTCGTCCTGAATGGTCCGAAAGATCGTTTGATAGCAAAAGTTGCTTCTTACAGAAACACAGTATTTTATCCGGAAATGGATTACGGTCAATGATAATTGCGATGGGATAGAAATGAGAGTTTGAAATTGCCTCGAATTCCAGAATGATACAAAGAATATGCGCGTGATCGATTTTTCACGGATGGAAAAATTTGCTGCTTATGGAAAGTACAGTATTTTATTCGAAAATGGATTACGGTCAATCATATTTGAGATGAGATAGAAATAAGAGTTTGAAATTTATTTCGAATTCCGAAATGATGCAAAGAGTACGGACGCACGAGGACCTCACGTGTGCAATCGATTTTTCATGAATGGAAAAAGTTGCTCTTTACGGAAAGCACAGTATTTTATCCAGAAATGGATTACGGTTAATGAAAATTGAGATGAGATAGAAATGAGATTTTGAAATTTACTTCGAATTCCGAAATGATGCAAAGAGTACGGACACGCGAGGAATCCACGTGCGCAATCGATTTTTCATGAATGGAAAAAGTTGCTCTTTACGGAAAGCACAGTATTTTATCCAGAAATGGATTACGGTTAATGAAAATTGAGATGAGATAGAAATGAGATTTTGAAATTGCCTCGAATTCCAAAATGATGCAAAGAGTATGCACGTGATCGGTTTTTCACGGATGGAAAAAGTTGCGCCTTACGGAAAGTACAGTATTTTATCCGGAAATGGATTACGGTCAATCATAATTGAGATGAGATAGAAATGAGAGCTTTAAAATTGCCTCGACAAACGAAGAATTTCACTTGGCCGATTAAGATTCGTTAATTGGGATCTCGAAGATAAGTGTCGAGAGTGGGACCACTTTACCTACTACTACTACTACTACCACTACTATATACCACTACTATTACTACTACTTTTCTTTTCTCTTTTATCTTTTTTCTTCATCATTATCATTTGTTTCTTTTGCACTTTTATTCGTATCGCTTGGTGATCTAAAGGTTCTTGGGTCCAAGCCTAATTTAATGCATTTATAAATTCTAATTCCACCGTTATCGTTAGTCCATCAAAGTTACCGAAGCAAAGCCGAGGCGAATCGATTCGTGAGAGACGTGTGCAGATTTGACGAAACGTTTGTGATGCCGCGCGCAATTCGTGCCGCGTGCCGGTGGCCTAAAATTGCGTCACGATTCGTCGAAGAAACCTCGTTCTGGATGGATTTCATCATTCAAGGTCAAGATGATCGGAGATTTCACTATCCGCTTAACAACGTGACGATCGAATCGATGATTATCTCTTACAATTAGCGTGGAACTCGAGCGTGCTGCAGTTGGTGGGACGAAGAAGGCCCCAGAAGGATTTACGCGCATAGTCAAACCTGTTTTTACGTGGTCCTTTTTTGTGCAATTTTTTACGTGCGATTTTTCCATTTACCGCATAAAAAAATATTTGGTAAATATGCACAAAGAGTAACCCCCTCCGATGACCTTCAAAATAGGTGCATTCGACGCGTTTTCCCACGTGGAACAACTTTTTCCTGTAACAAAATCGCCAGTCTCCTCTGCGAACAGAGATATTAAACGTTGAAGACAACTTTCTTCTTAGAATACAGGTCGATCGTGTTAAATGAAAATCGTGTACACTGAGAGAAAAGTATATGATATATCTAACTATAATGGCATAGTAACAAAATTATAGTTGGAAATATCATATTTATGGTAAATGTTACCATAATGTGGGTAATAATTACGATAGAGGCATAGTATAACCAATTATATTATGTTTTTACCAAAAATTATGGTTATTTCAACTAAAAATATAATATGGTTGAAAATATATAATGGTAAGAAAAGTAACTATTTTATATAGTTAATGTTACCAGAATATTTCATACATAGTGATAGAACTAACTATATTCACACAGCACAGTTTACTATACATATGGTAACAAGAACAAAGGTAACGGTTAATGATATAACCATTTGTAGAAATCGTTCATTCTACTATATTTTGTATAGTTAAGTGAACTATAAAAATATGTTTGACGCCAAATCTAACTATAAAATATAGTGAGATTATAGTAAACCCAACCATTTTTTTCTCTCAGTGTAAAAGAAGCTCCTGTAAAAACAGAATTGGGTGTACATTCCTTTCCATCTCGGTACCACCTCTCCATCCTAAAATGAAATGAGAAGACGATGAAACTAATGGATGTTTCGGCTGCTGCTGCTTGCTTCTTCCACTTCCTCCTCCTCCTTCACCTCTATAACCCAGCATAAAGTATGCTTGATCTTACTCTCGAAGCTTAGCTTCAAATTTTACCAAATCACTTACAGGCTTTAAGTTCAGCACGATGATTGTTTCAGCTTCGACGATAGGGCGATTTACGGATACGGGACCAGTATACCACCGAATAACAACGAAGAGGAGGAAAATGACACTGGCTCGCGAAAGGTGATATTCTGCGTGCACGGAAAACTCTCCGGTTGTTGTACAGTAATTAGGGGTTGCACCTCCGTCGACGAAAATGCCAGTCCAAACTATCAGCAAAATCCATCGAGTGAGTATACAGGGTGTCTCAGACCACCCATACAATCTCTCGTGGGGACGTAGAGCGGCTTGCGCTGAACATAAAAGTCCTGGACCATTATTCAATATTCGCAATATTTATCGAGTTATTAATTGTTAAAGATCAAAGGAAAGGGCGTCCGCCAAAATAGCAGCGGGAGAAGCGATGGGGTCTCTGCGAGCTGTAGGACGGCCCAGTTTATCTACAAACAAACGCGGGACGCGGTAAGGGGAAGGCTAAGACGCTGCTGCACGGCCGGCTTCTTTTTCGTTATTCTTCCCCTTACCGCACCCCGCATTTGTTTGTAGGTAAACTGGGCCGTCCTACAGCTCGCAGAGGCACCAGCGCTCCCCCCGCTGCTATTTTGGCGGACGCCCTTTCCTTTGATCTTTAACAATTAATAACTCAATAAATATTGCGATTATCGCAAAACGGTACAGGACTTTTATGTTCAGCGCAAGCCGCTCTATGTCCCCACGAGAGATTGTATGGGTGGTCTGAGACACCCTGTAGATATTCCGTGTTATGAGAAAAGGATCACAGTGTGAGATCTAGCTGGTAACGTTGATTCTTTTCTTTTTGCAGTATTGCCCGAGGACCACTGCCACAGGGAGAGGAACGAGGAGATCGACAAGAAAGCGAGGAAGAAGCTCTTACTCGCTAGTATACTTTGCGTTATATTTATGATAGCGGAGATAGCAGGTAAATTGAGACTCGTCGAAACGATCTGATATGCAAGGTGTTCCATTTTAAATAATCCATTCAAATATTGTCGAAACGGTGGGTTAACCCTTTACGGACGAACGCCGCATATGGCCCGGGATACACATGCTAGTTAGTAGCACGATAGCATGCTATTTTCGAGGAAATGCTACCTACTAGCAAGTGTATACCAAAAGAGCATGCTAGTTAAGTAGCATGCTACTAGATCGCACGACGGTCTAATTTTGTGCTAGTAAGCATGCTACGTCTGAAGGATAGCATGCTCATGAGCAAGTCTGAACGTGCTTACCGAACACGAGCATGCTACTGCCAGTCTTGAGTGTATCCCTCAATTGATTGGAAACACATTAAATCGTAGCAATGGCTAGATGGGGCGACGAAAAAACATTAAATTTTATAATGTTATATCGCGATAACGAATGTTTGTGGAATGTACCATCACTTGCTCCAAGGACTTTTCGAGAAAGCCAATCTCGCACCCATGTCTTCCGTTTTCCCTTCTCTTGCTTTTTTAAAACCCTTTTTACCAAACGCGTTGCAAGAAATAATATAATACTGTTTAATTCATTTCGTAAACGACGTAAACTCACTGAACGAGAGCCACCCATGGTTTCAAATGAGCATGCTCATGCAAGTAGACTTCAAAGCATGCTCTTAACTAGCATGTGTGAACGCACGGAGAGCATGCTCTTAACTAGCATGCTGTTAACTAGCATGCTAGCTTAAAAAAGCATGCTTTTTTAGTAGCATATGTATCCCTAGCCTATGAGCCGTTCAGTGCACAAATCGATTAACTCCATAAATTATGTTCCAAATAATCTTACAAATATAAAAAGTAGGGACTTAATCCAGTGCTTCGATGCTTGAATTGATAAAAAATGGAAAAAGTGGAGTTAATCGATTTGTCAAGTGAGCGGCTCATATAATATGCGTTCTGCGTAAACCATCAATGTGGCCGACGAACTCATATATGCGTTCGGCCAAAACAATTGCTAGAACCGAAAGACGCATATATGCGTTCTCCGTAAATCATCAATGTGGTCGAGGAACTCATACATATATGTATTCGGATAAAACAAGTAATAAAGTCGAAAGCTGGTACATACATCTGGCAAATACAACTCGTAGAACCGAAAGATATAAAGTTGGAGTGCTATGAACGATAATTGCGTGTAAGCAGAAAGCAATTTCAAAGGACTATCGCGACAGAGGGGCTCGGCCATACGGAACGCTTGGCTTCGAACCGTCCCGTCCGCAAAGGGTTAATAATAATTTTTTAAAATGGGACACCTTCTATATCCAGACCTCGTAAATCCAACGAGATGTCGAGACTATTAATGACATCATTTTTGGACAGGTGGTATACTTTCGAATAGCTTGGCGATAGCTACGGACGCGGCCCACCTGTTGACCGATTTCGCGTCCTTTATGATTTCCTTGTTTTCCATATGGGTCGCGGGGAGGCCGGCGACTAGGAAAATGCCATTTGGGTGGTATCGCGCAGAGGTTGGTATTATATTGTACTTGGCTAATAACCCAGAGTGTTGTGCTAAAAGAGCTTTTGGTTAATTCACTTGGAATTGTTTCAGGTGATAGGCGCACTCACTTCCGTTCTGCTGATATGGGTGGTAACTGGTGTCCTGTTTTACCTCGCGGTCGAGCGGATAGTCCACAAGGATTTTGAACTAAATGCAACGGTCATGCTGATCACCTCTGCAGTCGGTGTCGCGGTAAATCTAGTGTTAGTGAATTAGTGAAGAATTTTTAATTCGTCTCATTTACCAAATTATTTCTACGCACCACCTGGTTGATCGCATACGGATACGTGTATTTGCAGAATGGGCTTGACGTTGCATCAACACGGTCACAGCCATGGAGGTATGCATGGCCATAGTCATGGTGCGGACAACCATATAGATAGCAACAAATTAGACATAGAAGATCCTTCCCACAAGGAACATCATAACCAGGATAAGAACATTAATGTTCGTGCCGCATTTATCCACGTTCTAGGTGATTTCATTCAAAGCCTTGGAGTGTTCATCGCAGCCTTAGTAATATATTTCAAGGTGATAAACGATTTTGCAATAGCGTATAACTTTTGCGCGAACTGTGTATGTGTTTCTGATTACGAATTTGCATTTGGTTCCTTTTCAGCCAAGTTGGAGCATCGTAGATCCAATTTGTACCTTTCTCTTCTCGGTTCTGGTTGTACTAACGACCGTGGCAATTATTAAGGATGTAGTAAACGTTTTGATGGAGGGCATTCCGAAAGGTTTCGACTATTCCCAGGTGGAAGACACGTTTATACAAATTGATGGAGTGGTTAAGGTACATAATCTGCGAATTTGGGCCCTCTCCCTCGACAAAACTGCCTTGTCCGCCCATCTCGCGATAAGTAAGTGCTTTTACTTCATAAACCACGTACTTTGTGGTCCCATTGAACCCACGTAAAGAAATTTATTTCTCATTTCCAGAGCCTGGGACCAGTCCGCACGATATATTACGCACCGCGACCAGAAATATCCACGATAAATATCACTTCTTCGAGATGACCCTTCAGATAGAAGAATTTAATGAGAGAATGGAGAATTGCAAACAATGTAAAGCATTGTCGCAATAAGTGCGAAGATGCTCGTGGGAACGATGCATTCGTAAATTATCGTTTCTTTATAATATCGTGCAATACGAAAGAGTACAACAAGGATGTGAATTTGTGCAGATATTAATCCGACTGTTACAGGAGTCATATTGTAACACATTTGCGTGTGTTATCGCGTATTACGTGATCGTAAGGTGGTGCATATTACTGTGAATAGTAATTTTATCATATCTTATAGATGTATTATAAGTCGCAGAGTAATCGTTAAGATTTATATTAAGGTAACTTATGGAATATGTACTATCATTCTCCTGTATACTAGATGTATTGCTCTTTTTCATGATTAATATGTCACTAATTTATTTTAAATGCAATCATGACAAATCTAACTGGTGTATTTCGTTGAGAGGAACAGCACAAAGTAGACTGAACTTCAGAGAGAGAGAGAGAGAGAAAAAGAATAGAAGTAAAATTGAACGAAAGGTCAATTATGACATAAAGAACCCTACATTACAATAAAAAGTACTATGAAAGCTGAACATTGGAGAATAATTTGTTTTGCAATTCATTAATCCTGCGGGTACGAGCGTGAATGAAGATTTACCGACAAGCGACGCGATGTTTAATCTTTCATCTCTTTCCTTTCTAAGCTAAAAATAATCAACTACGGCGATGTATTTAGTAAGCCCGCAAATCTTCTGCATTTCCCCATAAAAATCATCATTTCGACAAATTACTAGCAAGTCCTGCTGCTTCACTTTAGCAATCCCAATAGAGTCGCTAGTCGCTTCGGTTCGAAATTAGCGCCGTTCAAGTCGCTCTGAAGTCGCATATCGATTATCGAAGATTGCACGAGTATAACCTTTGTCACTTGCAAATCGCAAATCGGAATTCGCCTTCGCCATTGTGATCTATTATTTCTTGTGCTTGACAAGTCTAAATTAACGGGCAACCGGCAATTTGCCATTAAATCAGTAGACCGTATATTCGAGCCGTTAATAAATATATTGATTTGTAATTCAAAGACAAGTCATGTTAGAGACAGGTTTAGACGAAAAGCTAGGGAATGGTGTGATAAATGACGAACATGATGGAGGAACGCTGTCAGCTATGTTTGACGATGCTTTCGAAATGTACAATAGTCTTAAAACATCCGAGTACTCCACGAACAGTTCGAAAATGCAGGTATAATATAATTCCTGTTATTGCGTATAATGCCTTTTAAAATATTATGGAATTTACTCCCTCAAATAGGCTGAAATTAAAAAAATAATGACCAAGTTTGAGGATGCAACGAGATTAGTGTCACTGGTAAATATGTTTAGCGACAACGAGAATTTCGAAGAGCTTCCCACCGAGAGCATTAAGTATCTTCTTCTGCCAGGTCTGCTTGGCATGCTCACCATAAAGTTAGCCACCGATAGAGCGCAGGTTGTGAGCGTAGCAGAGATATATTTTATTGACTTCCTAAAAAGGGTGAAGGCGTACGGACTAACCGACTGTTACATACCGGAATCTAAGCCAGAGGAAGAAAAGGAGCATGCACCCGAGAGAACTCGATCGAATGCGGAACTAGTCGCGCAAATGGTTAGCGCTGAAAATATTTCAAGTCGAAAGGGCGATCCACGTTTACACGATACATTACAGACTACTCTTTACAGGTACTGCAACGTAACACAAAGCTGCAAAGGTATAAGGAACAGAAAGAGCTAGAGTCGAAATTGGAAACATTGGTAGAGAATATGTCCAATTTAAATATCGATGACGAAATGAAGAGAACGTACTTCGTTACCCTCATAAAATTATTCGTGAACGATGTGGTCGACGAACTAAGCCTATTGGCTACAGAGAAGCCAATCTTGGAACATTTGAAGCAGATCGGTAGAACAGAGCCAATGTCCTCGCACTCTTCTCAAAAGCATAAACACCCGACGAAGAAATTGCAGCCTATTATTATCACGCGCGATGCAATGCAGAAGAAAGTGTACGGAGCTGGGTATCCCAGTCTTCCGGTTCTTACGGTTCAAGAATTTTACGATCAGAGGGTTAAAGAAGGAGAGTAAGTAAATCCGCTAAAGAAATACATTTCATTTATTTATCCACTAGCAAACTATAGATTCCTTGTTATAAATTTAGTTGGCCCGATCCGTCAAAACAAATGGATACCCGCTGTTTGCAAAGCGCGGCGAATGCCGATGCCACCGACAAGGCGCAACAAGATATCGAGGATGAGGAGAAGGAGGAGAAAATTGAAAAGGACGATTCTGAGATGCTCGCCCAAGCACGTGCCATGGACGAGTATAAAGATATGCATCGTCGTGGATGGGGAAATCGTGCGAACAGAAGTTAAACGTTTGCTGCCTAAAGCCAACACATTACTAGTATAAACATTTCGTGTATTTTACGGCATAAGGAACTATCATCCGCATACGAAACTTTTTAGTTTTGCATTGAACTCGACGATTTCATTTCATTATTCTTCATATACATTTGGTTAAAGTTGTACTCTTAATAAATCAAATAATCACTAGTGTAAAGATTTCATGTCTTGTACGGCACAAGAAACTCTCATCCGCATACATAACTGTTTTGCATTGAACTCGACAATTTCATATCATTACTGTTATATACATTTCGTTAAAGTTGTATTCTTAATAAATCAAATAAACCGATACGTATACTTACGGACCATTAATACATCGTTGCAATCTTTCCACGAGACTATAGTTCAAGATCCAGGCGACAAAGTGCAAACGTCTCGAAATATTCACAATAATACGTCTACAATAATTCTAAAAGAGAAAGAAGAAAAAACGTATTTACGATTCGGTTCGGTGTGTTTGCAATTTTAGCCC
The DNA here is from genome assembly GCA_944319695.1 of Tiphia femorata. Taxonomy (NCBI): domain Eukaryota; kingdom Metazoa; phylum Arthropoda; class Insecta; order Hymenoptera; family Tiphiidae; genus Tiphia; species Tiphia femorata. Next base: position 1,793,665 of record OX090904.1, on the reverse strand, counting down.
GTTTCTTGCTGATTAATATCCCTGACAAGCGGGCAGTCCCATGTTTTAAGTCTCGCATAGTGCCGCGACAACAGTGTATACTTCTGTATTCATTCTTGTAATCTTTGCATACCCTATCCGTGCAATTTGAGTCGTAAATGCTTCTTTAAAATTACTTCTCGATTTTTCAGAGCTCGTTACGTTACCACTATAAAATTTGGTAATTCAGTTTCGGGATTGCGAACCTTCGTAATATGTTAATATCTCATTTGTGCTCGTAGTAGCAAAAACGCGAATCAATGCATATTATGGGCGGCACGAACTTACGCGTGCAACAGGCTGTTGGAGTTGGAGGATACGAGGCGAGTTACTTACTCCTCGTTTTTTCTTTTTTTTTCACCTTCCTCCTCCCTCCCTCTTCTTGATGCCTAACTCGAACCTAACCGCACCTGGCAACACTGCAACCACGGGAGTGCAAAACGCGTAAATTTGGGTAAATACGCGATACGCGATACGAACAAGTGCTGGGCATTCGAAATTGCGGGGGTGTGCGCGGTTTGTAATACGGGTTACGTTGTTACGTTGATTTCAGATTATAACGGCGAAGTGGTAATGTTTCATGGGACGGGTGCGATCCTCAGTCATGCTCGGAATACATTACAACTTCGTAGAAGTAGATAGCCTCGAAACGTCCTTTTGCGTTGGCCCGTAAATCGCATGATCGTCGCGAGTAGCCACCTCCTCTCGAGGTACGAGGTGTCGCGGTATCGAATTATGCGCCTCCGAGGCATGAGAATTTGCCGATGTTCACGTTTTTTCTGTTAAATCGATGCTTCGTTGGGCCGCCTGGGACTAATCACGAATACGAGCTTCATTTTTGGAATACGATGATCATTGTCGAATCCTGTTTGAAACGTAAGTTCTTCCTATTCGTCAACATTACCTTCACCCTCGTGTGTCCCTGGCATCCACTGGTATCCGAACGGCGTTATACTCAGGAGGTTATGTTTCACAAGCCTTCGTGACATCCATATAAACAAGATCCAATTGTCAATGGTATATACGCGACTCACTCTCGGGCCTCTCGGGTGTGTGTGTGTACTTCTCCTCCTCTCATCGGATGTAACTTTTAAGCGTAATTCCATTCAATTCTTATTCTCGCGTCGTTCCTCTTCGCGAGATGACACTTTTCCATCATTCGTTTTCGCGAGGACACGATCATTCGAGGTATTATTAGACAGACTTGCACCCTAAGATTTCGTAACAATTAAATCTTCTGATAATAGACCTGTCGTGATGAACTTTTTTCATGTCCTTCGATGGAATGTTCTATAACGAAAGAGTATTAATTATAATGTAGCACCCTCGAAAGATGATAATATCATTCAGCCATGCTAATCGAGCCTGAGATTAAGTTAACGAATCATTTCAGAGTATACCGAGTACAGACCTGTTTTAAGTATTTTTATTTATTTATGTAAGTGAATTTATTTGTTTTTAGATGCCGCAGTAGGGAAAATCTAATATTTAATCGTCGGTGAATTTGAGGAATATCTACATAAAGGAAGAAATAAAAGAAGAATGGAGAGAGAACACGGTGCCACTTTTACCGGCGGCGATGCCAATCTATTAGAGTATTGGGAAGAGTATCAAAAACTGATGGAGGAAACTAAGATGTTAGATGATTATCTCGAGGAGGAATGCAGTCCGCGTAGCTATGACGGTAGATTACTATTTTAATGGGATATGATTATAATATATCGAAATTCCGAATCGAATAAAGCGATTTGTTCTTGCATTTTTCGCAGAAGGCGAAGAGGAAGCGGAATGGCTACGGGCAGCGGGTTTGGGAGAATTGACGGAAGCATGGAAAGCAGGGAGGGAAGTACAGCCGGAAGAATTAGGCGCTGCGCTGCGCCCTTTGTCTCGAGCTCAAGCCGAAGCGGTGAAACGTCGTGTGAAGTCTCTTAATCATACGGTTAAACAGCGCTTTAATCAGAGACAACGTGTTCGCAAACCAGATATCAGAGATGTATTTAAGGATGTGGAGGTATGTTCGGGTATAAGTAACAGGATGTGTATTAAATTGTGAACATTAAATAGTACGACCAACGACTATACGTATTCATTACAGGTATCGAGTACGGGTACAAGATCACGCAGTGCGACACCCGACTCGTTGGATTCAGTACCTGGTGGAACACCTGAAAGTGCATCTCCACCATCGCCACCAACAGTTGGCGTTATCGTCAGTCACCGGACAAAGTAAATTTTACTTATAACATAAGTATGCGGAACTAGAAGTCGTGACTAAGCGCTTAAATTATTGCCTGCAGCGCCGTTGTTCCAAGCTTCGTATCAATTTTTCACCGAGGTTCTAGCGATGGAAAAGAAACTGTGCGTAGAACACCGAGCGCCCCATCCACAGCTCCAAGCTCTATGCCAACTTCAAATCCAACTCCAGTTCCGGTGCAAGAAATTTTTAGGAGAGCGGGTCATTGGTCAAGAGGAGACGTTGCCACTGATTCTGGTAGAAAGTCCTTTTATTTCTACTGCACAGGTTTTACGAACCATTAAGAAATGTGCTGTAATTTTCAATTGGCGTATATTTCTAGAAGGCATTCAGTTAACGGGTTACCACAGACTGGGAACAATTCATGTTTCTAGACCTGTTGCGCAAAGGCGTAGCGGTAGCGATCCTAGTGAAGTAGCAAATGCAACAAACTTGGGTAGAGAATCACCTGTAAACTTAACTGTTTCCAAAGATGCAACTTTACGGTATTAGTTTTACGATTATTCGGTTTCATAATAATTAATACTCTAGTTACTACCATCTCATATAAGTTTCTCTGTGTTCTTGTAACGCATTGCAAATATGTAGTCTGCTTTCTTTAGTAGAAGTCCTGGAAGCCATGCGACGGTGACTAGAAGTCATAGTAGTTTATATGGCTTAACTAGAGCAGGGGATACAAATTTAATAACACATCCCCTGAATCGTACTTCGTCGCATGGACATCTCAGTTTCGAAGAAATGTGCAGAGCGAATGAAGCAAAATCGCAAGTATGGTTAACAGAAAGCCTTGTAGCTAATGACAAATATGGCGGAGAAGGTGTGGAATTATTGTCTCAACGAGATCTTACTCGATTACAACCACTTTTATGGCTCGAGCTTACCTCAGTGTTCGATAAATATAATGTGCCTCTTACAAAACGCAAACCCAATAAACGTAGAAGAAAAGGTTTGTACATTCTAAGTGATTTTTCCATCAAATGCTCTTCTAAAATTCCAAATAATTTAAATTTGCAGCGGGGAATTTATTTGGCGTATCTTTGTCAACATTATTACTTAGAGACAGTCAGTTAACAAACGAGGAGAGCAACATTCCATTAGTTTTTCAAAAGATTCTTAGTGAACTGACAAAACGTGGGGTGAACGAAGAGGGAATTTTGAGAGTCGGAGGACATAAACAAAAAGTACGACGCTATATGTAGTAATAGTCTTGCTTTTCTATATATAATTTTTGCCTTACTTTGCACAGGTGGAAATGATTTGTACCGAACTAGAAACAGACTTTTACTGTAAACCAAAGGAGATGGATCAATTGTTTAAACGTACCCCGTGTCACGATTTATCAGCTGTTTTAAAAAAGTTGCTACGAGATTTACCACAACCTCTACTTACAGTCGAACTCATTGACGCATTTTACCAAAGCCATGGTTAGTCGGTAATTATGTATTATATTTAAGAGAAAATGGGACCCTTTCAAAGCCATAAGGCATGAAATAAGGATTACTACTACTACTACTACTACTATAAGAGAAAGGGGCAACAGAAGTTCTTCTAACGTACCTTTTGTTTATTTTTATTTTGTATAGGAGTCAAGAATCCCGGTGATTTATCGCATTCCTTAAATTTATTGGTGCTCTTGTTGCCACCCGAGCATTGCAGTACATTGAAAGCGTTATTGACATTTTTGAAATTGGTTATTGCAAACCAAGCTTTTAATAAAATGTCAATGCACAATGTAGCTATGATAGTGGCACCATCCCTATTTCCTCCACGATACATTCATCCTCAGGATAGAATGGATTTAAATGCTCAAGTTAATATGGCCGCCATATCTTGTCAAGTAACTGAAGCTCTTCTATGTAACGTTGACAAACTGTGGTACGTACCTACGGATCTTATAAGTCAGTTACGCAGACAAACCGAGGAGGAAAGATATCGCAAATATAAAAAGAAGTATTATTAAATCACTGTTACGTAACTTAGTCAATCGCCCATAAGGTGGTAATCGTATCATTTTTGCTAACATCGGTGCCTGTCTACTTGTCATATGATCCGCGGCATTTCAAGTCTACTAACTAGGATTTAGATTATATAGAATGCGTAGTATTACTTTGGAATGGTTATAATGCTCAGGTGGGTGTCAATTATGATTTTCCCTATAATTCTATTATAACGTCTGAAAGAGTTTGACATCTATTCGTATTCGTAGAATTAATCTTACCACCCCAATGCGCACGACTAACTATCGTATATGTCTCGAGATGCAATATTAAGATAAGCTAAATTCAGTGCCTTATGTCTTTGAGAAAGAAGGAAGGTAAGGAAACGTTTACCGATTTAATTTTTTATATCGGCGCGCATAACACAATACTCGGATAGAATATGTTGCGGGTGTATATCTCGTCCAACTCGAATAATACTTGATTTTCATACGAAACATTGTAATTAGGAATTTTTTTACTTCTTTTTGATATTAAGAATATAGATACTTGTTACGAGAATTTAACGTGTCACGGAGGCTTTACCTGAATCTACGTGTGCTATAAATGTTTCAGTTTTTGTGCTAATATTTATTACACCTCCGTTTTATTACTGTAAATATAATATACGTACGTATCGGAAAGCCTGCTCAATAGCGCAGTTGGACTTAATTAATTTTCAGGTAGGTGCATTATATCAGAGTACAAGTGGCATTGTTGGTGTTATTGCGTTTGATAGTCATTACCTGTGTATGTAATACGTTTGTAGTAAATGGTCGAGACTCTTGCATTTGCACGACTTTCCTTAGATGGGTGTAAAATTATGTTGGCGCGAGGAACTTTTTTTTTTACTCTAACGAATCATGATCAATAAGATATCATGATGCTCGCAGATCGCTTATTTCGAATCGGTTATCTTTTAATTTTGAGGAAGTGACTTGAAATTTTAGAAAATGCATGGAATCGATGTATCACATTACGCAGTGCCTCCTTCATAAGTTATTTTATCAGCGTGAAAATTTTATTTACGTATGCAGGTGTCCCGTCTAGGCATTTAGGCACTTTTTAGTTTACACGTTTAATAAATTAATACCGTAATACGCCATATTGTTTTAAGTAATTGTATATATAAGACGATAAGTTGTTAAATGTCTATGTTAATAAAGTGCCAAAGAAAATTGAAATGGTGTCTAGAGTATGGATAAATAATGTTTAATGACTTAATGTGACCATTACCCACGATACTATTATTACTATTTTAATAACTTTCCCTTTTATCGTGCCGTGTTGTATCGACAATTTAGAAAGATCTTTATGCGTACCTGTGCGCAATCAGATATAATATTATGAATTTAGCAAAAAGTAATGCGAGGTACAGCAACGTATAGGAACTTACAGGCATTCGGTCCATTATTAAGAATGAAGAGTTCGTGAGTCCACATACGACAGCAAAGAAATTCCGTTCTGCATTTTCTCAAGACTCTGTTCTGGACAATCCGGACAAAAATTACTACGTGAATTACTACAGTAGAACAATTTATTATTAATTTTGTCCTCGATACGATGCCATTGCCATCTATTGGAAAGTTCGGTATAGAATTATTCGTAAGGTCCAATATCTATCGTTAGATGCCCCAACACGTACCGAAGACTATTATTTAATAGCTATACAAGTATATTTATTGTATAGTTTTTGATATAAAGGAACACGATAAAATTGACCTATACGCTTGATACAAACCCATGCATCATTTCTCAAATGAGAAACTTGCGCGTTGATCGAGCAAATGGAATTTCCATAATCATCGCAATTTTCTCTGTTATTCGATTTAACACGCAATTCGATATTTCCCATTGTATTTTACACGGTCGATCGTATGAAGAAAGAATCGTTTCGGGGGAGAGAAGTGTTCTACTTCTGGATTGGATTCGTAGCTTGATGGACCATTCGTCTTCTAGCTTGGAAATGGAAATGGAAATGGCCGCACGACTGTTTGCTCGTTACGTATAATTTCTCCTCACCTCTCCCTAATTACGGCCTAAGAACTTGTGAATCCCTCTTGGGAAGTTGGCATCTCTACGGGTGGTGAATATCCTGTTTTCTTGAAATGCAACTCAACATCGAATCACGCTCGCACGTAGAACCGAGACATTCGCACTTGTGCTTTCTTCTCATAAAATCGTTCAAACTCTGCGTCTTGGGAATCTTCTTATCGGACTCTTCGATCAATTTTTCTGGACTCGTCCGATCGGTCTTGTCTACTATCTCCTGCTCAAAGGTACTCGTCTCGTTAACACTTTCAACCGAAGACTTTCTCAGATAGACTCCGTAGGGACTGACGTTCTTATCGTAAGGCTCGAGTACGTCACGAGGCAATATTCCTTCACGGCATGTGAATCTTCTCCTCCTCCTCTCGGGAGGTCTAAGCTCCTCGAAGGGAATCGGAAAGGGTTTTGGATTCACGTGCACCTCCATCCGATCCAGAGTGCCGAAGTCGGGACGTTTGGTACCCTCGGATATTGCCTGAAACAAGGCGACGAACGAGAGCGATTTCAGTTTCCCTCTCCAGTGTTAGGAGGAATAACAGAAAGGAGGATCCTCGAGTCTAATGCCTGTATTCATAGTCATTCCTTATTTTAAGGATGAAGGAAGCTTCCACGAAAGCTCAAGGAAGCTCGTGGCCACCCTTGAAACAAGGAAGTCAATAAGGCTCCTTGTTCGGTCAAGGAAGTTTATGAAATGTGGAATGAGGAATAAGGGATCGACTATGAATACGGGTAGAAATCGATCTTGGGCCCCTTTCACCTCGTCAGCAGCTTCGACCATCAGCCTGCAGAACACAGCCCTTGGACTCGTATGGGCCGGTGGGTTCTTAGGCTGGGGTTCTTGCTCAGGAGTTGTTCTCTCCTTCTTAGTCGGCACCGTGAACAGAAACACGTCTCCAGGTGTCTTTTTGTATCTTGGATCGCAGAAGCGTAGATCGGCGCGGAGACGCCTCTTCTTCAGTCTGAATCTGAGTCTACAGGTGCAAGAATCGGGCCAAGCTCTTTTGGGATCCGGCCCAAAGAGAAACTCGTGGAGATTGAATTTCTCCTTGGCAATCGAGGGTAGACAATTGGAGAGCTTGCTCTCTCGATCTTTAAGCTTTACGGTCGCACGTAGAGCCGAAACATTCACACTTGTGCTTCCTTCTCATAAAATCGTTCAAACTCTCCGTCTTGGGAATCTTCTTATCGGACTCTTCGATCAATTTTTCTGAACTCGTCCGATCGGTCTTGTCTCCTATCTCCTGCTCAAAGGTACACATCTCGTCGACACTTTCAACCGAAGACTTTCTCAGATAGACTCCGTAGGGACTGACGTTCTTATCGTAAGGCTTGAGTACGTCACGAAGCAATATTCCTTCACGGCATGTGAATCTTCTCCTCCTCCTCTCGGGAGGTCTAAGCTCCTCGAAGGGAATCGGAAAGGGTTTTGGATTCACGTGCACCTCCATCCGATCCAGAGTGCCGAAGTCGGGACGTTTGGTACCCTCGGATATTGCCTGAAACAAGGCGACGAACAAGAGCGATTTCAGTTTCCCTCTCCAGTGTTAGGAGGAGTAACAGAAAGGAGGATCCTCGAGTCTAATGCCTGTATTCATAGTCATTCCTTATTTTAAGGATGAAGGAAGCTTCCACGAAGGCTCAAGGAAGCTCGTGGCCACCCTTGAAATAAGGAAGTCAATAAGGCTCCTTGTTCGGTCAAGGAAGGTTTATGAAATGGAATAAGGAATAAGGAATAAGGGATCCACTATGAATACGGGTATAAATCGATCTTGGGCCCCTTTCACCTCGTCAGCAGCTTCGACCATCAGCCTGCAGAACACAGCCCTTGGACTCGTATGGGCCGGTGGGTTCTTAGGCTGGGATTCCTGCTCAGGAGTTGTTCTCTCCTTCTTAGTCGGCACCGTGAACAGAAACACGTCTCCAGGTGTCTCTTTGTATCTTGGATCGCAGAAGCGTAGATCGGCGCGGAGACGCCTCTTCTTCAGTCTGAATCTGAGTCTACAGGTGCAAGAATCGGGCCAAGCTCTTTTGGGATCCGGCCCAAAGAGAAACTCCTGGAGATTGAATTTCTCCTTGGCAATCGAGGGTAGACAATTGGAGAGCTTGCTCTCTCGATCTTTAAGCTTTACGGTCGCACGTAGAGCCGAAACATTCACACTTGTGCTTCCTTCTCATAAAATCGTTCAAACTCTCCGTCTTGGGAATCTTCTTATCGGACTCTTCGATCAATTTTTCTGGACTCGTCCGATCGGTCTTGTCTACTATCTCCTGCTCAAAGGTACTCGTCTCGTTGACACTTTCAACCGAAGACTTTCTCAGATAGACTCCGTAGGGACTGACGTTCTTATCGTAAGGCTCGAGTACGTCACGAGGCAATATTCCTTCACGGCATGTGAATCTTCTCCTCCTCCTCTCGGGAGGTCTAAGCTCCTCGAAGGGAATCGGAAAGGGTTTTGGATTCACGTGCCCGTTCATCCGATCCAGAGTGCCGAAGTCGGGACGTTTGGTACCCTCGGATATTGCCTGAAACAAGGCAATGAACGAGAGTGATTTTAGGTTCCCTCTGCGGATAAGGAGCAACAGAAAGGAGGATCCTCAAGTCTAAATCGATCTCGTGCCTCTTTTTACCTCGTCAGCTACCTCGGCCATCAGCCTGCAGAACACAGCCCTTGGACTCGTATGGGCCGGTGGGCTCTTAGGCTGAGGTTCCTGCTCAGGAGTTCTCCTCTTCTTCTTAGTCGGCACCGTGAACAGAAACACGTCTCCAGGTGTCTCTTTGTATCTTGGATCGCAGAAGCGTGGATCGGCGCGGAGACGCCTCTTCTTCAGTCTGAATCTTAGTCTACAGGTGCAAGGATCGGGCCAAGCTTTTTTGGGATCCGGCCCGAAGAGAAACTCCTGGAGATTGAATTTCTCCTTGGCAATCGGGGGTGGACAATTGGAGGGCTTGCTCTCTCGATCCTTAAGCTTCACTGTCGCAGTGGACCGATCGAAGAAGAGGAATCTACGCTTTGGTTTCTTCACGGTTTCGATGCAACAGCTGGAAGCTCCGCAGGGACCGGGCCTAGGGATGCGCCTAGGAATAGGCTCTCCGCAATACGATCCATTACACGCGCAAATATTTTTTCGAGATTTTTTAACCTCGTTGCCCTTCGAGCGGAAGTTTCGCATGGGTTGCTTCACTAGTCGGATGAAGGACTGATTGGCCAAGAGGGGGTGCATCGGGATTTTCTGAAATATTTCGGAAGCTGTTTTTATTATCTATTCTGATATTTACGACCATTTTTCAAACTATTTCTTAATAACGTTATTTGTTATCTTTTCAATATTGCTCGATGCCTCCTTCTCACTTGCAATCTTCGAATCATTGTTCCGTGTTCCTCGTAACCTCGAAGCGGAAGTATTAATTTCCTGCTGGGCTCGTCGTAGATTTTCTTTGTGTAGAAGCTTTATCCACGCAAGTCGACGGTATAATTTATGCGTGAGAAAGCATAATGTTTCTTGGCGAATGAAGAAAGGTGAACGTGAAATTTAGATTGTTTTCCTAAAAGTTGTCATGTTGGGATAAACCCCCTGCTGCTGTACGAGCCAAGAGGATTGAAGTCCGTCGGGAATGTTTGTGGCAAATTTCAGGAGCACGTCGGTCAGTTTCTGTGAAAGAACGAAGAAGTGAGTAGACTTTTAAACAACAATGATCGTATAAGTAATTTGCACCTTGGACTAAGTAATTTGAGTTGTCAATCTCCGGCTTCATCCTCCAGTCGGGCAGGAAAGTCAGTTGGATTTCACTCCGCGGAATTGGAAGCTCTTTCGATGGTTTTTTTTCCTTCTTCCAAATTAACTCATTAAGTACCAATGTTCCCATTTGGGACTACTCAAATTTTATCGATTTTTGATGTGTCTATTATTGCGTATATTTTGTAAAAAATATATTTAACCCTATACATAGAAAAAAGTTGGTACTTAATGGATTAATGCGTCTCATAGGCACAGTGAGCCAGAAATCTCAAAAAGTGGAAAAAAATCTGTACCTCCGAAAATCTTCATTGGATTAAGATGAAATTTTGAACAAATTATTCCGAAAGGAGTATATATCAGAAAATATAATCAATTTAAATATTCTCGTAGTTAACCCTGACAGGCACAAAGATGAATAATTTTATCACTAACGTAATAACACATCAAATTTTTGTTCACTCGAATGAAAATGTCCATGCTATTTTTTCAGAACACATCGAGTTATAAAAAAATATACGTGTCGTGACCGTCGAGTTGGTTGGTAGACTCGTAATGTCCTGAAAATTAAAGATATTAAAATTCATAAAGAATAATTTACCGAAATATTTGAAGCATATAGTTTTCTAGAAAAACCATTTACATTTTACATTTTAGTAGTAGTATTCTTCGGAAAACTTGTATCCTCTCAATGTTTCGATACGCTTTGTATTTCGGTAATTTAACTCCATAATTGTATCTAATAATATGATTTTTAGGCACGACGGTAAAGGGAGTGACTTATACTATCGCCATCGCGAAAACCGTTCGTATGTGTGTTGCTTAAATTGTCCCACTTTACAAAAGATATTTCAACTTTTCAAGACATTACATGTCTAGCAATATTTAAATTGCTGTAGTTATCGTTAACGCAGATATAAGCAGACGATCTTTTCTGGGTTTGAAAGTATGAAGTATCAGGTATAAAATAGAGTAAACGATTTACGAGTCACGACGAGTACAGTTTCAAAAATCGATGTGTTCTGAAAGGGAGCGTCGACATTTTCGTACAAGCGGACTAAGTTTTGCAGCGTTATTACATTAACTGATTAAATTATTTAAACTAATCTATTTATTATTAATTATTACTAAATCAATTAAACTAAGTGATTAAATTATTTATTTATAATTTATTATATACCATTAGAAAGAGGAATCATAGAATCTATTTGTATAATAGCGATTATTATTTGCGTCTATTTCGTGGCTTGCTTTATTCGATGAAAATATCATTCGTATCCGTCAAACATGACATTCGATGGCATTTGTTAGAAACGTCAACTTCGTGAATGTTTCACGGCTTTAATATATGTCTGAGAAGAAAAATATTTTACATTATGTTAGTTTGACATAAATACTACTAAATAGGCTTGAATTGATTTAAGTCTAGAAATGGTTGAAAAATTGATTCTTTTCCACTTTTCGAAATTCCTGGCCCACTGTGATAGTGGGAGATTCGGCTGGAAATTGCCCCCTAATGTCGAAGCTGTCGCGTTCCTTTGATCGGGCGAGCGTTTCGCGGAGGATCGTGCAAACTTCTCCCTCGATCGGCCTCGGTAGCAAAATACACGCCAATTACCGACGATCCCGGCGTCTCCGCGTTTACAAACGAGACGTCGACGTCGAAACGACAGGGTGGAGAATGCGAGCAAATGAGAAAGAGATAGATTAATATAGAGAACGGGAGAGTGAAGCAGAGATAGAAGTCGAAATGGAGATGGTGGTAAAGTTCCGAGTGAAAATTTGCCATGGGTACAATAGCGAGATGAGAGAGACAGGAAGAACGACACGGCACACCGGAAACTGTAAAACCTCGAGCAAATTCCAGCAGAAAGAGGGACATTGATACAGTAGAAAAGAAAATATATATCTGGTGTGAAAAATTCCTCTCCTACGAGATAAATAGAAACGAAGCTACGCCGTGAAAGTGAAAGTTTCGAGTGCGCGTTGAGGATGCCCCAGATAATTCGAGAGAATCGACCCGCGGGTCCTGGAGATACGGAGAGCAGCAGAGTTGAAGATCGAAAGCGCGGAAGAGTGGACGGAGAAAATAAGAGAGGGGTGAGAAGTAGGAAAGAGCCACGGATGCTCGTTCGCACCTGCAGATTGATTCGGCTCGTCTAAACCGCTGGTCCTGTATCTCCGTCCTATCCTGGGAGGGGGTGGCCAACCGGAGTGGATCCATCGGGCATTCTCCCCTTGCTCCACTCTGGAGTAGAGGAAGGGATGAGAGAGAGAGAGAGAGAGAGAGAGAGAGAGAGAAGAGAGAGAAGAGGAGATGGGCTCCGGATTTTCCCGCTGCGAGCCGCGGTGAGGAAGGGTGTTTACTCAAGAGACGACAATTCATTACGTAATTGAATTGAATCATCCCCCTCCTCTCATTCTCTCCTCCTCTTACTCGCGGCGAGTCTCTCCGTTTTCTCCCCCTCGTATTCCTATACGCCTTTATCTCGTGTGAGTAATGCACCGAAATACTCACCCTGTCTCTGTCCACGGGTGCGCAGGGGGTGGTGGTCGGGACTGGCTTGGTATCCGTTAGAGGGTGGTTGCATCCTATGGCCACGGTAAGTTCACCACACCCACTATCCTCTCTCTCTTTCTCTCTCTCAATCTATCTATCTATCTCTCTACCCCACAAACGAGAGAGATGCCTCAGTCCCTCTCGTTCGACAATCCCCTCCAGACCACCACCACCCCTCGCGCGATCGTCGAAGGGCGGCACGACGGCGACCGAATTAAACGATTAGTTAAACTGATTTCCGAGTTAGGCGAATGAATAAGTAATCGGATTTCTCGTTAAGGTAATCGCATTGCGCCCTGATTGGCTCCGTCTGCTTGCGTTATATAGGCCGTGGCCGGGCGTTCTTTCGCCCCTTCTCTCCTTTTCCCAGTCCCAATCTAAGTGGAACACAATCCCTTCGCTCAAGTCTGCCCCTCTCTCTCTTCACACTTTTCCTCCGTTCTCCTTCTCCTGGTTTCTCTCTTTTCACATAAGTCTCGACGCCGACGATCCTCCAGAATGTTTCTTGGTGGTGGACTGGCGTGCATTTCCCCTCGGTCGGCACGCGTCCTCCGTTTAGTTTCTTAGTAACGATATTTTTTAGATTTCTTTTCTATTTTCTTTTAGGGTCTTTTGGGAAATATGGACGGGCCAATGTCTATGTTCCATCAAGGATATGATCGTTTCTTTATTATTAATGTGCTTTTGCATCAGTTTCCTCAGGCAGTTGTACCTGTTTATATTTTTCTTTCTCATACGATTAGGGCTCTTAGTTTTGCGCGGATATCAGGATTTCGTGTCGTGACTATCCGGGTGTGCTCGAGTATCTCTAAAATTTATATTCCAGATTTTCGGATACACTGAGAGAAAAGTATATGATATATCTAACTATAATGGCATAGTAAGAAAATTATGGTTGGAAATATCATATTTATGGTAAATGTTACCATAATGTCGGTAATAATTACGATAGAGGCATAGTATAACCAACTATATTATGTTTTTCCGAAAATTAGTTATTTCAACTAAAAATATAGTATGGTTGAAAATATAAAATGGCAAGAAAAGTAACTATTTTATATAGTCAATATTTACCAGAATATTTCATACATAGTGATAGAACTAATTATATTCACATAGCACATTTTACTATACATATGGTAACAAGAACAAAGGTAATAGTTAATAATATAACCATTTGTATAAATCGTTCATTCTACTATATTTTGTATGGTTAAGTGAACTATAAAAATATGTTTGACGCCAAATTTAACTATAAAATATAGTGAGATTATAGTAAACCCAACCATTTTTCTCTCTCAGTGTACTCAGATCAGGATTTCGTGTTTTAACGAGGAACTCGGATACTGGAGTAGGTGGATAGTAAGGACCCTACTTAGGATAATTCCTCGTCGTCGGTCTATCGGTTTATCCAAATATCTTATCCACTTCCGATCTCGTTTCTCTCCTCCTCTCCCGCAAACTTTTCGCCTTTTTTTCCACCCCTTCGGCGCGTCCACGTACCACCATTCGTTCTCTCGCGCGTCACTACCTCTATCTCTTTCCAACAACCTGGCCCTCTTACTTTTTATCGCCCTAAATCCGGTCAGTCCGTCCCAAATCCATCCATCTTTCTCCGTCCATCGGCATCCACCCAAAACGGAGTACCAACCCTCTCTCTGTCTCTCTCCCTCTGTGCCTCTCTTTCTCTACCTCCCCTATCCTCGTACTCGCTCGAGCGCGTACATACCCGTACGCAATCCCATTTAAATATTGCCGAGTTTGGTGCCTGCAAGCACAGGACAAGCCATCCACTCCTTCCTCCCTGCCCTTCTCACTCTTCGAACGAGTCCACGTTTTCCTCTTCCTCGTTCCCAAGCTCGTTCCTCGAAGCAGACTGGACGACCGACTCGCTCGAGCCACGACGATTCTCGCACCTCTTTTGTGAGAGCGGAGGACAAGGGGGTGGATTGTCGAGAGAAGGGAAAGGTGTCTTCTGGACAGTGTTGCCAGGTGTGGCGACTTATCGCCAATTGGGCGACATGAAGGAGGTTGTTGGCGACACTATTTTCAAAATTGGCGACTGGCGATGAATTGGGCGACTTTAAAATGTTTTGAAGTATTATCGCTTGCAGTAATAATTACTAGATGACGCTGTCAATTTTTATTTTAGTTAAGTTTCGTTTAATTTCAAATTATCGTTTTTATAATCTCTTTAGGATGGTTGGTAAAAGAAAAAAATTCGAACATTTTGACGCAAGCTTATTGCAAAGTGTGTCGAGCCCATTTGAGAGTACATAAAACCGACCTAATGAAATGTGACTACAAAAGTTCATATTAATCCTAACTATAAGATGACGCCACCTAACAGCTTATTCCTTTTTTTTTTTAAATTGGAGATTTTGGGCGTCTTCTGACAGTAAATACGGCGACTTTAGGTTAAAAAATACTGGCAACACTGCTTCTGGATGTTAACACTAGAACTATCAAACCTGTTAAAACGAGTGCTTAACAAAAGAAGTTTCTATACGAAAAAGAAAAATTGCTAGTTCTAGTATTAAAGAGAAATTCTTTTCAAAAATTGACGCAACCGGTTATTTTGACCGATTGGTACTTCTAGTGTTAATGGTTTCGAGGACCACCGGGGAAATTACAGTAAAGAGGAGAGAATAAAGTTACTGTAAAGAACGATGGAAAGGAAATTTTGCTCGATTTTCGTAATTCCACGAACGCTTTAATAAAGCAATTAAACGTGATAAGAGGTTCATGAGGATTACGAGTGAAGATTTTGGAAAATTCTCATCCACCCTCGAGGAGAACGACCGATGAGACTTTGACTTTTATAATTAACATTACCAACCGTAACCGTCCACCGTCTCGTATTAAAACCAATGCGTTCACGATTAAACAAATTCATCAAATTATCAACCCCTTATCGGCTGATCCCGGAGCATCGATTAAAGATCATTCCTTCTCCCTCGTAAATTCCTAAATTGGAATGACGTAGAGGTTTCGTACCCTGCAAGTGATCCTCGAGAATGGATAAACCGTTTCACAATACCAAGTCTGCTAGGAGAAGCGTGCGGCGTATCATCGCGAAATAATCGCCTGGAGAAGTCGTCACGGCCCTGGTCTCCATTCGCACCTTCCAAATACCGTGGAGGGACGAGTGGGATGTTTCCACTATCAAGAGAAAGAGAAAGATAGATAGAGATTGAGAGAAGGAAGCGTAGAGCAGGAATGGAAGGTCTGGGGGGAGGGATGAACGTGAATGGTCGCGAGGCACTCGTGGCAAGGCACATTGGTTGAGCTTGTCGGGTGGGTTGCCTATGGTAAGGGGTAGTTTTCCGGGGAAGGAAGGGAGCAAATGCTAATGAGGCTCGGTTTTGGGGTGGACCAGAAGGGATGGGGTTGACTGGTGGGTAGATGGTGATGAAATCGGTGCGGGAGAGACAGACGTAGAAAGAGGTGGTGGTATCTATGGAGAGACGTGAGAGAAAAAGAGAGACAAGAGTTAAGGAAAAGGGAGAGAAAAGGTGGTGGGCGTCGAGGACCGCCCAGGTCGGGTGCGATTGGCCGCCGTTCGAATGGCGTCCTGAGGGACGCGCGTGGCGTCGCGACGCCGCTCTCTACCCGCGCATTCCCTCGTCCTCCTACCTCTCGGCTCGACGCCGACGCCGACGCCGACGACGACCACGGCGACGACACGTCGAGATCGTGCGGAGGCGCGTCCCGACGCCCGTCTCCTCGTCTTCTCTCCATCCCCGAGGATGGAGCAGCTCGCGCAGTTCGTCTCCAAGAGCTTCGACAACGGGAGCGTGGCAAACGTCGTCGAGCATCGCGCCGCGATCTGCAGGGGAAACGAGCGCGCGCAATCCGCGAGGATCACCCTGAGTGTCGCTCATCTCATCGGAGAATCCACGGGGGAGAACGATTGTCGTACGTCATTTTAACACATTGCAGGCCGGAGACCGTGGATCGCAGTCAAGAAAAAGAGCAAACGTCGAGAGCGCGAGACTGTAATCGGCATTTGCCGCGATAGGCTGTAATTAACTGCGAGCTGTGACTTTGAAAAGGAACTTGAGCTTTAGTTTATCGCGTTTCTTTAATTTTATCGGTTTCGACTTGTGTTTTGTTTGGTTGCGCTTTACCCATTTTGAAAATGGATTGGCGCGATTTTGATGGTGATGAAAGTGTAATAATTGCCGATGGCTTGTCAGATTTTTCTTGTAGTGATAATGAGCTTTCGGATAGTGATAGTTATTTCTCAGGGGATAGTGATATTTTTCCAACGAGAAAATGCCCACGTACGTATTATTTACCCGACGGTGATTCGGAATCAGATGAAAATGATTTAGACATTGAAGATAAATTGGACTGGACTGAAACGGATGTAATTTCAAATTTGGAAAATTAGATAATCTTTTATTTATAAAATTAAGTTCCTTCGCTTTAATAACATTCGTAAATTATCAAATTGACTGGTACGCGAAAAAGCTGGATTTGCGCGCTACACGTTCAAAAATCGTGCCAGCATGCAAAGTGTTAAGGGATAAGCGGTCTCCTTTTCTCTTTTTTCTTTTTCCCATTCTTCCATCAACGGTGAATAGTATTCGTGCAATTGCTTTCTCGTACGAGTAATTCGAAGCACATCGGGGCAATCTTGTGAGAGAAGAGATTCATTGATTCTTTTTCATATCGATCTTGGATTTTGGTTTTGGAGAAGGTGATAAAGAGCTCGTGGATAATATGGTACCTCGGGGTAATTGATTCTTGTACGAGTAATTCGAAGCACATCGGAGGAATCTTGTGAGAGAAGAGCTTCGTTGATTTTTTCTTTATGTCGATCTTGGATTTTGGTTTTGGAGAAGGTGATACGGAGCTCGTGGATAAGATAGTACTTCGGAGTAACGAGTGCGAATGAGATCATTCTGGATCCGACGGTACCGCTTTTACAGCAAGTGATCTCTGATGAACAATTTGATGGTATAGAGTCGACGCGCGCTTTCGAATCAGTCGGAGAATTCGAGAGAATTCTATCTTAGATCACACCGAGCGAGGATCAACGATGACCTGATGGTTATTTTGAAGAGACCGGCTCGTCCTTTATTTAAGTTTTCGAGTCGTTTGAATTTTTGGTGCTACGTCGCTCGGTACTGCCGAGTGTGACGCGAAAATTGGTTCGATGACGATGAACAAATGTGAACCAAGGAACGGGTTACCCGCGTCGAAGTTAAAATCGTAGAGGGCTCGTTACTACAAATATCAATTGTAATGCGGCAAGAGTACAAACTGTAACGCGCGAGATTAGTGAATAGAAATTTGTTTGAAATTATTTTACGAGGTAATCAATCTGGAACTTTTTCGAAGGAATTTTTTTTCACGATTGACAGATATCTCTGATTTGTCAATAAATATGCGGATCGTGAAACACACGAATGCAAATACCGTACTCTTGAAGTCTGCTTTACTCGGATATGCTCGCCCTCGAATGAGATCGAATCTACGAAACCATGCCCAAATCGTCGATATCGGTTATAAAATCGATTCTCGTTTCGCAAAATTTCGACGATTATTCCGCGGACGGAAATGTTCCGCGATATTGGAGCACGGAATATGTCCAAATTCGTCGCAGACACGAAGCTCTTTTTCGTAAGAGGCGTACCGGATACTCGGAGAACTCGTTGATAATCGAGCTTCACCGAGATTCATTCGATTCAACTTCCAAAATTGTTTCCGTTGCAATTTTTGCCTCGCGACCTCGGACAGTTTCCATACGAAGTATTCTCGCTCGATTCGTCCGACCTGGTTCCATGTTTACCCCTGAAGACACATCTCATCTCCTTCGTCCCACGTTTTATTCTCTGGACAAAGAAACGTCCACGAAATATCCCAGATCGAATCGAATGCACGAGAAAGGAGAGAGAAAACGACACTGGGATGAAAAAATAGAGGAAGATCCTTTCACGAGCGCGAGAATCTGAGCGCATTGACAAACAATTAATAGGTAACTAACCGTGTGTGGGTGATTTATATAAATGGAGACAATTTTTCAGATGCTACCGCGACGATTCACGAGATGGCGAGCGCCGACGCGAATGCGTCGGCGCCCGAAGTTCCTCCGTCACCAGAAGCTCGTCTGCAACCTGAGGATCTTTCGGTGCCCGCCAGGATGAAGGAGATTAAGGATATCAAGGATATCAAGGATATCAAGGATATCAAGGACATAAAGGACATAAAGGACATAAAGGACCCTGTGGAGAGCCTACCGCCTCTAAAGACGCCCGAGTTGAAGTTGTCAGTGCGGAAGCTGCTCGGATGCAGTCCGTCGCCCCCACCGATCTCGAGGGCTCGCTCGGACAGTCCCGAGGGCCTCGTAGAACTCAAGAGTCACAGCTTGGGTGAGCCCAAGGTTACCGATCCACCGAAGATGCCAGGGCAGGTGACAAGGTCGCCGATGACACCCGGCCAGGAGGAAACGTCAAAGGGTGAGTCACTCAGGTTCTTCAGTTTTCTTCTTGGATTTTCCTCGCAGGATCGTTTCCTTCGAGTACAGAGTTCTCGTCGAGTTAATAAAATAATAATTTTGAAACATAAAATAGAGGTTGAGTTACTCAGGGTTTTCAATTTTCTTCTTGGATTTTCCTCGCAGGATCGTTTCCTTCGAGTACAGAGTTCTCGTCGAGTTAATAAAATAATAATTTTGAAACATAAAATAGAGGTTGAGTTACTCAGGGTTTTCAATTTTCTTCTTGGATTTTCCTCGCAGGATCGTTTCCTTCGAGTACAGAGTTCTCGTCGAGTTAATAAAATAATAATTTTGAAACATAAAATAGAGGTTGAGTTACTCAGGGTTTTCAATTTTCTTCTTGGATTTTCCTCGCAGGATCGTTTCCTTCGAGTACAGAGTTCTCGTCGAGTTAATAAAATAATAATTTTGAAACATAAAATAGAGGTTGAGTTACTCAGGGTTTTCAATTTTTTTCTTGGATTTTCCTCGCAGGATCGTTTCCTTCGAGTACAGAGTTCTCGTCGAGTTAATAAAATAATAATTTTGAAGCATAAAATAGAGGTTGAGTTATTCAGAGTTTTCAATTTACTTCTTCGATTTTCCTCACAGAATCGTTTCCTTCGAGTACAGAGTTCTCGTCGAGTTAATAAAATAATAATTTTGTAGCATAAAATAGAGGTTGAGTCCACCAGGGTTTTTCAATTTCCTTCTTGGATTTTCCTCATACGATCGCTTTCTTTGGGTCCCGATGTAATTGTCGTATCGAGCACTCGTCGAGTTAATAAAATAATAATTTCAAAGCATAAACGATAGGGTGAATCACCCAAGGGTTTTTCAATTTTCTTCTTGGATTTTCCTTGCAAAATCGTTTCCTTTGGGTCCCGACGCAATTCTCGTATCGAGCACTCGTCGAGTTAATAAAATAATCATTTCAAAGCATAAACGATAGAGTGAATCACCGAGGGTTTCTCAATTTTCTTCTTGGATCTTCCTTGCAAAATCCTTTCCTTCGAGTCCCTACGCAATTTTCGTCGATACGAGAAGGGAACCTCTCGTCGAGCTAATAAAATAATAATTTTCAAGCACAAAAGACACATTGTGAGTCCTGTCTCTTTCTCAGCCACTCCCGTCTCTTTGCCGCTTCAATCCCTCGGATCATTCGTCTCGTCATCGAACCGCGTGGTCTGCGACGAAGATCGGGAGAGAGTAACCCACGAATCGGCGGACTCGCACGTTTTCTGAGCTACCCAGCAGACCGAATTGCCTCTAGCACCGGCGACGGTGGTGTGTCGAGTGTGTGCCGGTGGCGAGGGGCTCGTCGATCCTCGTTTATAATTCAACGAGTCGTCCAATAAAGCTCAGAAGTGATTGGGAATAGCTGACCGTTCGCGGTGTAACGGGCGCGTCGATTTTTTATCCGCCGTCCGTCGTCCGTGGCGCGTCCCGCTCGATAAACTCTCACGAGTCTCGTGCCCGCTGAGAAAAACTTTTAGGAGAAAAAATTGGTCACACGAGAATTATAATTGCCACGTTTGATCCGCTCTTTCCCGCAAGTCGAATTTAAATTCGAACGATCGATTACCGAATCTTTCACGGGATAGACTGATCTCACGCCTCGTACACTGAGAGAAAAGAATGTATAATATATTATTAACTTTTACCTTTGTTCTTGTTACTATATGTATAGTAAAATCCGCTATGTGAATATGTTAGTTCCATCAGTATGTACGAAATATTCTGGTAATATGAACTATATCAAATAGTTACTTTTCTTACCATTATACATTTTCAACCGTACCTACTATATTTTTAGTTGAAATAACCATAATTTTGGATAGAAACATAATATAGTTGCTTATACTCTGCCTCTATCGTAATTATTACCGTCATTATGGTATCATTTACCATAAATATGATATTTCCAACTATAAATTCTTTACTATGCCATTATAGTTAGAAGTATCATAATACTTTTCTCTCAGTGTACTCGTTTTTTCCAAAGTTCCTTTGAAGAAATAAACTTTGCGATTCGACGATTATCGTTTACTTACAGGAGAATGTTACAAGTTACATCCCACAGTCGAAGAGAGAGATCTTCGGGTTGAAATTGTTTTCTTGAAGGATTCTGTTAAGTCTGAGAAAGTATAGAACACGTAACTCGAGTATCGTCGATGCGAGGAACGCATCTTTGCGCGTCCCTGTGGCTAGCAAGGCGACGTCCGTTGCAGTCTAGGATCCGCGTGGATTTATGGTTTAATATGCGGACCGTCGTGCGTTAGTTGTGTACGCCCCCTAAAAGTCGAAGGGTGTGGGGGATGGGTGAGAGAGAAGCTTTCAGAACACGAGTAGGCGCACGAGAGAGAGAGAGAGAGAGAGAGAGAGAGAGAAGAGAGAAAGAGAGAGAGTTGTATCTCCCGGGGCCCCCATAACTTTTCCCGATTAAGCGCAAATCAAAAAGCAATCTGCCCGGGCGGCCGTGGCGAGCATCGGCGGTGCGAAAGTAAAATCATAAATATCCGCGGGTGAAGTGGAAGGCAACGGAGTATCTCGTAAGAAGGGAACCCACGTCTGGTGAGGCGTCCATCCACGTCGTTGCTGATGTTGCTTCGATTGGGCACGGTGGTGCGTAGGGGATAGGAAACCACGCGCGAGACAGATGAGAAGTGAATTTGACGAGAAGATCATTTTCCATAACGCGAGGGCTCCAGTCCAGGTTGGCAGGATTTATCGTGCACCTTTCCTTACTTGGGCACAGTCGATGCCTTTGCAGGACGGTGGATGGACGACTGGACTGTGACGAGTAAAGTTTCACTTCGATTATAAAGATTGGAAGCGTGGAATAAGTAACTGGAGCGCGCGTCTGACTTATCGTTGAGTTTTATCACTTCGAGACGAGTCGAGCGTTTGCAGTCTTGTATTTCGAGGTAGAGAGGCATTTTGTAAAATCTTCGTGGCGTCCGTTAGCACGATTTGTTAGGTGGACGTTTATACATATTTGTGGATTTATTTCGATAGGTAGAAAATGTCGAGCCTATCTGCGCCTTGGGTACACCCACTTGCACGTAAATGTGTCGATTGTCGAGTGGCGCGAAAACGTCGACTTGATATCGATAAAAATTCACATTCCAAACGGTCCGCGGTTGATACGCGCTTAACTATGCACTTAGGTGTCTTAAATATTTTACTGCGTTAAGAGCGCCCTGAAATAAAATCCTAAGGCACTCGTTAAATTTCAGTAATGTAGGTCGACGCGCGGTCAGCCAACTTTTGACCATCTAAAGGGCCGAGGAAGTCGTCGCGCGGTGCTTCCTAGGAACGAATACTCGAAGCTTCTGCGCGGATTCGATAAATTTAGAAGTGACCAAAAAAAAATTACTTCGAATGTCGTGAACAATGTCGAGTTTGTCCGACACGCGTGAAGAATCTTTCTTCGAGATACGGTGAACGAAGAGCGCGTTTTAACACTAAACGTACCGAAGATTTTTTCCATATGAGGATATTTCCCTTGTTAATTGGTCATTTGACCTGCTTTTGATATCTTTAGTGTTAAATGGTACAGGGAAATGGAAAAGCACACGTTATCGGACTATCGACGAAGCCGAGAGGAGACATGAAATATTCGCGATGGAAGAGAAACGTGAGACCAGACGACGCCAGGCGTCGTAGTTTCGTGACGCATAGCGCGTTCTTCGAATCGTTTGAATTTCGTCGGATCGGTCGTTGACGAAAGGAATAGAATTTTTTCTCCCGTAGCACTGGTGATAAACACTCGACACCCTTGGACCTCGAAACGCTTGATCTGTAATTTCGAACTTAGCTCCTTGGTACGGAAAAGACGACTGTCGCGATTTTGGATGGTCGAGATCTTCGAATTCTATACAGATAGAATAAAAAGAGGAAGGAGACGATTACCGCTCAGGTAGAAGGGACGAGTATCTCCCTCAAAATCGCGATTCACCAGGATAACTAGTGGTGGTTAGTGGTCGGCGCGATCGCCGGGTGCTCGCGCTTCGCGCTCGCCTTACCGGGTACAGAAAAGTTTCGCTTCCTGCCATAGGCACGACCGCGTAACTCACGTTTCCATACTTGAATTTCCCATAATTTTGAAACGGTTGAAGATGGCGGTACATAAAATTTCGTGTCACCAAATGGGTATATACTCGATGTACATGCCAAATTTTGTTCGGATCCGTTCAGTCGTTTTGCCGGAATAATCGACTAAAGATTTGAATTAGCCGCCATTTTTTATTTGGCCAATCAAAAAATTGGAAAATTTCCAGAAATTGTCATTGTATACGTGTACATGTATGTGAAAAATTTTATCGGGATCCAATGAATAATACTAAAGATATGAATTTTTCGATATTTGAATTTGCCGTCATTTTGTACAAGTTCAAGATGGCGGCTCAGAAACCTTATTGTGAACTCACAGTAATGTACTTGATTTTTGTGCCAAATTTCGTCCCGATCGGTTCAGCCGTTTTTCCGAAATCGAGGATATACACGACACACGACACACACACACACACACACACACACACACACACACACACACACACACACACACACGAACGGTTTTCAGGATGGCGATGGCATAAGTCACTCCCTTAACGGTCGTGCTTAAAAATGGGAGAATTTGCAAAAGGATTCCAAGCGCCAAACGCAATTTGTTAATTTTCATTTTGCTTTAAACTTTAAACGACTTAACGGCTATTGAGGAAGAGAAAGTGCAAAATTGATGTCAGCCCCTAACCTACCGAAGTTTATAATACATTAAAGAGTAAGGAAATATTCTCGCCACTCGCAGGTATTGCAAAGCCACCTAGTCTGACTAGGCGTCGATCTCACCACTGACTGACTCCAGCCAACCTTCCTTCGCAAATACTCGCTTGACCCCCGGTCAGAGGGCATGCTCCCTTCCATATTTATGGTTCCTGGGAGGAGGTTTTGAAGTATGATACCGGGGAAGGAAAACTGGCGCATTAGGAAGATCCCCTCCTATTTATCTCCTTTCGCTTTTCAGCTTCGCTGGATACATGTGTATCCATCGAAAGAGCGTAGAAAAAATTCGTCTTTACGTTTAAACGCGATTCGAAAGACTCGTACCAGGGAACAAGAGATGCTATTAATCTTCGATCAAATTTACAAATAACATCCTTCATCCTTGCAAGGGTTATTTTATAATTTTTCTTCCTGCGTGGTGACGAAGAATGTCAAGGAAGAACAATTTTTAAAATTTACTATCAAATCCAATTTCAAGTTAATATTAAAAGTAAATATTCAGAAGTAAAGGAAACCTTTCACGGGCAGAGTAATTCAAATACGAGAACTAAAAAGTCGATGGCTCTATTTCTGCGATCAGGAATGAAAACTCGCCGTCGAATAGAATAAAGTGGACGTATATCGTGACCGCCGATCGACGTACCTCGAGATCATCGAGGAAAGAAGTTCAAGAGAGATTTTTACTCGGAGATTTTCTTCTCGCTCTTCTCCTCCACACGTCGTCCTTCTCCACTTTTCCTCTCGATTTGGCTGAAATTCGCAAGCGTCACTTTTCGTCCTTTATATCCTCACTTCGAGGTCTGATTCTTCTTCGAGGTTCCTTCGAGGTGCAAGCTCTACGGGGCCGATCGACATCCGTGCAAACAAAACTGCGGAGGTGCCTTCGCGCGGGCTAATGGCTGCGATATCTCGACCCGTTGTGCCGCGGAGACAAAAATACCAGAGTCCTAGCACCGAGAGAAGTCAAAGGGGGATAGGTTGGTGCAGGAGCAGGGTGGCGGGCAACAAGAGGGCAGCTCGCTCTTAGTAATCGAATTAGCAGACCCTCGTGTCCGAGTGTGATTGCTTTGGGTCTTCCACCGAGGGTTGAGCTCGCTCTTTCTTTCTCCTTTCGCTGCAGAAGCTCTTTGTCCGCCGTGTCCCAGCATCGTTTCAACCTCCCGTCCCGTTTCGAGATACGAAAGCTCGTCGGTTAAGCTGACCGATGCTGTTGTACGTTCTCGGGCCTCGTGGAGGAGAAGGGGCCGCTAATTTTGCGAAGAAAAAAGAATATGTCCCTCGAATTTTCCACCCCGTTCCTTCATCACCGGGAATGAGTTTAGTTTTTTTTTTAAAAAAGATTCCTCGGTAAATTTTTGGACGAATCCAAAATTGAGAAAATTGATCATTAGGAACGTCTGGAGAGCGAACACGACATATGTACCGGTGATTGTTAAAGTGATCTAACAAGGAGAACACCAGAGTGGTACCTCGAGAAACTCCTGGTGAAATAGTTCAACGGAATACTCAGGATTTTTCGAGAAATCTGAAATAAAAGTTCGATGTTCATGAGCATTCCAACCTATGATAAGTTACGCTTGGTATGCGTTGAAGTTAGTTCTACGAGATACACCAATTTTTCTCAATATCGATGAGACCTTTCCCAGCGCACATGTCGCAAACAAAATGCGCGTGCACAAAAATTATAAAATCAAACGAACTTACCAAGTGAAGTATGCTAATTGTATGCACAGTTTTTTAAATAAAAAAAAAGTTTCCCGCATTCTATTAGAAAATAGAAGCATAATATTATTAACATGCGCATGCCGTGAAAATGTTGCATTTCCTGCATATTTTTTACCTTTCCGTGACACGATATAATAGTGCAATATTAATACTTTTATTATAAAACATATTCTACGTCAAAAATTCTTTGAAAAAAGAATTCGAAAAGAGGCTTGGAACCACACGAGTACAGAACCTTGATTTTCTCTAGAATGCATGTTACACAAACTATACATATAAGCGGGCCGCAAGATTTTTCTACAACTTTTATTTTCATTCTCTCGGAAAATCCTGACTATTGCGTTGAAGTATTTTACCAGGGGTTTCTTGAGGTACCAAACTACACCATATTTCTTGCAGATCAAATTCTGAGGAGGGAGTTTCTGGTGTTCCCCTCGTAAGTCAGAAAAGTTTGGTTCACGAGTCATTCCGCATTTCAATCGTATAGGTCAGGGCTTCCCAATTAGTTTTGTTGGCGAGCCAAATTTGATTTTTAAGAAAAGCTCGCGGGCCGCAGTTAAGTTTGCACCTGTGTTTAGATGTTATTTGCCTACATAGCATTACCCAAGGGCCACCACGTGGAGGTGAGACAAATTTTGGCTCCCTTTTTGGTTTTTTATTTAAAATTTTTTTTGTTTTTGTTTATTATTTTTAATTTTTTTTGTTTTTTTTTATATTTTTAATTTTAAATTTCTTTTTTGCATTACAATTTTTTAAAATGACTGAATCGCGACATGCTAACATCTAATGAGAAAAGTGTGCTTTATAAAAAAATACAAAAATAGTTTAATTAGCATAAAGTACAGCTATGTGATGTGGTGCCATCTCCTAAGTCAACTGCAAAGTTTTGCAAAATTATGGAAAATTGTGATTATTTCTTAAAAAGGAATTATTTACGTATTTTCCAAAATCATCAGCGGGCCGCACAAAATGACCTCGCGGGTCGCCATTTGGGAAGGGCTGGTATAGGTGACAATAACACTACGTAAATAGAAAAATTAGTTTTTCGAAATTATTGACTCAGACCACTTTCACAATCACCGGGCACATATACTTATCGAAATTCGCGCGATGCTTTTATCTTCGGTGGGACAGACGGAAAACGAAATAGGGGATGCGAAGAGGGGAAGGGCCGAAGGTTAGGGTGGAGCTGGAAAACCGCGCGAGTTATTTTGCGAGGGGGAGGTTTTAAACCGCTGTACATATGGATGCGGGCTCCGCTCTGCCAGGGCTCCGATTGGATTACGTAGGTATGCGCTAATTGATTAAAGCGCAACTGTACGCAATGCTGCGACGGTGATCGTCCGTCTCTGTGCGCGCGTGTGTGTGCGTGTACGAGGGTCTGCTGGGAGAGGGATGCTAGAATGAGAGAGAAACATAGAGAGAGAGAGAGAGAGAGAAAGACAGCGTGGTAGAGGATGAAAACACCCGATGATAGATAGAACGAACGTGTGAAGAGAGTCTCATAACTTGTGCTCGTTGAGCGAAACGCACACCCTGCCACTCCTCCATCCCTCCGTTTCCTCTTTCCATTCGCTCGCCGAGCTTCATTTTGATTACAGAGATACATTGCGCCCGCGTGCGCGTTACAAGTTGACGATTCTGGTTTTATGCCGCTAAGCCCCGGCAAAAATGGCTTTACGAGCTCGAGAAATTGCGCGTGATGTATTATTACGATCCAAATACAGATTCGCACTTCGATTGTCCCCCCTTCCACCCTACTCTTCAATTTTCGTTCCAATAAAAACCGAACGACTGGGCGACACGCCACCGACGATAAATTAGAAATGCTCGAATGAAATTACTTATGGGGAGGAAAGAAAAAAAAAAAATAGAGAGAGAAAGAAAGACTCTTGCACCCTTGATTTAATCGCGATAGTTTCGTTAATCGATAAGTACCGACAAACGACCCTCCACCGTCCATCGAACGCTTTATTACGCGACGCCGCGTCCAATGAATCACCGCGTTAACAAACTCGTACCCCGATAAAACGAATTAGCATTCAATAAGCATGAGCATTAATTATAATCCGCGTGGCCCCACCGTGTACTCAATAAATTATCACGCTCATCGCCAAATACACAAGAGCACCGGTATGAAGAGACTCTGCAACCAACCCTCGACTCTACTCCCTGCAGCTTCCTTTCACACGAACATATACACAGAGACAGAGAGAGAGAGAGAGAGAGAGAGGGGGGTGACTTGGAGCATGAAAGGGGGTGGAAGGTGGTGCGATTAAGGCGAAGAAGCTCGCGAAGGAGAGGTCGTGGGAAGGGATGAGTTGGATAAAGGGGGGCCAGAGGGGTGAGTAACGACCCCCCATAAGACTGCGTGCCTCACCACTTTGCTAAATTATATAAATCACGTCCCCTTCGTCAAGGGCTTTTGCACGGCGTGCTTAATCCCCTCTCCTCGATCCCTTGCACCTTTAGTCCACTCCCTCCCCCTTTACCAAAAGATGGAAGCTACGAAACTCCACGGAGTATCCTCCTCCGCGCCGACACCTGCGAGGAGAGGTTGTTACGGTAGTTACTTTACATTAAGGAGCCGTTAATTAAATCGCTATGCCCCGTTAATTATCCGAGTGTCTCTTTAACTCGCGGCGGTGCTTGTGGCGGGCGATGCTGACAATGAGAGAGGAGGGAGGACGGAGCTTATTGTTAGAAGTTAAACTATCTATCGAGTAATGATCGGGAATAGGAAGATTTTCGATGATTAGGGGGTGAGCCGAATCGACCGGAAAAATTAGTTTTTTTAATTATCGAGGGGATGTTCCGCACCAGGATATTCCAATACTTCATCCATAAGTTCGTCTACAATGTTAAGATACTGTCGAGATGGTTTAATTTGTCTTTCCCCATGAAATTCGTCGAATATAAAATTTTCTCCGATCTGTCGTCCAGACCATTACACAGAGTCTCGAATTTCTATAAAATCTAATATACAGGGTGTATCCGACCATCCGTCCACCCCTTTCAAAATCTAGGGAAATGTTTTTTTGAAAAATCCAAAAAATTTTGATGGCTAAATCGGGTATGCTCTATCCGATGATGGTATTTTCAACTTCCGGTTCGAACCGGAAATGGGTAATTCAGACCCGAAGTTAATTTTTTTAAATGGAACATGGTATTTTTTATTGCAAATTCGGGTTCTACGGGAAAAAACATGACACTTTTGTATCAAACATTTTTTCAAAAAACGTCAATTTTGACCTTGAATGGCAATGAAAAGACAATCAGATATTATTTGTTAACGAGATAACAAAACGAAGAGCGAAAAACGAAACGAAAAACAAAACACAAAACGAAACGAGATAACAAAATGAAAACGTTTGCAATTCTTATGATGCTCGATTATGAACCCTAATCCTGCAGGAGTTCGAAAGGCCGTCCACAGCGTGAGACAAAGAATGGAAAAATGTCTTCATGAAGGTGGCAGACATTTTGAAAATTATTAATTATTTAAAGTTTTCCGAATTGCAAACGTTTTCATTTTGTTATCTCGGTTCGTTTTTTGTTTTGTTTTTCGTTTCGTTTTTCGTTCTTCGTTTTGTTATCTCGTTAACAAATAATATCTGATTGTCTTTTCATTGCCATTCAAGGTCAAAATTGTCGTTTTTTGAAAAAATGTTTGATACAAAAGTGTCATGTTTTTTCCCGTAGAAAGAACCCGAATTTGCAATAAAAAATACCATGTTCCATTTAAAAAAATGAACTTCGGGTCTGAATGACCCATTTCCGGTTCGAACCGGAAGTTGAAAATACCATCATCGGATAGAGCATACCCGATTTAGCCATCAAAATTTTTTGGATTTTTCAAAAAAAACATTTCCCTAGATTTTGAAAGGGGTGGACGGGTGGTCGGATACACTCTGTATATCCTTCTGGACTCTATTTAAAATAATTCTCCTAATGCATCACAACCTTACAAAATATACTGACATACGCTCTGAGTATCTCTAGACCCTAGCCTAGAGTCTCTAGCTAGATTGTGAAAAGTCCTATCGGTCGTATTGGAAAAGAGTAAAGTAGTAATACTGAAATTACTCGAATTATCATCGTGGAAAAACTTGGCGAGGAAAGTAATTATTGAAATATTCTTAGAATTTAAGCTGTCTATCGAGTAATGATCGGGAACAGAAGGAATTTCGATGATTAGGGGGTGAGCCGAATCGACCGGAAAAATTAGTTTTTTTAATTATCGAGGGGATGTTCCGCACCAGGATATTCCAATACTTCATCCATAAGTGCGTCTACAATGTTAAGATACTGTCGAGATGGTTTAATTTGTCTTTTCCCATGAAATTCGTCGAATATGAAATTTTCTCTGATCTGTCGTCCAGACCATTACACAGAATCTCGAATTTCCATAAAATCTAATATATATCCTTCTGGACCATATTTAAAATAATGCTCCTAATGCACCACAACCTTACAAAATATACCGACACACACTCCGAGTATCTCTACACCCTAGAGTCTGTAGCTAGATTGTGAAAAGTCCTATCGGTCGTATTGGAAAAAAGAGTAAAGTAGTCGTACTGATATATCATCGTGGAAAAAGTTGGCGGCGAAAGTAATTATTGAAAATGACTTACGAGCAAATGGAAGATGTTGAACGATTGGCGGACAGCCGAAACGACTCTTTAATGTCACCCAATCGGCACGACCGTCTCGACTGGCGATTTGAATACGTCGTCGCGGGACGATGAGGCGTCGGCGTCGCGAATTTATGTTGATGGCCGGCAGACCGGAAGAAATGGGCCGTGAACGACGTGGAAAGATCAATTTGGCGCTTCGACGCGGTCGCCTCCTCCGTTCCCTCGTCCCTCCACTCTCGATTCCTTCCACGAGACTCGTCGTCGGTCTTTCTGCATTAATCATGGCCCTCGCAGAAAATCTATCCTTGGTCGAAGGATTACGGAGTTTTTGCGTTGGCTCGAAGCTAGCGCACACTTAACGAACGCCAGAGAATTTTATCATCCCCTACGAAACGTACTACGAATCTGTCTTATCCTACTTTGTCTCGTCCTCGATTTGGCCAATTCAATGGACATTATTCCATGGATTTAACCTTTAGGGGGTTGGAAAGTCTATATATATACGCTATGTATCGGTACTTTGTATAGATTACATACAAGATACAGACACAATACTTTTGAATTTTCTACAGGGATTAAAGCTCATCAAATCTCTGCACTCCAAAGGTTAATTTTGCACAAATTTCGTACCTTGTATTATTTAAACGACTAGCTTTTATTAATGCCTGGTCGTCAATTCGCAGGATCGACCTGTCGAGGAAGTGGAAGCGGGACGGGAAATGGCAAGCAGAGGAGATCTCGAACGAATTTCACATTGGAGCAACTTGCCGAATTGGAGAGGCTATTCGACGAAACTCACTACCCCGACGCATTTATGAGAGAGGAACTGAGCCAACGATTGGGACTGAGCGAGGCCCGCGTACAAGTTTGGTTTCAAAATCGGCGGGCGAAGTGTCGCAAACACGAGAGTCAGCTGCACAAAGGTGAGTCGCCTCGAAGGAACTTTCTTCCTCTTTCTTATTCGCGAAAAATTAAACGGTAAAAATGGGGTTGAGGGGACCCACCTCCGATGAACTTGAATTTTACATATATTGTCAAGGACACCTTGCCGAGTAACATGCAAAAAGTTTTAATGCGCGGACGTTGTTCGGTAAAAAGTTTTTTACAAACGAAGTTAGTGAGAAGTAAATGGAATCTTAATTGTACGACACCATGTACATTCGTAACACTTCACTCTAACTTATATTTGTATTAGTATGAATGAATAGTACATACATGTGTGAGCGGGGGGGGGGGGGGGGGGCGGGGGCAGCCCTCATGACTTCAAAGATCGGAAGGTTTTAGTCGGCGCTCATTGTTTGTTACAAAATTAGGCAAAACAGTAGAAGCTATGAAGATTGATCTAACCAGAAAGGCCTTCCACGCTCTCAAGTTAAGATTAATTTGTTATTGCGCGGGCGGGCGCGTAAGCGCCCGTGCCGCGCCTAACCATCGCACTTGCCTAACCCTTATTAGGCTACCCGCCTAACCTAACCCTAGGCTAACATAACTCGCCTAAGCTTTATAAGGGTAACAAAGATAGAGCAAGGCGTTACGAATATACAGGGTATTTCACCTAACTTGACCACCTTAAATATATCGCTTATTTTGTACGATAGAAAAAATGTTAGGAGGAGAAAAATATTCTGTTCGAAGGCGCTAATATGGTGATGGGCCGAATTTTTTCCTCAAGGTCATTTTTTTCGAGATTTCAAGGTCATCGTATTTTTTTTAAATGGGACTACATATTTTCACTACAACGGTCTTATAGCCTATAAAAAAACAAATCCAACGAGGTGCAATATGTTGACCTTCACATGACATTTAGCGAGAAAATCATTAAATGTTTGTCAGTAATTTCAGTACGCGTTCAGGGACGGTAAATGAAGGAATTTCAATTTTGTTGGAACAGTTTTAAGTTAAATCTTTATTTTAGAAGGTTTTCAAAATGTGCACCATGAATCTGGAGGCGGTAAATAAATGTTTGCTGTACATTTTTACGTTGTTCTGCAGTAATTGGGGAGACCTAAAAAGTAAAGTTCACAACGATGTTCCCACAACAGCAGAAAACAGGCAACAAAGGGTTCTACATGAATGTAAATCAATTACTGCAGAGCAACTTAAAACTGTACAGCAAGAATTTATTTATCGCTTCCAAAAATGTATCCAGGTTCATGGTGCACATTTTGAAAACCTTCAAAAATAAAGACTTAACTTAAAACTGTTCCAATAAAATTGAAATTCCATCATTTACTGTCCCCGAACGCGTACTGAGATTACTGACAAACATTTCATGATGTTCTCGCTAAAGGTAATGTGAAGGTCAACATATTGCACCTCGTTGGATTTGTTTTTTTATAGGCTATAAGACCGTTGTAGTGGAAATATGTAGTCCCATTTAAAAAAAATACGATGACCTTGAAATCTCGAAAAAAATGACATTGAGAAAAAAATTCGGCCCATCACCATATTAGCGCCTTCGAACAGAATATTTTTCTCTCCCTAAGATTTTTTCTATCATACAAAATAAGCGATATATTTAAGGTGGTCAAGTTAGGTGAAATACCCTGTATATGGTGTCGCATACTTAAGGTTCCACATAGTTTTCGCTAACTTCTTTCCTTAATAACTTTTTAACGAACAGCGTCCGCGGCCTAACATTTTTTGCACGTTATTCAGGACAGTGTCCTTGACAACATATGTGAAATTGAAGGTGATCAGAGGTGGGTCCCCTCAACCCCATTTTTACCCATGAAACTGCACCGGCGCACGGGAGGTCAAAAACGCCTCCAAAAACACATTTACTTTATGATTAATACTGGATAAGTAAACTGATTTAGATTTTCCTGCTCTACATTTTATTCGTGAAAACTTAAAACATGAATTACAGCTTGAACGCACTTCCGTACTTTATTTCAACGAGGGTTATAAAACTTTGCACAACTTTGCGCCCCAAGAATTGTATGTTAATGGCGAGAGAAACTATCAATCTTTTACGTGTATCTTGATTCATGCCCGATGAAGTCAGATTTCAAAAGTTATTGCAATTTTCACGAAACCGCGTCACGATACTTTATCTGATGTTGCGTGAATTTCTACATAAATCCCTTCAATTGCAGTCAGCTCGAACCGAATTAAACATTTGTATATAAGAGTTAACATATCAAACCGACAATTTCTCATTTAACATCGACACGCTACAGCGCTATACACCTTTCAACTAAAGAATGTTTCCGGAAGTGGACGAGTTTTCATTCGTTCTGCGCATATCCCTACACTAGCGAACATTCTATTGGTTGTGTCCTCGCGCGACCGCTCCCCGTGCTCAATCGGCTCATTTGAAATGTTTCAATCTTTTACGTTGATCCCTACCAAAAAATACTTTTACACTTTGACTCACTGTGCGCCGCACAGTGGTCTGAAGCGGGGAAAACGGCGCAAAAACCCTATTTTTCAAAGTCTATTATTGGAGACGTTTGTTTCTAATTTATAAAAAAGACCGTCTATAAAGCCTAAAAAGTTATAATTATGGCTCCCAAATTATTTCGTACGGTCAAATTTGATGATTGATATAATTATCAATATACAAGTTTTGATCTTCTGCATGGGAAAACAATATTAATTTCTTGTGTAAAATATTTAAGAGGATGAAATAACTAATATTTATTAAAATCATTCTATAAACAAGGCATTTTATTACTTAAATTAAACCAAATAATTTGCATTTTGTTATTTAAGTATTTCGTGTTGGATTCCACTGGATTCCAATCTGGTTTTTGGTGTGAAATATTCTATAAGGTATCCTTTATTCAAAAATGAAAAAAAAATTGCAACCTTCTGCTGCTTTGATTGTAAATGCATTTTTTCTCTCTGAGAATGTAGTTATCCCGTTAACCTTTTGTGTCTCGAATTTTAGTATAAGATTTATCTTTTTTAAGTGTAACCGAGGATTTTCTGGGTTACTGATTACGTATCAGCACTTAGGATTGCAAAATTTCATATTGCAAAAGTCATATAGTAATTTTCATAAAAATAGAAATGATTTTTGAATTCTTGATCCACCATTTTGTAACTCTGATTTCCGAAAAACCCTCGAGTACTACTTTACATAAAAATAAGAATTATTTTCGAACTATTGGTCCGCCATTTTAAATTTTGCAATTTTGATTTCGGATTCACAATCAGCGACCCAAAAAACTCCCGGGTACACTATTGAAAAAAAGTGACAAAATCATTCACTAGTTTTTGCGTGGTTTTTCGTGTTTCGGACCACTGTGCGCCGGCTCGAACGATTAAATAAACAACAATGTTAAACTCCAAGGGGTGGGAGCAGGTGGCTTGGTCCTGGCACCACGGAGTCCACCAACAGCCTTGGAGCCCTGCCGTGTGGCGCCCTACCTGCCAGCACTTAGGCTGCATCCTCAAATGCAGGGCGCCAGCAGCACGAATGTGAGCCAAACGGTGGCGGCTGCGGCCGCAGCCGCTGCCGGCTCGGCCTTCGACCCTGCCGTTCTCCACTACGCCGCAGCAGGCGGACTCTTCTGTCTACCACCTCCACCACCCCCACCGCATCCGCCCCCGCCACACACATCTTCCACGAGCCATACCCACCCACACGGACACCCTCATCCCTTGAGCCTCGCGGCCTCCCTCGCGGCGGCCGCGGCACGCTCCAAGAACAGCAGTATCGCCGACCTTAGACTCAAGGCCAGACGGCACCAGGAGGCCCTAGGTCTCGGTCTCGGCCTCGGCAGGCCCGCGTAAGGATCCGTTTCATCTCAAGGACGAAGAAGCAACGACCTTGAGAACCAAAGAAGAGAACGAGAACGGAGAACGGTGGAGTGAGTAAAAAAGTGTGTGTCAAAAGCTTGTGATCTCGGGGCTCACGTAAAATCTTTCTCTTTCTCTCGATAGGGTGTAAATTAGGGGCGCAAGCACGAGGAAAAATGTTTCGGGTATTCTCCACAGGATTTGGAATCTTTCGTTTCCTCGTTCGGGATATTGTACGGAGGAATGAGTTGTTTCTTTGTTTGCTTGTGTTTGTTATCTACGGCGTTTCACGTGAGGTGGTTTGATGTGTGATATACGACTAGCGTTGTTGTTATTATTATTATTATTATTATTGTTGTAGGGCACGTCAAAATTACGTTAATCAAAAAGAGAGATTGTGCAGTAGATTTTGCATTCGATGAGATTCACCTACCTCCCGTTTCTTCTAAAGCGTCCGTCCGTTATGTGCACCCGAAAAATTTGTTCTTATGCTCGAGAGAGTTAACGTCACTTTGACGTACCCCGTATTGTAAATTTGTCGAAACGATTCTTACGTTCTCTCAACGAAATATTTGCGTTCCGCCGTAGGGACACTTGGGAAGTACAAATGGGACATATTGCGCATGTAGAGTGAGAATTGTTTTTTTTTTTTCCGACGTATGTATTACTAAACCGACGAGCTAGATAATCGGGAAGAAACTGTGGTAGGTAGCATGATGTAAGAATACGAGGTGAAACAATCCCGAGGATGCACAGTGTTGACCAATGAACGATTGCCCCCAAATCCTATAGGTTGGGTCGTTACGAGTTCGGTAATATCTTAAATTGATACTTAAATTTTTACACATTTATATTCACCTTATTTTTATACTTATCTTGTATTACTTAATTTTGTGTAATTAATTACACCGCATTTTAGAGGTGATTTATGGCTTAACTTTTATATTATATTTGAATGTCGCGCAGCTTTTGGGGGCAAAATTCTATTGGCTGGCCGCCATTATGCGCAATGTTTCACCTTGTCTTCTTACATCATGGTAGGTAGTATTATTAACGAATGGAGAAAAATCAATGGTGTCGCGCAATCGGGCCGCAAATCAATCGTTTCACACTTTCAAGTCCAATTTTCCCCTCGCTCGTACCTTGTGCTTTTAGCGTCCAAGCTAGTGGATGGAAAAATCTGTGATGCGATGTTTGAGAAATTCGTGGCATCGATTGGGGCGACGTTCGGACACGAATATAAATAAGTATTGTTCACCTATGATCGAAGAAATTTTTCGTGGAGGGCAGAGGTCGGAGGATGAAGAGAGTGGAGTAGGACGCGGAAGATGAATTATCGTCGTGGCATGTGTAACGATAATACAATAAATGTATACGAATCCGAGGAGAGGTGGGTCCTTACTTTATTAAAATTACCAATAATACGAAGATGAAGAAAGAGAACCACCTAAAGATTTTTTCTTAACGTCTAACATTACATAATACTATCGTTGAAAGTAGAACTGGATATTCTACGTCCACGTGGACCATACGCGTAGTCCTAATATCTATTAACGTAAAAATTCACTTATTACCCCCAAAATTTTCAAGAGCCCTGAATCTTTCAAAAAAAGAGACTCGCTCCAATTCCAAACCTACGTGGCTAACCTCCGCCATCCGTACCATTTTATCGATATCGGCAAAGAGGTGCTTCGATACCGAAAATTCATCGTCGAAAAAAATCGAGAGCAATTCGTCCGGCAGATCCGTTATTTTCCAAAAACAATATTGGACAGCCCCTTGTCCTCTTGTCCTCTGGTACGTACACCGTGGAGTTTCGCCATTCTCCCGAGCCCCAGAGCATTCCAGCTCGGCAAGACATAATTCTTGGGGATGATTCACGGCCGGTTGGACAGACGTTGGACGACTTCTCGCTCTACGGCGGTGGTGACGGGGTGATAGGGCGAGGAGGCGGGTGGAAGTGCGGCAACTAGAGGGGTGGCTGGTGGCGGTGCTTGGTGGTGGTGGTGGTGGTGGCCAGTGGCATCGCACGGTTCTGTGCGCGCAGGAGCTGCAGGAGAAGCGAAAGGGGGAAACGGGAGGGCGCTAATGCAATAACGCGCCGCTACACGGATAAATCAAGCTGGGCGAACCGCTCTCTCCGCGGGCGCCAGTGCCGTGCCGCGTAATCGCGTTACCCTCGTGTTTCGTCCTGTCCCCGGGGCGCCGTTATTGTTCCGGATACCGGTGAGAGAGAGGAGAGAGAAGAGAGAGGAGAGAAAAGAGAGAGAGAGAGGAGAGAGAAGAGAGAGAGAGAAGAGAGAGGAGAGAAAAGAGAAGAGAGAGAAAGAGAAGAATGAAGCAAGAGCGCGAAAAAGTGGAAGGGACGGATGAATATTGAACGGACGATTAAGTTTCACAGAGTCTCCTTCCACCGAGATTTTCTTTCCACTGACGGACGAAAGAATTTACAAGGACGATTCCTTTCAATCGTCCAGACGGGGATGAAAATCGACGCGCGGATCCTAATTCAAAAATATTTCCATGGAAAATACCAGAGGCTGATACGACAAGAACATAATAATTAACCTCTTAGGCACGGCTGAATTTTGCGCGGGGCTGTTTCTCTGTACGGCAGAGTTCAAAGCGAATTGCGTGCAAATGATAGAGACATCCGTGAAAGCCACTATAGTGGCGCGTCGTGTCTAAGAGGTTAAAGAGCGTCTGTGAATTGTAAAAGAAGAAGAAAGTATTTCAGGTAAAAGGTGCGAATCGGGTCCAGGTACCCATTGACAAGTGGCAGGAGGACTCTTCATCCTCGTTAATCTGGGATTCTAAATCTCGCGGAGGCGCGGCACGTGCGTGCTTCACTTATTCCTTTTAATTAGGGTCTTCTAATCGAATGAGACCGATTTCCGCGTCTCATTGTCCGAGGAATCGTGGAGCGTCGTCCGACGCCTTCGCAAAAGCACCCGGATGGGAGAATAACGACGCCCCAGGGACGTAACCGTAGGGGGTGCCAGAAGCTTGTCCGGTGGAGTCGGTCCGCGTTAACTCGATTACACTCGTTCCCTTTATCCGCAAATGCATTCTAGGACCGACCTGAGTGGAACGTTGTGCGAACGAGAGAGATCCTGGAACGAGAGAAACGTAACTTTCCCTGCAAATGGACTTTCTCTTCGCATCGACCATTCGTCAAAATTCTCGGACCCGTCGATTCTATCTGTCGAGTTATTTTTTCTTCGATGGAGAAAGGACGAGCATGTGAATTAGTCACGACCAATCTAGTATGCAGGTCTGGAAACTTCCTACAAATTTCAGTGCTGTGGAGCGAGCTCCCCTTACTGACGATTTTTTTCATTTTTAACCGAAGTCGTGATTGGATGTTGCTGATGTACAGAACCCGAATACCCTGTAATAGACCCTCGTGTATTATTAACACTATTCCTACTGACCGGTTAAATGACCATTTTTAACATTTCGATTAGAATTTCCTATATTCAACGTAATTGCATCGCCTTTAAATTTCCCGACTTTTTCTAAAATATACGTATAATACATTTTTCAATATTTTAGGAAAAGTCGTGA
Source organism: Tiphia femorata (assembly GCA_944319695.1). Classification (NCBI taxonomy): domain Eukaryota; kingdom Metazoa; phylum Arthropoda; class Insecta; order Hymenoptera; family Tiphiidae; genus Tiphia; species Tiphia femorata. Next base: position 1,755,120 of record OX090904.1, on the reverse strand, counting down.
AATTTAAAAGTGATGCAATCATGTTGTGTATAGGAAATTCTAAACGAAATTTTAAAAACGATCATTTGACCGGTCGTGGTAGGAATAGTGTTAAGAACCGTTCTAAACTTTGGATATTGCAATGATGTTTAATACTAATGGCCTAAAATGAGGTGGTATCTATCAAGAGCATCCGATCGCAATGCCTCTGCTAGTGGCTGCTATAGAGATTAAAACAAGAGTCATTATGGGCATCACTTTTCACGTAAGAGTTCCCAGACCTGTATACAAGACCGTGGTGGCGAATAAAACAAAGCAGCGTCCTCTTGAATCCTCCGGGATTATTTCGAGGGTTGAGCGACGTCAGAAGAAGAAGAAGAGGAGAGAGTTGAAAGAAGGTGGGGTGGTGCCGAGCAGGTCCGTCGCTTATTTTAATCCGAGTTTTAACAAGTTCCTTTTTGCTCCCCTCGCGCGATTGCCCGTAAATTGGCCGTCATTTGCCCGCTTCCAGGAGGGGGTGCGCTTTGGGGCGCAGGACCAGTCGCTCTTCTCCTCCTACACGATCCCTCGGAGGGGGTCACACTCTGTTATTCTCCTTTGCAATGCTCATTTTGGTATTCCAAAGGATTCGTAAGGGTGGCTAGCAGCCAGAGAAGGGGGACAAGTCGGTTGAAGCGCGAACCGGCGGTGTCCTTTGGTAAACTGCCGCATAATGTGTCGAACGAAAGCGTTACGCCGTCATCGCTTATCTGGACCCTAGAGTAGGAGGAATAATCGTGCAGGAAGTTGAGTTTTCGTGTTCATCCTCGACAGAGGGACCTTCACAGATTCTCTCGGATCGCGCGCGTATGATGCCGTTGGACCTTAAAATTTTGCGAGTACATATACTGGAAAATCGAGGAAACACTGTTTGGATTGAATATTTTCGCGAGTTTCTCTTAACACTATTCCTACCGACCGGTCAAATGTCCATTTTTAACATTTCGATTAGAATTACCTATATACAACGTAATTGCATCGCGTTTAAATTTCACGACTTTTTCTAAAATATAAGTATGTACAATACATTTTTCAATATTTTAAGAAAAGTCGTGAAATTTAAAAGTGATGCAATTACGTTGTATATAGGAAATTCTAAACGAAATTTTATAAACGGTCATTTGACCGGTCGTGGTAGGAATAGTGTTAACAGAATGTTCCAGGGAGTTGAAGCTAGACTTAAGGGTAGAATGCCTCGGGTAATGCGGGAAAGAGATCGAGATTATCTTGAGTTTTTATAAATTGATAAGTACTGCATCCGAAAAGCGCGCGTGTTCCTGAAGTTACCCTAAAATTCGTGGTATCAGGGGGGGCTGTAGGTAATTTTGCAAGTACGCTCCACAATACAGGAAGTGCGCGTCTCGTTGTGTAATATTGCAGAATCTTGAAAAAAGAAATAATATCGAGGTGTCAGTTTATTTTCAAAGAGTACCGAGGCGCGTTCCGTCGCGTAGTATTGCAGAATCTTGAAAAAAAAAATAATATCGAGGTGTCACTTTATTTTCAGAGAGTACCGAGGCGCGTTCCGTCGCGTAGTATTGTAGAATCTTGAAAAAAAAAAATAATATTGAGGTGTCACCTTATTTTCAGAGAGTACCGAGGCGCGTTCCGTCGCGTAGTATTGTAGAATCTCGAAAAAAAAAATAATATCGAGGTGTCACTTTATTTTCAGAGAGTACCGAGGCGCGTTCCGTCGCGTAGTGTTGCAGAATCTTGAAAAAAAAATAATATCGAGGTGTCACCTTATTTTCAGAGAGTACCGAGGCGCGTCCCGCGCGTAGTATTGTCGAATCTTGAAAAAAAAAAATAATATCGAGGTGTCACCTTATTTTCAGAGAGTACCGAGGCGCGTTCCGTCGCGTAGTATTGTAGAATCTTGAAAAAAAAATAATATCGAGGTGTCACCTTATTTTCAGAGAGTACCGAGGCGCGTTCCGTCGCGTAATATTGTAGAATTTTGAAAAAAATAAATAATATCGAGGTGTCACCTTATTTTCAGAGAGTACCGAGGCGCGTTCCGTCGCGTAGTATTGTAGAATCTTGAAAAAAAAATAATATCGAGGTGTCACCTTATTTTCAGAGAGTACACGAGGCGCTCCCCCTTAAACCAGAGCCTGGTGGTCGACCGACGGAGACGCGGAATGTCTTCTCCCAAATTACGCGCATCTGGCACGGGTCGCCACGAATATCAAAGCAATTATCGATTCCCGATTCGCAATCCGGCGAATAATGACGACCTCCCGTTAATCGGCTATTTGCAGGATCGCCGTACGCCCGGCCGGCTGTATAATCAATCGGTTAACCAAACGTCCATGCAGGACGTAGGCGTAATGAGCAACGATTCAATTTGCCAGCCAGATTAATTATTCAGATTATTCGACCGATCGGTCCCATTAATGCAATGCCTCCCTCTTCGAAACGATGCGATGCGAAGTAAAGTGAAGCAAAGTGAAGTAAAGCAAAGTAAAGCAAAGTAAAGCAAACGTAAAGAAAAGTAAAATAAAGTACAGCAAAACAAAGCAGACTGATGAAAATGCCACGCGACCAATGAGGGGTAGTAACGTCCCAAAAATTGGCAAAACAAGACCGACGAACGAGAACGACAACTACACGGTACTTGTCAACACCCCAACATTCGAAATACAAACGAAAAAAAAAAAAAAGGAAGAAGAGATCAAACGAAAAATGCGAGACATTAACTTTCCAATGATTTTCCACTCTGTAAAATGGAGAATCGATTTTGAAGGTATTATCGAGTTAGTAGACGGGCACGAAGCACGGCTCGCTCCGAGAAATAAATATCAGCAGGTCCACCGGAGGTAGGCGCATTGTGATTTAGTGGCAGTTCGCGGGCGAACTTATGCCGGGGCGCGTTACATTAAATAATAACACCAGTGATTGCTCCGTTCTACGAGCTCTCTGGTAGACCGAAGAGAGCACTTCTCGGAGCAGGGACGAGGAAACGTGGGGTACGGGTAGTCGATGTGGATAGGTGGGTGGGACGAGAGAAGGGACCGAGTAGGAAAGCGGTGGAAAACGGTGCCTTTACCCCCCCGCCAGATATATCATCGCCTGGCAGTTATGTGTGTCATGAATTTTAGATTATCCTTGGATTAGATTAAGGGGGTGGGTGGGCAAGGAGGGTACGAGGTGCCCGGTCGTCCACCCCCTTCAACCGAACCTGCAACAGTGCCGTACCTCCCAGTGCCCGTGCAAACTTCGACGACTGATTTTCCACGGACGGAAATTCGGCAAAATTCAAGGAAGAATTTACAATCCCGGAGGTCCTTACTCGAGCGACGAAATCTAATCCTAGCTCACACCGTGGAAAGGTGTAACTATATTCGAGGAGCATTGAAAACAGTCTAGAAGGACAATCAACCCTGCGATGCACAAACACACCCACCCGAGGATTTTCCAGCAGGTGTACACCTCGTCGTTTCGAAGCAATCGATTCTTCCTCCTCCTACCGTGTTCTCTCTCTGGCGCGTACCCCGCATTATCGCGCCCACTCACAATTTATACTTCTTTGAAAAAAAACCTGCACGAGCGTGGTGTCCCGATTAAAACCCCCGGATACAACACGGTTACGGCGATCGCTCGAATCGCGTGCCCGTAAACTCCCTATTTTTATCGCCCCCGTTCTCATTTCACCTCGCGTTTCACTTCTCACGGCTGTTTGACCGAGCATTCGAGAGATCGACGATTCCCTACCACCTGCAACACGAACATTCGAATTACCCGCATGAAAGCATCGCGCAAATTCCAATTTCGAATCTGCAATAAGATGAGTTGGGGTAAGTGCGCCGTCGCACTATGGGCATAAAGTCGTTTTTTCGTGCCAAAAGTCATTCGACGGCTGAATTCTGAACCGATTGCGATGAAATTAGGCTTAAGGGGTGAGGGCTAGTCAGCATTTTCAAAAAATCGTCTTTCTTCTTTTTCTGCATTTTCTCAAAGTACAGCATTTCGAAAGGGTCACTTTATGGTGCCGGAATAGATGATTCAATGTCAGTCAAAAAATAATTTTTTATTTGCATGCAAATTGTACTTAAAACTTTAAATGCGTTTTTCTCGAAAGCACGTTTTTAATTTAAAGTCGGTGATCACTGTAACTCCAGAACGGCTTGACCGATCATTTTGAAATTTGTATCACTTATTCTGTGCGTAATTGTCCCCTGGATGAACGAAGGATTTTTATCGGCGGTGAATAGTTTTTTTTTTTATAACTGAAAATATGAGTGAAATTTTAGTCGAAAAACAAGTTTTGACTTTGAACATTTGCCATTTTGTAAAAATTCGAAATTTTCATTAACCCTTCATTCATCCTGGGCCCAATGTGATTTACTAATGATCCCCGTTAATTTTTTTGGTTTTAAATGATCCAGTGATGAGCAGCGGTGATCACCGCGAAACACCTTTTTTTTTTTAACCCCTCGCAGACTGACTGCATCTCGCTTATTTATCATTATTTTTCAATGAAAATTTTACTGTAGCTACTAGAAATATTGATTATTCATATGGGTAAACATTTTCCACTGAATAACAAAACATGCTTGAAAACAAAAATCCCGAAAAAAGCGTTTTTTTCGGCGTTACGAGTAGCCCTGACTCCTTAAAATACGCGTTACTTAATTGTACTATAGCAGAGATCTGCACTTTTTTTTGATATCGCAATTTGTTGATTAATACAAAATCGAAATTGTTTCAAACTTTTGGCAATTATTTTTTGATTACGGTGTTCGTAATGCCTTCGATCTTGATATACAAGGGTTTTCGAGTTCGCCGATTACGAAACCGTGACACAAATTTCAAAATTCGAAATGGCGTAGCACGTCTTTGCCACTTTAGAAGCGGATAACAAGCGACGTGCACAGCACGTCTTTCCAGCTGAAGAGGTCAACAAATTGTAATACCAAAAAAAGTGCAGGTCTCCGCTGTAGTACGATAAATAACGCGCATTTTAAGACTAATTTCATCGCAATCGATTCAGAATTCAGCCGCCGAACGACTTTTGGCACTAAAGAACGACTTTATCCCCACAGTGCGTCGGGACGATATTTTCTAAAGTATGGTTTTTTCTATTATTAATTAATTTTTTAAATGACTATACAGATAGTAAGGTGAGCTGGAGCAAGCGCATACATGAAAATTCGAAATTTCTGTTTACTCTCCTTCCACAAGCTTCAAAATCATTATGCAAAATAGAAACTTTGGCAACGTGACTTTCAACTGTACTTTATAGATGCACAAGATCATTTAAAAAAAAAGAGAAATGAATAATAAAAGAAACCATACTTAAGAAAATTACATCTCGACGGCGCACTTACCCCAACTCACCTTATTTCCTAACCCATTGCAATCACGAAGAGAAAGAAGAAAGGGAGAAAGAGATTCCTCTGTTAACACGATAATAATCTTCTGAATAATTTTCTATCCGCGAAGGAGTCTCGACGGCGTGCCTACGGGGAGGTTTTGATGGACAACGAAGTGGGGATAAAGAGGGATAGTTAGACCCCAGAGGGGTACGCGTAGGGGGTGGAATAAACGAGGAGCTAAACGGTGCTTCCGCCCCTGGTCATGAGAACCGATGCCGAATCAATTCGCGTAATAGGCTGGTGGGTGGATCGTTGGATTCGCACCAACGATAAACAGGGTGTATACGTGTGTAGGAGAAAGAGAGGCTCGAATCGACCACTCCAGCCCACTGTACCACTCGCAATAGGAGGAATAGGGCGGAAGCTCCGATACGGATCATTACCACACCTGTCCTTCGAGTTTGGTCCCCGTCCCTGGGACGTGGAGGTGGAGAGATGGAGATGGAGATGAAGATGGAGGGTGGTGGTGGAGAAGAGACTCGGAAACGAGACGGGCGGCCCGCCCTCTAATGAAGAGAAGCAATCACTTAAGACCTCAGCCTCTCGTTCTCCGTCTCCCCGCTCGTGTACGGCACTGGTAATGCGTTTTACGAGGAACGAGATGCGCTTTTACATCCCACTTCGGAAAATGACCGGGAAACGAGCGGTGTACCGTTGGGTAGGGATAATTGTCGGGCCAATTTCGATTCGTAAGCTCGTATAAGGCGCTCGACCATTCCGAGGAATATATTTCTCTTGGAAACATTTTCGCAAGTGCATCTGACGTTTTCTATCTCTCTCTCTTTTCTCTCGAAGATCTACCGTTTAATACGTTGATCGTCGTGGTATCTTGAATTTTGGTGACTGGTTCGGTTAATTATCTAAAGCGTTAATTATACTTCGAAACAGTTATTTTGATTATTTTTAATCGGGCACAGAAGTAGTCAACCAGATATAGATGACGAACGTGTTAAATTGGCTGCGAAAGAATACAATTACATTTTCAATTGCGTCTTGCATACTCGAACGGAATTCTTTAGTTTCCTACGATTTCCAGTTGGCAACAAGGAGACCGCACGAATTGACTTATTGTTAGTACCGATTTTCATGCGACATGGTGCAATCGATAGGTCTCTTGAACAGTAACAAAATGCCTTAACAGGTTTTGTCTCGGAGATGTCTCGTTTCCGAGATATGGAATATATGCAGAACGCGTCAGGGTAGGCGTATGCCATTATAATCTGTTCACTGAAGTATCTCACAAGGGGAGGCTCACAATGTGTTGTTTTCAATTTCGCTGAATTTGAAATATGTCATAGTTCAGCACCCCTAGATGCTCATGGTACCCGGTTTTATATGAAGATGGCCCGTAGTTTTCGAGAAAATTGCAGTTAAATATTGCGATTTTTCAGCCTAAATTGAGGATGTGGCAGCGCAGCGAGACACGCGTATCGACGAGACAAAGACATTTGATTCTCTGTTGTTTTTTCCTGTCTCTCGTTCTCGGGCGCTGCGCTGCCACATCCTCAATTTAGGCCGAAAAATCGCAATATTTAATTGCAATTTTCTCGAAAACTACGGGCCATCTTCATATAAAACCGGGTACCATGAGCATCTAGGGGCGCTGAACTAAGACATATTTCAAATTCAGCGAAATTGGAAACAACACATTGTGATCCGCCCCTTGTCAGATTCCATAAGTTTTAAATATAAAGTTCCAGATACAAGTTATATTGTTTCGAGGGAGCCATAAGATTGTCACTGTTGGTTGTACCATTGGTTTGAACTTGAAGAGTCATTTTATGAGATATTTCACTGAATAGACTACAATGACCTACCCTGTATATAAGGTGAGTTGGGGTAAGTGCACCGTCGAGATGAAATTTTCTAAAGTATGGTTTTCTCTAGTATTTATTTTTTTTAAATGACTATACATATAGTAAGGTGAGCTGGGGCAAATGCACACACGAAAATTCGAAATTTGTGTTTACTCTCCTTCCACAAGCTTCAAAATTATTATGCAAAATAGAAACTTTGGCAACGTGACTTTCAACTGTACTTTATAGATGCGTAAGGTCATTTAAAAAAAAAAAGAAATAAAAAAAAAACCATACAGTACGATCTGTTTTTATGCGATCTTTTATGTGCGATTTTTCCATTTACCGCATAAAAAAAGTTTTTTTAAAATGTGTTGCAAACGAAAACCTTATGAATTTACGCGATATTTTTTTTGTATGCGATTTCTTTTATGCGGTCCCTATTCCCCGCACAAAAACAGGTTTTACTGTACTTTAGAAAATTTCGTCTCGACGGCGCACTTATCTCAACTCACCTTACTATATAGTCATTTAAAAAAAAATAAAAAAAACTATACTTTAGAAAATTTCGTCTGGACGGCGCACTTACCCAAACTCACCTTATTTCATATCTCCGAAACAAGACATCTTCGAGACAAAACCCGTTAAGACATTCTCTTACCATCCAGGACCTATCGATTCCGCCATATCGCATTAAAATCGGTACTAAGTCAGTTCGCGCGGATCCCTTGTAAGATTTCCGGTAAGAATTCGGTAGTCAAAGAGTTAATGATCGATGCATCCTTCACCTAAACGAGCGCTAACTTACTCGCCGAGAATTAAATACTATCTGAACTCGGCAAATACAGTTTTACCTGCATCGTCCCGCTTATACTACTAGAATAGTTGGACCTGGTTGAGACCGGAGGAGGATGAACGGAGACAATGGTGTGTACACAATTAGTTGACTTGACCGCATTACTCGTACGAACTATCGGAATAACAAGCTGATTCGTACCTAATAGGTCACGATCGAGTGGTAGAACGTTGTACAGATATATCCCACGTGCATTGGAGAAAAGAGATTCCGAGGTTGAACCTTGCGGCATCGTTGCGCAAATTTTTAAATAGAAATCCATAAGCCAATATCACGGTCGACACCTGTGCTATAAACTATAGAATCCATAACGTCGAGCTCGTTAAAAGATCAATGCCAGTCTCGATGTAAAATCATCTTTGAAATTAAATCATCATCGAGAAAGAAAATGAAATGCACTCGAAGACACTTGGGATCCCTGTAATGAGGAATGTGGCTCGACGAGTATCTTGCTCCGTAATTGCCAAAAATTTATTTCTAGTGGCATATTTAAGTTGGCGCACAGAGAATCGAGAGGGAGTGCACTGACGTACAGGCGAATCTTGTTTGATTGTGCGTTTGCTTATTTATTTACATTTATTCTTAGTAGAACGTTTGAACTTTGCACCCTTTCTCAGTTTATCACGTGATCACATGCGACGCTCTTGAATGGCGCCGTAATTTGAATCACAGTTCGGTGACAATAATCGTTCCGCTCTCTCTCTCTTTCCTTTTTGCTCTTTGCGCTCCGCGCGTCGCTGATTTCGGCGCAACACCTTTCTCGATCCATACTCACGACGACACACAGCATCAATCGAATCTTTATAGCTCGATAATTGCAGGACGCACGCGAGATTCTCTAATTCCCTGTTTTACATTTAACACAATACAGCGCACGTATTATTTACTCAGGCCTAAAGAAGAGCTTATTCGGAGGACTCTGTGTATCCACGAGATTTCAACATCCTACGTAATATAATACTGCTGACGGAGGATTCTCTCACTTTCCAATTTTAAAATCCCTTCCTTCGTTTGGTCGAATCGATAAGAAAATACTTCAATTTCAATTAACGTACTTAAACGCGAGTAGCACCTTTTCGTTGCGTCTCCGTGAACGTATTTTAAATGAAAAAGTAAATTGTAAAAAAAAGAAAAAAAGAAAAAGAAAAGAGAAACAGAGATGTGAATGAGGGGCACAAGTGGAGGGTTCCTGAAAGACGAAGAATATTTTTCGGAGGGAGGGGGAGTGGGGTCACGATCAATGTAATTTACATACGCCATTTGAATAAATATTTTTAAACCACGTACTCACTCTTTCTCTCTCTCTCTCTCGCTCATCTATAATTAACGGCACTTAAGTACTAAGCAGTCAAAGGTATGCAACAATAAAAAAGAACACCTATTTAATTTTCTTTCTATACCGAGTGCGAATACTGGACGAAGGAATTCGCCTGGCGCTTGCGAGTGGCGAGAGAAACTAAGAACTCAGCGCGCGATTAATTCAAAGTTCTTCACTTATCATCTCCCCGACCCCTCTCTCTCTGCTTCTTCTTCTTCTTTCCTCCCTTCGCTTTATTTAATCGGAGAGAGAGCAACCTTCCGGGAGATTTCTTGTATCGTGCCGCAAGGATAGGATAATCAGGTACTAGGAACAGCCCAACAAAGTTCCAAATCCTTTGAGAAATAGACGAACCTTCGTGTGCGTGCGTGTATGTCTGTGTTGTATGTGTGAATATGCGCATTCAAATGAATTCTGCACCGTGAATAATTTCAATGGTATCGAATTACTGTAAATCAACAAATTCTCTCCTTCATTGTTCTTACGACAATATAAATGAGCTCTCGACGAGCGAAACTGGTTTGCTTTAGGATCATCTCTTTGCGCGCTGTTTTTCTAAGCGCTCGATACTAGAGCGTAAAAGGTCTATGGAATATACACATATACATTATGCTAAGATGTTTATAGTAAGAGATGGCATCCTTTAAACCCTACTGCGTTTAAATTTTAAATAAGTTTTCGTTTTTTCAAGAGGAGTGGAGAGAGAGAAGAGGAAAAACGTAGAATGTTGATGGTTTTTTTCTTTTGCGCGCGAGATGAGAAGAATCGCGATTAATTGAATCTCGCCGAATTAACGATGGAATTCTTTTCGAGTATCGCGTTGTCTGGAAAAGATTCGAAGTCGAGGATGTGTGAGTTAGAAATGCTATTCCAAAGGACGGGAACTCGCTCCGAGCGCTGCCCGCACGAAACATTACGATTAAATATAATACACAGTATGATAATTACAATAATATAGCGTTAATTAAGAAATATTATGTTAATAGTTATTTAACCACGTGTATGGCTCAGTCTATTACGCTAGTCTCATGCAACAACAACAATAATAATAAAGATACAACAATATATTTACTTGTGTGTTTGTCATTTAATTATTTACTTATTAATCCTCTCACTTCTTCCTTCTTTCTTTTTTTTTCAATGCTTGCAAGCATCCCGCACATATGTCCATACACACTCCCTGAAAAACACACACTTATCTTTGCAAATAGAAAGACCGGAATTTCTCTCCTTTCAATTTAATCGATTAACTCTGTGAACCACTTTTATTAAGATATTCAATATAGGATTATGTATAAATAGTCGATAATTTATTAACCGTATGTCACTTTAAGTTCATTTATAAATTTCTTTATTACGTCTCACACACGTTCTGACCCAGAGCCTCGTGCATAATAAATGAATTGCGAGCCACATAATCTGTCGACGGGCGAGAGTTTATTTTACATATATAATGCAGCTTGTAGAAATCAATTACTGTCGACACACAGAGTACGCGTCATTTCTATTCCCTTTTTTGTCATTATTATTGAACGTTTACACTGATCCGACTACGAGAAGAAAAAAAACGTCACACGCTCCCGATTACACATATGGTATATAATATTGTAGAATTGAAATTGATATTTACAGTTACATCTTGTTTTTCTCGAATTTCCATCTATCGAACTGTATATAAAATTTCACGTAAAATCTGAGACTGAGGAATGTGCATAAATATTCTACCTTAGGAACTATCGAAATATACTTTGAAAAAAAAAAAAAAAAAAAAAAAAAAAAAAAACCACCCTTGTATCAGTTAATTGAATCAGTACGCGTCAATGGAGAAGAATGCCGAAAACGAACTCTAGAGTGCATTCCTGTGATCGTGAGGGAGAAAAAAAGTGATGGCAGTGAAGGGGGTAAATGTATTATTTACACATGTGAAATATTAAAAACAATTAGTGTACGTTGAAGGCTAGTGCGTAAAGAAACATTCACGCGAGCTTAAAAAATTAACAAAGCTTATTATCAATATCATTATCATTTTAGACTCGCGTCAATCAGCATCATGTGGCTCCCGCTTCTATTCCTTTCGTTTCCTTTTTTTTCCATCCAAGCCCTTAAGTAATATAAAAAATAGTAATATCACAAAAATGGCGCGGGCAGAGCAAGGAAAGGACCAGAAGAGATTGGGATAAAATATCATTGGCAAGTGGTAGAATGCTGCCAATCGATACGAACGTGGATTTAAGTCGAAGGAGCGGCCACGAATGTTAAATACATGTGTGTACATATGTGAGTTCTTGTTACGCGCTGAGTTCTTTCTCTTGCGGTGACGATAAGAGACTACTTGGATTCCTTCCCACCGTCTTGTGATTGAACGACTCATTGGTAATTTCTCTACTTTCTCCGACCAGCGCTTACGTCGTTGCGCGTTTGCGAATATATTTAATCGGCCTTTTAAATATTTCGTATTGCTCTTTGTAGGAAGATGATTTGAAGATCACAAAGGTGGAAACAAGTCTTGTCTCGCGATTAACATTAATAATAGTATATATGGATGCCTACGCATCCCTCGTAGTCTTGTTAGTCTTTAATGCGCGAGTATTTTCATTTCTTTCTCACATTAATTATTTATATATCACTCTAGTGTCTTTCAACGTCTCGCTCGCTCGCGCAGGACTCACTTCCCGCCAGCTGCGGTAATTTATTTCTTTTATTGATAAACTTCAAAGTTTGATTGACAACAGCGACATAACGATGTTCAGGGCTTACTTTTATCCATTACTCCTTTTCACGTTGAGCTTGTTATGATTCTTTTTTTTTTCTTTTTTTTTTCCTTCTTTCGTATTATATACTTATATCTGGAAAGTCAAGAGAAGGAAAGAACGAAGAAGACGAAAAATAAACTAAAATAAAGTGAAAGATAAAAATTTGCGTTTTCTTCTCTCTATATCCATAAAAGTTCTAGAAATCGCATTTCCAGACTTTTACATTTACGCTTTTGACATATATATATGTATATATACACAGTTGTCATTGATATACGATACGTTTGCTTTTTTCCCCTTTTGCCATTTTTCGTTTCATCGCGAATTTTGGGAGTTTAGAAGAAGAATTATAAGCGCATCTTTTACAATAAAAGTGCTTGCCTCCAGTGGACTGGCACATAAAAGGGACTGGAATGACACGCAGTCTGACTTTCGAAAACGTTTCAAATACAATAACAATGTTGCTGCTTCGAAGAATCAAAGAAAAAAAAGTTTAGAGATCATCGTATTTATGAGCGCAAATAAAAAGAGAACAAATATATATGTATATATATTATATAATATAGCATCGCGATAGATTTCACGTCATAGATTCAAAAACTCTGTGCCTCGTTTTTCTCCCCCGTAAATTATTAATCGCAATGTCTTCGTGAAGTAAATATCGCTATTTAACCACGAGAATTGATATCGGAGCAAAGATTTCCTTCGAATACCTCTATATTGAAAACGGGAAAAAAGGGGCGGGGGGGCGGTCCTTCTAAAAAAAAATAATAAAAAAAGAAATAAATGTGTTTACCTATTTACACTAATGCTTAACATGATCCTTAATTTAATATCTTTAACAAAGGGGAGGGGGCGTTAAAGAGAAGAGGAGAGAAAGAGAAAACAGGTACAAGATAAGAAAAGAAATCACAAAATGGTCTGTAGGTTAAAACATTACGTTGTGTGTGTGTGTGTATGTGTGTACATATATATATCTATATACATGTATATATATATGTGTGTGTGAATATATATATATATGCATATATAATTATATATATCTCAAATGTGCTTCGTACACACATGTGGAAAAAAGATGACGAGAGACTGTCGTATAACCTAATATCACAATATCAGCAAGGAGAGAATAGAGTATAAAGCGGATGAAATTTTGGTTCAAGACGAACGGAATGGCACACACTTTGTCCGCGCTATAATGTATCATCATCATCATCATTATCATCATAATCACCATCAACATTGTCATTATCATTATCATTACCAGCATCATCGTAATCATTGAAGTGTTGTGTGGTTTTAAACGTATAAAAATACATATTCTCCAAAAAAACCTTCTGTACACTATGAAATTTCTAATAATACACACCCCACCTATCCCGACTATATATCATAGCATCATATCAAACAAGTAATTCTACGATCGCTAAGGACTCGCGTGCAAACTCATATTAACCACTTTCTCCTCCCAATAAGAAAAAATCAATCCCTAACGTATATAGATTCTCGGATCACAGTGTTCAACGGGCTCTATAACGTGAGATCTATGCTTACTAGGCCAATCAACAATGATTCTTAATTATTGATTGGTTTTGGTACAGCTGGGTTCTCTCTAGGTTGGTCATTTTTTTGTTTTTCCACCTGCCAGCACTCTTTTTTTTTTTTGTTGTTGTTGCTGCTGTAGTTCTTGTCTCGTTTCAGACGGCGAAGAAACACTCAAACAAGTGTTCAATTGTTTAGCGCTAACGGAAACGGAGTGTACAGCGCGTGTTGTACGTTTCGATAGAACAAGGTATCGTTAGCTGAACGGTAAGATACCTTCATTTTTTCGATTTTGTTTGTTTAAAGCGGTCGGTGACCCTCACACTACTATTCCATCCTCCCACCCCGAATGAGAAAAATCAGTGCCCATCCCACCCATCCCACCCATCCCACCCATCCCTCCCACCCACCCATCCCACCCACCCTACGCGCATTTTATGTTTTCCTTTTTCATTACATTTCTCTCTTCGGCCATGCTGCTGCTGCTGCTGCTGCTAACTCTTCCTCCTCCTCTTCTTCTCTCTTCGCATGTTCCCTTCCTACTTCGGATTCGACTGTGCAGCTTCTCTTCACTCGGTCCCCCTCTTCTTCGTGGCTGCAGCTCTTCCCCGCCGCCGCCCCCGCCGGTACACGCTTAATTACCCCGAGAAACCGACGACGACCATGACACGATTATTACAACGACGTAGACGTAGACGTAGTTGACGAGAAGAGGCCGTGGTTTCACCCACCCACCCTGTCCACCCATTGATTTATTTCCCGCCCAACCCCAGTCGGCCTGCCCCTTAAAGCGGCCTTCTGTAAAAACACACAGCGGCGTTACTCCCAATTTTCCCAATCAATTCACTCTTTCTGAATGTTTCGGATCACAGAAAGTGTCCCTTCGAAAGCTCTTAAGAGAGCTTTAAAGGAGTCCGAAGAGTGCCGCAAACAGAGAAGGATCCGGTACCAGTGAGATTTTCCAAGAGAATTTATCTTACCGCATTTAGGCGGCTCCGCTCAGACACCGTACACATTCTGCAACCGCTCGATAAGCGGCGGTGGGAACTGGTCCGCGAATCGTTTCCAATTTTCTACGCCCACCTGATTTCTGAATCCATGTAGTATCTGTGTGGGAGATACAGATTTAGGGAAAAGTTCGTAAGCACTTTTAAACAAACATCTACGGTATGGTAAGCTCTTATTTAGTGCCTGACTCTTTTTTTCTCCGTCGTACACTCTGCTGAAAGCTTCTCATAATTTAAGGATGAATTCTTCTATAATACTCACCTTTTGGAACATTTCTTTAAGGTCCTCTCGTGGAGTTGCCCATGATGCTACAGCATCGCAGAAGAAGATGAAGTCGTGCACTACTCCTGCCGGGTTGACAGTAATCATTTGACACATACCCCTGAATGCAGAGTCCTTTTCTTCATTGTCTCTTATGCTTCTCAAAGATATACACCTATTGAGAAGGAAACATTAGTACAGTTGTGACATTAAAAATGAAGTGAGTAATAACGACTATTTTGAAGAAGGTACCATGATCACGCATTGCATATTTATGTAGTTTGAAATTTAGGTAACACAAAAGCTTCTTATCCTATTACTATCTATTCATAATATTCAGGGTACCTGTAGCATTTCTTCGAGTGATAAAGGTACCTGCTTGCTTAGAGCTAATGATATGTACACACACATATGTATATATGTGTGCGTTAATATACATATATATATATATATAGATATAAATATATAATGGCGTGGCTACAGCATAAATGGACCAAGTAGCCATCGACTTTAAATTTTCATTCCCACAATTCATACGCAAAATGTATTTCTCATAAACAGCAATCGAGGAAGCAAAACTGTTGGCTTTTGAGAACCCAATCCTGTACCTATTGTGACACTACGCATTGTGGCCTTGTATTCCAAGTGTATTCGTGAAAATTCTGATATTTATGTTAACCCTTTTAAACACATAACACTCAAAAACAATTGTTTTAAATGACCCCATATTTCTGTAGTGCTCTTGTTTTATTACCGTGTAGCAAAAGCATACATTTTTAGCAGCGACTATATACAGAATCCATATGCTCAAAAATGACTAGGGACTATCGTAGTACGGTAGAATATTCTAAACACACATAAAGGCACTGTAATTTGATCCGTGGAAAGGGTTAACAACCAATTCTACATCTGAGAAGCCTGATCCGTAAGATCTAACACATTCAAAGTGAAAAAATAAACGTCCTGAGATAACTGGCATCATCATTTTGTACAGGAATAACACTAAAGGTTCGGTTTACATTTGACGTCCACTTCCCTTGAACTCTTTTATTGTAAGAAACAAAAAGTATCATTGATAGTCATAATGAGAAGTATAGGATCCTTGAAAATATCTGACAAATACTCAAAATGCCACATTGTCGACATGCACAAGAAGTGTTCAATGTACGCTACTTACGTTTCATTGAACTTATTATTGAAACTGAAAATTTGTCAAATTCTTTTGAAACAGGAAAGAGAAACTGAACTAAAAGATTTAGCATCGATCTAAAACTGACAAATGTAAACCTACCCTATCTCTTTCTTTCATATATTTAAGAGCCCAAAACATACTTGCATGGTGGCAAATGATCACAATCATATTGTATAACCAATTTAGCGTAAAATGTTTGAATGCTACAAGAAGAATTGAGCAAGCCATAATACGCATTCGAGGAACCCGAGCTAATTATTATTTAATGAGAAGTTAGATAATAAATTAATAAATACAAATTCTGCTTGCACAAAATTTCTTAATAGCATCTGATGCACTGTACTCAAAAATTGGGAATAATGTATAATAATAAAGTGCTAATAAAAATAGAAGGTAATATAATTAATAGAATATAATAATAAAGAAATTTACACACCACTGTCGGACAAACTGCTGTAACATGGGGGCGACGTCGTGGGGACACACATAACCTAGGCGACCGATCGTTATGGCTACGGTTTCATTTTCATTTCGGTAAGTAGACAAGTGAAGTGTAGTGAAGTGACCGGAAACACAAACAATAAGACAAACTGATAGCGAACCAACGATTAAACTCAGGCGAATATGTTGTCGTTTGTAACTTCAATTAACTTTTAATTAATCAGTCAATTAATAATAATCAATTAATATTAACAATCAATAGAGACAGTGGGAATACAGGTGAACATATGAGATACCGACAGTGAACATAGGCAATACCGTGCTATTGTAGCTGCTGAAACAATAATAAAAAATTAGATAGCAGCGTGCGAGCCCATGATTTATAAAACCGACATATATGAGGTATGATTTCTATTAAGAAATATTTATATACAAATAATAATGTAACCAAGAGACACATAAAATAATTTTCATTGTGAGAATTTTAAGGCCAATTTAAAACGACTGTTGAAATAATATCTGGAACTTAAATGCAAGCATAGTATATACTGAATTGCGGTATGTTTTTAGTGGCAATACAGCCATACGAAGCTTGCAGGCAATCGCACACCACTAAATTATGTTTAATATACAATTACTAATTATTCAACCTGCTGATAAACGTGCAAGCGTGGTCGTGAATAACCACCCCAAGTCATTGATCTGTGTGGTTTATCGCCTTCAAAAGTAAAAGAATCATTTACAGAAAAAATATATGCACCTAATTTTTAATTGCCACCGAATGCTAAATCTAGCACAGGTCTTCTGTATATTTGGGAGACTTTTCATTGAATGGTTACTCGATAAGTACCTTTCTATGTGCTAGGCTACATGGATTTAAATAACAGCTTACATCTAACCGCTTGAATGAGAAGTTTCCCGATGTACGAGGCAAGGAGCACACTTCTAAGATACTATTAATTTCAGTAGAAGGGTAACGGTAGAAAATAAAGGACAAAATAATTTTGCAACTACTCAGCAGAACCTTGCAATACGCTTTCTAAGATTTAAAAGTATGCTCCATGTACAATTTTGTTATATAGAAACTAGAGTGTGAAAAAAGTAATGCGTTACTCACCGGTGTTTTCAAGTAGTGTTTTTGGTGTATTTACACGGTTGATTATCTCTATAAGTTGAGTCAAGATCAAGGGAATATATACACTTGTATCTGGTCCTACACAATAAAAAGGTTAAATCCTTTATAACATATTTAATTTATGGTAAATAATTTTAAGGCTAAGACTTTCTGTAAACAATTTACCAAGTTTTATGGATATTTCACCGATAGCCCACGTTGCATTGTTACATACAGATATAAACTCGGGATTTAAATTTTGTCCAAGAATTGGCATAAAGTCCGCTGCAGTTAAAGCCAAAACTCATATTACATTACATTTTGATGGAAGCGACTTTGGGTGATAATACAACAGCATACTTCAAAATATATCACTTACGTATACATGGCAGTACATGTTGAAAACATGCTTTTGTGAGATCTCCTAATAAAGCGAAACTACTTTGCCTGACTTCAGGCATTACGTCTTGCATACATTGATAGAGTAGCTGCATTACATTGCTGTTCATTACTAAACGTTCCATGTGACCATCTAGTCCTTCTGCTAATCCACTTAACAGATCCAATGCAACTATCATGAAATCTTTATCCGGTGCTTCAAATTGTTCTGGACTTTGTGTATTAGCTATATGTTGATTAAGTGTCTGTTCCACAAGAGACACACACCGCCTATCGAAAAGGATCGCAAGAAAAATAATTTAATTAATAATCTATCGAAACAAAGTTTGATTGTAGTGCCTTCCATTTTACCTGTACACAGGTTCACAGTATGGCAGAAAACCTGAGCGCAATGCAGTTGCAACTGAAGATAGGCATTCTAACAATGGGAAGAGGTCTTTGTCTTCATCCTTCAATACATTCCACTTATTAATTAGCGGTGGCATTAGCAGATTTATGTAATCTGGTTTGTTCAGATGATGACCCACCGAATCGGCTAGAGTGCCAATTGCATCATAGAGTATTAGAAGATTTTTATGTTGATACTTTCCTGGAGGGATATACATATATATCAATATAAATATGGAGCATTAGAAAAATCGGGGGTGTGAGAGTATGTGTGTGAGGACTGTAACTGAATTTATATGTAGGATAAAGTTTTATGATATATAATGTACTCACCAAACGCAAATACAAGAGTTTCAAGAATAAATCCAAGGTAAGGTACTAATTCTGTGCAAGCTTCCTCTTCCAAGGTAGCAAATGCAGAACACGCCGCTTCTTGGACACGCTTATTGCCATCGAGAACTCTCTTCAGTAATTCAGTCAACAAAGGTTTTAAATGTGTGTCGTGTGGTTGTGCACAAACCCAATGTGCATAACGACTCAATGTCCAGCACGTGATGGCACGCACCAGTGCCTTTTTGTCACTTAAACAACTAATCAAATATGGAATGAGTTCAGATAAATGTGGAATCATTCCACCCATACAACCTGTGGGCAAAAAAGAGGGTTAAATTCTCTTACCACTGATTTTTGCATACACATTCTCAAATGTTTCTATACCTTCGGCAATAGCACCTAATGCTAAGATTCCAGATTCTTTAATTTCCCAATCTCGGTGAAAAAGTGTTTCCTTCAAAATTGGTACTAATACTGGTAGCAATTCTTCTCTGAAAACATTTGCCAACATATCTAATGCAGCGGCTGAACATTTTCTTAAATTCCAATCGCTAAGGGTCGAGTCATCGTCGCAACCATCTTCTGCATCTATGTCTTCATCGTCACAGCCGCCATTTTCATCTGTATGTTTACTCAGTCCCGCATGGTGAGTGTGATGTGTTTTCGATTTATGAAACCTTGGTCGAATATCTTCTTCTCTATCCGGAATCATTTCATCTTCTTCTACATCTCCCTTAAGGAGAATTATGTCAATTTCGGAATACTTCATTCCTCTTACCTGAAATAAATATGACGAGTAATTGTTCGTATCTATCGATTTAATAAATATTACATGTGCGAGACAATCTTTTTGCAAACCAGAGCAGTAAGATACATTTGTTACTTACCAGTATGGGTACTAGTCTAGTTACATGTGGTGCAAGAGCTTCTTTACAAATAGGTTGCTCGGCAAAGGACAACCAAAATTCACAAGCCTCTAAAGCAACTCCTTCATCTGGATCTTGCGTTCTCATCAGCATATATTCTATTATATTGTGCATATGTGGAATTAATCTGTCCATTCTAACTTCAAGTAACATCACTAGGGCTCTGCAAAATAATAAAAACTTGGTCAATCTTAGACACCCTTAAAAGATAATAACATTTCTCGCGCGTTAATATATGTTGTCAAAATTATATAATTTTCGTAAACCAGGTACCTGCACACATTTCTTCTAACTTCTGGATCGTCATCTGTAGCTAAATGGAAGAGATTCTCCAAAAAACTATCTATATGTATCATAAGTGCCTGCGTACGATTAATGATAAATTGATTGACACAAGCAATTGCGTGCGATCTAATTTTAGGACTCGAATGTCTGAAAAATTGCAGGAACTTTGGAATCAAAATGTTGAGGGGTCGATTGAGAGCGTCCGAGTCCAATATTTCTGTAGAATCCTCGCATATCTTCTGAAGAGCACCGAACGCCCCTTCACAGACATTGTAGTCTTGAGAATCCAACATTTGACAAAGCGCAGGCAACAATTCTGGCCATGTAGTTAATTCACCTGTAAATTCATGAAATTCGTATTAACGCGATTCTATCAAATTTACAAGTCAATTTTTTATCTCAACAATATTTCTGTACAGATCCCATTAATTAATAATTGTACCTTTCAACGCAACGGTAGTTATCAAAATCCCAACGGTTGCTCGAATCAAAGGTGACGGATCCCCAACTGCTGACAAGCATTCTTGTTTTATAAAATTTGTTACTTCGGGTAAAAATTTATGGAAATGAGCCTTGACGTTATTCTTCAATATGAGTCCACTGAGAGATCTTGTCGGTTCATCTGAAGAGACGCAGGAGATTATCATTAGTAATCATTGTTACGAAACGAGTTTTCTCGTTAAAGGGAAAAAAAAAAAAAAAAAAAAAAGAAGAATCCATTGAAACGGAACATTAATAACGAGGAGGAAAAAAGATCAAAAGCTTCGTACCTTCCGATGTTAACTTTGTTAAAACAAATATCAGGTAATTGTTGAAATCTGGAAATTTGTTTAGTTCTTCCAATTTCTATGATCGAAATAGTTAAGGAAAATATACTTTGCATACGCATAATTATCCCTATCCGCGCACTACCATCGACAATTTCACGGATCGTTAATGCAAAATCAACGATCATTTCGACTTACACCCCACGCTCGACTCGCCTAACAACATAACGTAACAAAATGTTATCAATATACAAATACATCGTCTCGTATTGGCCACTTGACGCCATCTACAATTTCCCGAAAGAGAGGAAGGGACGATGGAAAGAGTGGGAAGGGGTACACAGAGAAGAAAGAGAAGAAAAGATGGGGTGGGGATGAGGTAGAGAGGGGGAGAATCTTTTGCCATTATCAATAAATCCCCTGTATTTACGAAAACTCGTGATAATAAACAATCTCTCCTCGATACTGCATACGAAGCATCCGATCATGCCTGTCTATTGATTCGCATTTCAAGGAGATCCCTAGCCGAATTGGTGTAAACGCTTAAAACCAATTTAGCAGCATGCCCACTTCAACGAAGTGTCGCGCGCTATCGCAAACATATTTCTCTCCGTACGAAGTTGGAGCTCACGTGTTTCACGCGAAAATATTCCATTTCCCCGCGAAACACACTCCCTCGATTATTAGACGCGGAAAGGGATCACGAGGAGAGATGCAATCTGGGTGTCCCTATTCGCGTTCAACGTAAAATCCAAAGCAGCTTTTAACAATCGAACTCGACCGTCGGCAGAGGAAAAATGAGGTCCGTGACAGCAGGCTGCGCAAAAGCGCGGCGCTTTCTCTTTTCTCTCTCTCTCTCTCTGTCTCTCTACCTCTCTATTCCTTTCTTTCGCTAAAGCCTATATTTCCCTTCGTCCGTTCCCTCCCGATCGCGAAAAGAAAATCTCTCAAGCTCGAAACATATCGTGCGCCTCTTCTAGGTTAAGAGAAATGCACGCCTTTGGCTCGATCCACCGACTCGTTTGGCCTCCTCGAAGGAAGGCGCGTCGTACACGACCAGAGGGACACTCACACATCGATGGGAAGTTGGATTATAATGTACCTCTTTACGTAGCGGAGAGTCCTCCCGTTCGTCGCCAGGATCGACGGGAATTTAATATAGAAAAAGGATACTTGTTGCACGGCCCGCTGGGTCGCCGTGTCCGGGCTCTGAGACTCCTTGAGCAGCGTCAGGATTTGCCTTAGTCCTTCTTCCTGTGGTTGCCACGCCATTTTCATCGTGTTTTTCAACAGCACCACCGAACGCAGCCAGCCTTCTCTGATCTCGCAGATAAACGGAAGCTCGCCACGGTTACCCCCACTACGGCGCCACGAAAGCATCGCCAGCGCCGGTGTTTATTTCGATGGGCCCACTCCGTTCCAATTCCCTGCGCTTCACCTCGCTTTACGATTGTTAATTATCATTCTTAATTATGTTGGACTTTTCTCGCCGATTCGGCCTGATATTCGTCTCGTTAGGATTTTTTACGGACGGACAATTGAACGCTCGAGATTCCCAGCAGACGCACACTTCCGGCGACGACAGAGCCATCGATTTTGTTCGTCAGTTATTTGACGAGGATAAGCTCGCGACGAGATTCTTGTTTCTTTCCGCTTTTCGCGTTAGCTTCCCCCATTCTTCCACGGTGCTTTCACCTTTTCGAAAAATTCTCCGAATTCTTTCCGTTGTTGATTCTTTTTTTTGGTTATATACGTTCGACCGTATCTTCGTACAGCTCGTTTACCGTACGTACTGTGGGGTGCAAATGAATTTCGTATGATTCGAATGGAACGGATGCCAAACACGACAATTCGTTATTACGAGCCTGTGTGCTCGAGCATGGAAATTTTTATCTCGACAAACTCGCAAAACGAGATCCTCGAGTTGAGTAGCTATCGAATGTAATTGAATAATTACCTATATACGTGCAGAATTTCTTAAACGTTTCTTAAAAGATAATCGAAGGATTATGATTTACTGTCCTTATTTATTCGGTGCCTTAACAAATTAATTGTAATTGTACAAAAATGGATATTAAATTACAAATATATAATGCTTCAATAAATTAAATAGACGTAGTAACAATTTTGTTAATGGAGATCTTACTAAATTCTTTAATGTATATAAGGAAAACTGCCTCGTTACCAGAATTCAACAGTAGGTTGTATAAAAATGCAGCCCTTTGTAGGAATTAGACGATTAGTATTGGCATTTGGACGACCACCTGCTTCTTGTTTTGGGCCTCCACACTTCGATACCTTCGGTACCAGAAACGGCGAGCACGTCATTCTGATAATCGATCTATAAAATACGATCAATTTGATCAAATGTGATCTTCGAGAAGTACTTCGTAGGTTACTTACACTAGCTATTTCACCATAGCCGCAACTTAAAGTAGTAAGATGTTGCGGAGGATCCGTAGGACTCGATATTCTAACAGTCTTATCTATGGAACTTGTTATTAGACACCCAGATGCAAGATGAATGCCAGTTATTCCCTTTGTGTGCTCAGTGGTGTATGTTTTAACTGGATCAAAGTTAGTTTTAGGGTCGAGTATATGTATTTTGGCATTACTGTCGCCTATGTAAACCATGTCCTTTTGCATGAACAAACTCATGGGGAATGATTCCCTAGAAATCTGAAATAATTAACATAAATTTTATTATCTTGTCCTACCACCAACATGAAATTTTGGTAAGAAATCAGCACGAACAGTGACATTTTTGAGGGTCCTCCCAGCTCTTAAATCCCAGATAGACACAGTTCTATCCTCGCTCGCCGATAATATAAAATGTGAATTCATGGCAAGCCTAATAACGGCTCGTTGATGCGGTTGAAATCTTGCAATAGGCATGTCACCTGATCTTGAATCAAATACTAATACAGTTTTGCAGAATGATCCAGCCGCGAAGTAGGCCAGATCTGGACACGACGCTACGCACAGTAGAGCACCAGAGATGCCCCTACAAAATTTAAGTAGTTATTACGCACTTTAATGAACCTCGAAACTATAAACCGATATTTTGTACAGTCACATTGGCAAAGCGAGCGAGAGCATGCAAGGAACTAGAATTGTTTCCATTATATTTGGCTCGATAGTAAATAAAATGTTCAAAGAATATACCATGATTAATGTAAACAACTGTATAGTTATCCCTCTATTGATACTTTATAGAATATCTATTTTATAAGAACACAGATACTCGTGCCTTTCTCGCTCAATCTTTCCATTATGATGCAGGGCAAATGACCAGCTTGCTTGTCAAATACATCTTATAAGTTTTGAAGTGAATGAGATCGTCATTCGTGAGGGTCCATGCTTTGATACATTGATCCCAGCTGCAACTATAGATGGTATCGTTTATTGCCGTGAGGTCCCAGATCCAACCATCGTGAGCATAATCGATACATATTGTGCTTTTATTGGAAAGGCTCCAAACTGCCAATGAGCGATCTCTCGCTCCGGATATACATATATTTCCATCCTAAAAATTATGGTTACTTTAACTATCGCCAATAAAAATTTATAAAGTGGGGAGTATGGTACTAACGTGCATTAACAGTAGACCGTCGATTGTACTGTATTGAACATTCCTGAGAGACAACTTCTCCATGGAATCTATGTTCGACCAATGTGACGTTTCTTTCTCAATTGCAACGCATGATAATTTCCAAAATAAATCATCGTCTTCGGCTGAAGTGATAAAACTTATCGTTATATCTGCATGCACTATACATATCTACGTACGTTTAAGGTCTTTAATTTACTAGAATACAAGATAAGTAATGGTATTAGTTTAGTCGTAATAATTAAACATTTTGATGACATCAGGATTAGAAGAAATTTCTTGTCATTAACACCTCATATAGGTACATTATATATACTTTATTCAAGATAGAAAGTGTTAATGAAGTTTTGTGTTAAGTTAATATTGGATTATTTTTACTACCTTCTGTACAAGGGTCTATTACACATGCAATATAATCGCTAACATGTAATACGCATTAACTGCGATAGAATAATAGTTGATGTGTTGTTTATTTACAGAATTGGTCGTGCAAGGCGCAACGTGCTATCAATTTGAGCTAACCAGGGGGTAAAACTGGATAACCAGCATTTGGCCAAATTTGACTAATTCTCACTTTCCAAATTGAATCGTCGTTTAGTATTTGATGGAATTGCTTGCAGACTAAGCCCAAGCCGTGTACCAAGGTAGAGGCATCTAAGAATGAGCAGATATGAAGAAATATCTGAAATAAAATATGGAATAATGTTAAATTTTACGTGATAACATTAATTACACATAAGAATTATCTATCCTGTAAGGCCTATTATGCCAAAATGCTTGTAATTGTGACCATTCCGATAAAGCAATTGATACTTCACTGCTTACAATTTAGCAGCTGATAAGGCGTCCTGCGCTCTACGAACGCAAACACAGCTGATCTAGCTTAGAGAACAGGCATTTAAAAATGGCGGTCACATGCGGCGTCGCGTCTTCTTAACAATCAAAATACACAATTCTCTATCATTTTTCCATGATAAATTCTCCGTTATATACCTTACGCGGCCTAGGCTGTTTATTAAAGCAATTTAATGTTCCAGCTTAAAAAACCACGTATGCTATTCAACGACAATTAATACACTCTGCACTTTTACTTCGAGTATGCACATACTTTGCCAAGGGATTCTAACAGTTGTTTTTTCTAACGGATTCATAATTGCACGTCTACAGATACTTCAGATTTGTAATCAAATTCTCTCTATCCTCTATTAAATCGAAATGCTACGAAAATTTTTCCTGATTCTCACTTGTAGAGGTAACTGTTAATGATGTTTACGTAAATATGTTTTTACAACAAACCTCGACAGGCAGGTCCAACAATGACAAAGACTGTTCTGTACAAAGTTTACTGTCCTCTCCTTGCACATCCTTTGACTTATTGTCACACATCTCGGCGAAGGAAGTATATTAGTAGTCGACTGTATGAAATTGCGTTATACTGGGATTACTATATAAATTTGATTCGAACAAGAGTATTACGATGCGATCGTACGTGGACAAGCGTAGCGAAAAAATCGAGAAAATAAAGATTTACTGTTATAATAATAATGTTTCTTATTTGCTCCCCCGTATTTCATGTAGCTTCGCATAGGCGCGCATGACTCATTTTACAGCATTTACACTCTCTGTTTTAGAGCATGTGAGGAGAGGACCAACTCCCACGACAGTGCTGGCAACTTTACCAAAGAATTCGAATATAAACTCACGCATTGTACGGACGAATTCTGTAATTGAATAGAAAGTTATATCTTTACTGCACATTGTGCAATTGATTCCAGAATAAAACAACTATTACCTACTGATATTTCGATTGCGAAATCATTAACATATATGTACTTTGTTCTATACAAGACTGATTTATTTAAAATTTTGTAATGATAAGGATCTGTTATTAAGAAAAATATATCATTATTTACTTAACTGCTGGCACATTGTACTTGACCACTTAAAATGGTAACTTTTTGAGTAAATTTTTCTTTTTTATACAGGAACGTGTAATACCTCTTAATATAGTAGCTTTAACAATTATACTAAATATATAATTCGTTTCTTACTTCTTACACTAAGGCTTAAATAAGTATAGCGCTTTGAAATTCATTTTGGGTTTTAATTCAATGTATATGCGCATCATACATATGCTTAGGTTTTGTCATAGGGGTAACAATGATACGCAAATATAAAGATTACTCTTTTGTGAACATCTATATAGAAAAATAAATATTTCCTTTTCACGTAATTCTTAATCATTTTCAGCATATCGACGACTATTTATGAAAATGAACATTTTCACATCTGCTTCGTTAGTAATAGATTCAACAGACTGTTTCATTTAATTGGACTCGTACATGGATCATAGGATTTAAAAACATTTATACAGCCAATTAAAATAAAGGAAACTATTGCACCACTAGCTGAACCTATTTGCATGACAATACCTACATGAAATAACACTTTCGGCACAGATGTATGTCTAAATATCGACACAATAAGAAGTTTCATATAGGAAATAAATCCTATTAAGACGGTCCATGATACAACAACAAGTATTACACCAAACTTTGAATCTTGCAACGGTGGCGTTGGTGACATAAATGCTAAGTACGTTACATAACTTCCTAATATTACGCACAATATAGATAAGTAATTTATGATCTTTATGCTCAATGGCATAATCCACAGTGCTAAAAAGCAGGCCAGTGGATTTGCAAATAGTCCTAAAGTGATGGATAACTGGTATGCCACGCTACCATATGGTAGACAAGAGTACGATTGTATGCTTGGTAAAAACCCATTACCAAAGAAGCATAATATGGTTAACAATGTTAATGAATATAGTCTAAATGTTCTAGAAAAATTGTGATCAACGTGAGTTTGACTTGAAGCTTGGGTGTCTTTACGTGTAGCAATGTCTTTTTCAAAATCACCCGCAATTTCTTGTTTGCTCTTTCTAGAACCATACACACCAAATTCGCTATGCAACTTATAATCTATTACTTTTACAGTATTCTGAATTATATTACTTTTTTGCTTAAAGATATCGTTTTCACTTTGTACAAATGGGCAATACTGCAGAATTATAAACGCGAGCAGAGACAGAAATAGCATAATACAGATAAATTGGAAATAATTTCCTGTAGAAAATCTTTGCTCAGAACCAACTGACTTTAAAGTGTCATTGGCAGTGACCGTGCACTGTGAATCGACACCTTGAATTAGAGCAACGATGCTTGGTATAAATCCGCTCAGGCCTTCGCCAATAAAATATGACACTATATATATTTTTTTATAACCCTCAAGGTAAGGCATAAATAATATGGAACTGAAGCATCCTACTAAAGCATTGAAAAAGATCAAAATAAATAGTATAATACTATATTCATTTCCATTAATTACAATCTTTGTGTTATAGAAAAATGACAATAATCCCATCGATAGAGTTCCCGAAGTTAACAGTCCTAAGATCCACCAAGAGGGCCTTAACTTACAATGGAAATGTTTGAGAAGTGCATATATCACAGGACCGATGTTTGCAGCTTGAATCACTATTACTATGTAGGATGGTAGCTTCCAAGTTTCAGGAGCTGACTGGATGAGTACTGGTAATTGCACAAATATCCCATTGACGCCAATCCAAGCTGATATGCCAAAAAGTACTACAAGAACATGAGTAACTATGTGACCTTCTTCCATGTGCTGTAGATGAAATGTCCTCTTTTCCCGATTCATCATCTGGGCTGCTTTGTACCGAGATAAGTACCTATACATTTTTATATTATAAATAATATATATGTAATAAGTGTTGCCTAGTAAATGCCGCCTTATTTTACAATTACTAGAAAATATTTTGTTGTACTTAACACATTTTCCATCACAAGCGATACTCGCACATAACGAACATTTAATAGATACTACATAACATATAAATAGAGAATAACATCTGTTGTCACAAGGTATTACCTAATAAAATTCTGCAAGTTTCCACACAGGTTAGCCGAAGAAAGTACAGTATGTAAGAATTAAAAAGTAATTCTTTTATGATCTTTTCTAAAGCTACTGTCAGTACATCTTATCAGATAAAATGTGAAATAGGCCACTTTATATAATCTTTCAATATGAATTTTAACATAATTACACATTATAATGTTAAAGTTACCAGGAGCCAAAAAAGATGAATGAATGTGTCTTTTATCATTAATCACTACACGTGTTATCTTTTGCATAGATAGCAGGTAGAAGCTCAGCTGAATACGCTTTCCAGGAATACCAGATACATAATAATCATCTGCATGTACTTGACGTGCAAAGTGGTATCACACACTTAGCAGAATGTCAATGTTCCTTAAGTACTCTTCACGATTTTCTCTTAAGTGATAGATTAAGTCTACATATTAATAGAAAATAAATTATTTTTACATCTATAAATTCTCAATTCCCATGCACTGACTATGCGTATGTACACATTTTATTTATATGTATAAATTGTTAAAATCCAGAATGTGAAAAATATTTAAAAACCACTACCACTTTGAATTATTCAAACATTTCCATAAAAATTAAATTGCTCTCCACTTATAAAAAGTAGTGTAATCAAACCGAGTACGTTGTATCGTAACTGTTTAAAAACTCACAATACGGACACAATAAAAATATGTTAAGTACATATGACAGTAACAACAGTGATATAAGCATTCTTTCAATTTATCTAGTTACTTCATTTCTGTAAATAAATTCCAAAGCAGAAGATTGATTTAAAGCTGGAAGAATAATCTTCACTAAGTAAGTAATTATCAAGGCTCTGTTAATTTATCACACGGCGAATAGGACTGAAATAATTTTGAATGGTTAACTAAAACGAACGTAGTAATTGCACCAATTAACGATCCTATCTGTGTTGCTACACCCGTATAATAAAGACCTCTGCCAGGATCTGGTCGGAATAACGTTGTAATGCCCATTTTTACAAATCCTATAATACCGTTGAGTAATATCCAAGATAGAATTACTAAAAATTCCCCTACCCACGAATGCTGAAGGGGAGGATTGGGAGATTTTAATGCTAAAAATAGAACGAAACTAGACAATATTATAATAATTGCAGTTAGGCCAGACAGTAGATTGACTTTTGGAGTCTGAATGAAGAAGCCTAAACACATGGCCAAGGGACCAGCCATTGAAGCCAATGTGATTGTTAAATGATATGCTACATTACCAAAAGGTAAACAGGAATAAGATTGAATACTTGGAAGAGTACCATGGCCAAGAAAGCATACAATAGCCATCATACTTAAAAGATAGCAGTACATCTGTCTTGGCATTGTCCAACCACTATTCGTTTTATAACTTGTTGGTGCTTTTGTGTCCGTTGGTAATGTTTCCATACTAATAGGGAGCTTTACTAGTTCACCGCGAGCAACAGATAAATTATTTAATCCAAGAAACGCTAAGAAGCTTAGGAACAATAGTACACCGACAGAAAGAAAAAATATTTGCGACGAAAATCTCGGTTCGGGGTAATATGGTACATATTCTATTGTATCCGAGTCTGGCTTTGTAGCATTCACACATTCTGGATTTCCTCCAACACCTTGGATAAGTGCTACTGTACTTGGTACAAATCCGCTAAGTCCTTCTCCTACGAGATAGGACACAAGGTATATCTCCCGATAGTTTCTCATGTATGGCATAAATAGAACTGAACTAGTGCATCCAACAATGGCCGTTATAAACATTAACGACAAAAGAGCGGTTGAATGTACATTTCCGAATACTGCCGATGTCTTGTCATGTACGAAAGCGAGCATAAAGATTGAAAATGCTGCTGCTCCTAAGAGTCCATATGTTATGTACTTATCGTGTGCCCATATAGTATATCTGAAAAAATAAGTTGTTTTCCATTAGCTATCAATAGGAACCCATAATCAGTCGTTTGATTAGTCACCGATCTGATGTTTGATCAGTTATGTAACACGATAACATACTTGATGTAGAGCGTGTACAAGATTGGTCCTAAGTTGGCGAATTGTACAAGCATGACCATATGAGCGGGGAGATTCCATCCTTCTGGCGCAGTGTTCACTAACAACGGCAACTGTACATACACGCTGTTCACTCCAATCCAAGAACCGATGCCAAACATTACCGCTAGAATATCAACTATTAATCTTCGATTACTTAATCGTTGAGTCAGCATTTTATATCTTCTGTCGGACGCTGTTAACTGAACAAAATGCAATAGTCAATTATATCTTCACGCACAATGTCGTTAACGCGCCGTTTCATACGAGCATCATGTTTTGCGCATCAATATGTTAATCACAAATTGTCATTCCCCGTTAACATAATGTGAAATATCCGTTCGATTCGTACTATTTCATCGATTGTAATTCAAATATCTGCGGTGTTAAAGTGGAATGTTATAAATTATTACAGGTGCCTCTTGGAGGTGCTGGTACAGGTCAGTGCCCATCTAGATTATCCAATGTTACTCCAAGATCGGTATAGTCTCTCCTTTCGACTTCTCTCTTCGACTGTCAATCCTCCTTATCTGCGGTTTTTCGAATACCTTTAAAAGCATTACACACTTCTGAGAAAATTGAACAGCACGTTTTTTCCACAGAATGCTCGAGGATAACCTGAAAATCTTCTCGAGTTCACAGTAGGGTAAATGTCAACGATAACCCGTATATTTTCGTCGTTAATATTTTTCGAGAATAGAGCAGAATAGAAGTTCGGAGGGAACGAGATATTTTAATTCCCCTTGTTTCTGCCAAGTTCGTACACAATTTTAACCCCTTCGAACACGTCACTGTTAGTACATTCCACACTTGTTAATGCCTGCGCGGCCTGCGCGCAACTGACCACCAGTTACAGCTTTACGGTACAGTTACAATACCATTACAAATAATCATAGGATTCGTTATGCGTACTGTCATTCGTTGAAATTCTTCCAACAAAATTTATTACTCTCCGTGCGTTCCTTTTTTCGCGGTTAATCAATCACGCTCGAGGGCACAGTTCATACTCAACGTTTCTTCGAACATTCAAGATTCAACTGTTACGAAGAGAGAAAGTCTACTCAGCGATCATTTTTGCAGAGCGTAGAGAAACACAAAGAAATATATGTGCACATATGTACACACCATTGTGAACTCCTGTTATGAATCTGTTGTCGTTTAATTTGACGCAAGTGCTATCAATTGACCAGGCGAACCCCTATATAATCGATAAAGGTCTCCGATTCACAGGCTCGCGTTAAATTTTTCCTCGCGTATCAGTTCCACCGGCATCAAGATGACGAAGATCGACAGATAATTCATAATGCAACGAGAGAAATGAAACAAATTATCTGTGGATAAAAAGCGATAGGCAAGTAGAAAGAAAAATGGAAAATTTTAATTTGCACGCGGGCAAACGGTTTAACGGTTTTGTGCATTGCTTTTTTTCACATCCATTGGAAACTTCTAAAAAAATAGAAATGCGTAATATATGTAAAATATATAATCTGTATACATATAATAATATAATATAAGGTGAGCTGGGGCAAGTGCACATGCGAAAATTCGAAATTTATGTTTATTCTCCTTCCACAAGCTTCCAAATTTTTATGCAAAATAGAAACTTTGGCAACGTGATTTTCAATTGTACTTTATAGATGCATATAAGGTAATTTAAAGAAAATAAAAAATAGATAATAAAAAAAAACCATACTTTAGAAAATTTCGTCCCGACGGCGTACTTACGCCAACTCACCTTTTTATAATGTGTAATATTTAAATCTAATTCCGATTGCAAAGAGAGCAAAATTGAAATATCACGTGTTTCATCTAGAACTCTCGTATCATTACTCTCGTCGTGCGAGCCACTAATTCTCAGTATACCATGATCCATTTTTAAACGTCGCGACGACGAGCGAGGCAATTGATCGGGAACGTAATGAGAGTTCTTGGCAAAGTTCCATTCTTCTTGCTGCGAGCCACGCGACTTACCACGAAGGAATGTCACGTCTGTGACGGACGTAGCGGCAATTAGTCGATGTTGCTTAATTTAAGAAAACCGAAGAACGAAATTAATACGTATGAAACATATACGAAGCGAGATAAAAAAAAATTATCTTCTCTTTTCGGCATCGAATAATCTTGATCGGAAAAAGAACAAAAAATCCTTTCCATCTCTTCCTCGCCCGATACACGTATAATTCTGCTAAGATTCCATAGATGGTAATTATTTACCTATGGGGAGCACCTTTTAATGACCTTCTAAATAGGCTCATTCGACGCGTTTTTGCAAGACCAACAACTTTTTCCTTAGGCAAAATCGGCGTTCACTGTTTGTAAAAAAGTTATTAACAAAAATAGTTTTACCTGTTTTTTCACTGTATCTTCAAAAATATTGATTTTAGAGAAAAATGTTTCAGACAAAAACTGAAGCTCCGAAAAAGCTCTACAAAAAAGGTTCTATGCTATTTTAACGTAAACACAAAACTGTAGCTGCAAATTTGAAAAATATTTGTACCAAGTTATATAAATATAATCTTATATTTATATACCTATATAAATTATATAGGTACTATAATATTTATTAACTTATATTTTCAGTTATAGGATATATAGTAGACATTATTTCAAAAAAAGCATCTAATCTTTCATCAAAATCGAAGGTGCTCCCCATAGGTAAATAATTACCCCATAGATTTACGATAACGGAAGGAAAACTGAAACAAAAAGAAAATTTTACAAATCACATTCGATCAGTAGGGTGACAGGGGGGTATGTGGAATAAATCTAATCACATCAGGTTGAATATAGCAAGAATTTTATAAAAGACGAGGCAGACTCACAGGTTTAAGTTTTACATCAGTATATGTCGCAAATTTTTCTTCAGAGACGTGTGTGTTGCGTTCGCAATTTAAGTATCAGAGATCGTTTTCGTACTAGATGAATAGATAGGATCGCATAAGAGAGGTGCTCGTGTTTTTCTTTTTTTTTCCTTCACATCGGGTTTGTGCTTTAAGATTATTGAGAGTTTTACATCAAAATCTGAGGGAGAGAGAGAGAGCGAGAGAGAGGGAGAGAGAAAGTAAAGAGAGAAAGGGAGAGAGGGAGGGAAATTTTCGCACATCCTTAAAATTCAAGGGGGTAAAGTCGTTGTTCGATCCTTCGAGCGATCATTATTTCATTAATTGAAAATGATATAATTGAAAGTCAAATTATATCAGAGATGAGAAATTAATTCGAGAGCCAAAGTTCTCTTACGGTTTTGTCTCCAATGAAATTGGTGCTTACTTTTTTAATCGTTCCTTTCATTCCTGTGAGGAGCCAGTTCTCTGACGAGTCGTTGATTGTCAAAACGGTGTTCTTAATTCCGAGAATGCGATTCAATTCAGTTTAATCATCCTGACATAATTGCTCCCTCCTCTCTCTTCTTCTCGTAATCAACCTTGCGAGTCGATTATTATTCGTGGCCGTGCGAATCGAACGGCATGGAAATCTTAAGGAAAATATAATTGTAGGACGTGTGAATAATAATAATCGTTACTGCCACGTAACTATGTTGGGAAAAACCTGTTCTTATCGGGAATCAATCGTCTAAAAGTTGTTGTCTATTCTTGAAATTTCTTGTTCTTCTCTCTCTTTTACTCGTCGTTTATTTATTGTTTCTTTTACTTGAGACACTTTAGCCTTCTTCCTTCTCTCTCTCTCTCTCTCTCTCTCTCTCTCTGTCTTTTTCTTTCTTTCTTTCTTTCCTTGGAACGAAATGTCGCGGTCGCATGTTCGACGGTATACAGATCGATTAATGAAATTGCGCACTAGGCATTGCGTAATCAGCCTTCGAAATAATTAACGAGGTGCTTTTCTGCATATCTCTGAGAATGATTGTTCAGCTCGATTTTTCCGGAAGTGATTCGTCATGCGTATACGAAATGTCTATCGGCACCCGATCGGCACGTGAACTGTACCCGCAACTGAAAGCCAAATACACTTTTCCTTTGCCATTACGCTTCCCATCCAAATCAGTTACTTAAAATTGAATATCACGCATTTGAATTATCCACTTTGTACATTAACAACATCGAGAACCAAAGATAGTTTTAACTTTCTTTACGGATACTCTTATCACCCACTCTTCTCTATCTTAAATGATATCTGACGTACACGTGACGAGCTATTCTCCATTCGAAAATTGCCGCGGACTTTTTTTTTTTTACCGCACCTCCGTTAATTGCAAATTCCAATCGAATCTCTATGACGGGATTAATAATGATCGCATCTCATCCGATTATCGAGAATCTCTGTGCTCTTTGGGTTAGATGAGCGAGACCCGATTATCCCGTCTCTCTCTCTCTCCCTTTTTTCTCATCTCAAGGTAAACCTGACGGTCTCCATCGTGAGTGTCCGAAGGAATTTTTTAGTGGAATATCACCGGGCGAAAAATCTATTATGTACTTTTTCAGAGAAAGAGAGATGAAAAGAGAGAAAGAGAGAGAAGAGTTGAAGAGGAGTGAAGAGGCGAGAGGAGGAAAAGAAAGAGGGAGAAAAAAGAACACGTGAGAGATACGAGAAGAAGAGATTGGAAGAGAGATTGAAAACTTTAGGCATCGGTGGGACGACGAGCAACTACTAGTATCTAAGTGTCCACTGATCACGACCAACAGCCGACAATATTTGCATTACCCGATGGAAGCATGCCCTTCTCTCCTTTCTTGCACCTTACTAGGTGCCCTCGACGAGGAGTGGTGGAAAGTTCGGGCAGAGTTCTTGCTCGATACTGTAAGTGGCTCGATAAATAATCAGCTTGGCTAGGGTTGAGTCGTTAGAGAAGTGGAAAAGTTTTCGAGGGTACGCGAGAGAACCTTTGGAGATGTCGAGAGGCCTTGTTCCTCGTTATTGGTAGAAAAATGAATTGCTAACATTTCGGTGAATAAATTCGAACCTGGTCATCCGAGCAAGTTCGCTTTACAGGCATGACACGCGTTCACCGTGACTCCACGAAGAGTTAATTGTAAGTCACGCCGTGGAACGTCTTTCCGAAAGCCTTACGTAATCCTACGTAGGATGTTATCGTTCTGCCGTAAGTTAGTGGATTCGTTTAACACTAGAAGTACCGACCAATCAAAATGACCGGGTGCGTCAATCTTTCACAAGAATTTCTCTTTAACATTAGAACTACCAATTTTGGTTTTCGTATGGAAACTTCTTCTTGTCGACCACTCATTTTAACGGAGAGAGCGTTCATTTGATCACCGAGCTGCCATTTACTTTTGCTTTCATATGGAAATTTCTTTTGTTGACCAGTCATTTTGACCGGCTTGGTAGTTCTAGTGTTAAAAGCGAATTCTTACGAGACGATTTCAGGAACGAGCATAATACGAAGTTATTACACGCGTATCCATCGGGTACGTTTGAAATTGGGATCAGATTTGGTGTTAAGAAAAATTTGCAGAGTAACGTTCAGTACTGTTGATCCTAGCTTTTCGTGTCTGAAATTGTGTCCGTGAGATAGTCTTTTGTATGGACCCGGGAGTCCTATGACGATAGGATATCGATCGTGTGCGGTGTCTGTGGTCGTACTGCGACGGGCGTTTCTGAAAACGTGTGCGTGTGCATTCGACGGTGAATGAAGGCGAATCGCGTGCACAGAAAAATCTGGCCATTATCGAGAACGTGTCCTATGCGAGTGATGTAATTCATGCAAGGAGGAAGAGTGATATCTTTATTTCCCGGCATTGGAAAGCGGCTGTCAGAAATGGATGGCACGATGAAATTAATTATACGGAGAAACTGATTCAATTGCGTAAATTCAATTCGATTAGTAATGAAACTTTTTTTTACAAAACTAACATCTACATTATGTCTGATTTAAGTGGAAACAGGTAATTATTTCGTAAAAAAGTAAAGATGCAAAAAAATTTTTGAAACAAAAGTTGGTCAGTTGGAAAGGGCGCATAATAGGGCGTATTTTGTTTTTTTGTGATTGGAGGTATAAAGAACATTTCAAGGTCATCAGCGTTTTTTTAAATACAATACAGTATTTTTGTATTCATAATGTGATAGCGGTTGCCGAGACGAGTACAACGACCTATAATGAAAGGTTATTCGAGGTCTTAAAAAAATCGTAAATTAACAAAAAACATGTCCACACTTATATTTTTCATACAGCATTTAGTTACAACAACAAGAACTAACAAGAACTTTTTAGTATATTTTGTATTTGGCCGTTCCTGCAACATGTCCTCCGTCATTTAGAATACAACATTGCAATCTTCTCACAAATTCTCTTTCTACACGTTTTAATATCTTTATCATTTATTTTTGTACATGCAGCAATAATCCTCGCACGTAATTCGCCCACATTATAGGTCGTTGTACTCGTCTCGGCAACCGCTATCACATTGTGAATACAAAAATACTGCATTGTATTTAAAAAAAAACACTGATGACCTTGAAATGTTCTTTATACCTCCAATCACAAAAAAACAAAATACGCCCTATTATGCGCCCTTTCCAACCGACCAACTTTTGTTTCAAAAATTTTTTTGTATCTTTACCTTTTTACGAAATAATTACCTGTTTCCACTTAAATCCGACATACTGTATGTTATCATTTTTAGCAAAATAAATCTCGAGCGATGCTCGCAAGGGACCGCGAAACTAATCTTTTACAAATTCTTCAACTCCCCTCGTTACAAGAATGCTTCCTACGACAAAATTGTTTATGCGATCGATTGAAGAATAATAAAGATACGCTTTATACAAAATGCTCAGAGTGGAAATAACAGATCCAATGAGCACGACCGTTTTTACTCCGTATCTTTCCTGATACACCTGAGAAAGCATCCGAGACTTGTTAGCCGTGGGAAGCCTCGGGAGAAAAACTGTAATTAAGAGCACCAGTGGAGAAGATACACATTCCGTGGGCGGGCGCGTGCGCGTGAAACTCGAAGAGCTCGTTCGATGCATCACCGGAAGCTAAACAAAATTTGCTACGCGGAACTGGTGGATGAAGGATGGTAGCGGGCCACCCACCCAGGACAAGCCGCATTATTTACCGGCACGGAGATGAGGATCTCGATTGGTTTGCCGAACGTGCTTGTGGCAAGTGTCGCGATTTGACTGCGAGAACCTGAGAGGAAAAGAACGGGAGAACGAACAGAGAGAAAGATAATTAGAAAACCTGAGCGAGTGAAAGTGAGAGAAAAAAGGTGGCGCGCGTCTTCCTTTGTCTGCTCGTCTCCACCTTGACAATTTCGATCCAGGATTTGGCACAAATCTTTGTGGCCCGAACTGATCTTATGGGAAATTTTTCTCGGGCATGGTCCCAGTAGGTCTTAGTCTCCACGAGACGAAAGAACGAAGATAAGCTTTTTCAGAGAATTCGAATTTTTGTATTCTTGGACGATGATAATGTGCGCTCAGGTTAACCTCTTATAATCGGAATTCTTGTAAATGTTTCCATTTTGATTCATTGGACTATAAGATGTTAATCATTGTTATCAGGGCCGCGTCTGAAGCTTTTCGGGTAGTACAGTTTCT
Organism: Tiphia femorata; assembly: GCA_944319695.1. NCBI lineage: Eukaryota > Metazoa > Arthropoda > Insecta > Hymenoptera > Tiphiidae > Tiphia > Tiphia femorata. The sequence continues at coordinate 1,717,210 of OX090904.1, read as the reverse complement.
AAAACTGAAAATAATATTAGTGCTTTATTATTCGAATAGCTTGTATACAACAGAATAAAATTTAGTTGACTTATTTTGTTTTGATCGAGCTGATTGTTAGTTACTTTTGTGCGGGTTCCTCTTTTCAGCAGGCCCTAAGCACGTGGCTAGTTTGCCTAGTGGTAGACGCGTCTCTGATTTTAATACTTTTATCTTCGTTGTTTCCCTTATTTTCGATTAAGTCGTTCTTTTCTTTGAGGTGATTTTAACCCGATCCTTCGTTCATCCTGGGAAAGCAAAAGTTGCTCTCGCCGTTTAACGTGCTCGTAGGAAGAGAAAATGGAGTAGGGGTCAGGAGAGAATGAGAGAGAAAAGAGATAGGTAGGTGAGTTTGTGAGTGAATTAATGAACGAATGAATGATGAATGAATGAATGAGTGTACGAATGAACGAATGAGCGAGTGAGTGAGTGAATGAGCGATTGAGAGGGAAAGGGAAAAAAATCTTTCTCTCTTCCCTTACATTTTCCTTAAATAACATCGACTGCACTCTAAAAGTTATCTTGATACGTTTTTTTGGACATTTTTCTCTCTTTTTCTCTTCTCCTTAAGTATATGGCGTTTACAGTAGTCGGCTTTTTTCTTTATTTCACTGACGGCCCCTCGGTGCGTCTGTACGTCTCGTTCACTCTTTCTATCCTCTTCCTTTTTTTATTAATCTCGTTACTTCCTCACACTTTTCCAATCCCCCGTCCCTTATCACTGTTACCACCCAGCGTATTTTTACGACGTTTACACGATAGGTGAAAAAAGTTCTTTAGAGGAAAATAGGTTCTTTAGTAAATTGACAAGTAGATAGGGTTTTTCGCGCGCGCACATGTAAGTGTGCGTATGTGTGTGTATGTGTGTGTGTGCTCTTGTTTGTCGTGTGTCATGTTCCTTACGCTTGTTCTCTTCTGTGTGTGCACGTAGGTGTTCGTGTTCGTCTAGTGGTGTCGAGGTAGGGGCAGCCCGAGATCTAATATTTTTTTTCTTTTCTTCTTCTGTTACGAAAGTGTGGACTACCCCTACAGTTCCTAAACATGTCTCTACTCTAAATAGCTCTCCCACGCTCCTTCCGAAATGGGTTTGCGCTCGCTAGACCACAGGGAACCACCATCTCGGATTTTCAGGAATATTTTTTTGTTCCGGTTCACAGGAACGCCGCAGTGCCACGTCGCCCTTAAGCGCGATTGGTCGTTTATCGTTAAATCTCTTCCTCTCCTATATTTCCATTTTGGTTCAACGAGGAGAACAGATTGCAATACGACGTCGCGATAGCAGGAGCAGCATTTCCCTTCACCACGATATCCCTGATCTAGATGCTTCCGAAGTTGATCTCCTCTGTTCTCCAGCGAAGATTCTTCGTCAGTCTATCGATGAACACGTGCCCGAGGAAAGCGGTAAACCACTAGAGGGCTTCTCGCCCCTGGCTCATGCGACAAGAAATGGACGAATCGCGTGATTGAAAAATCTCAACCGTTCGGCATAACTCCATCCGTCGATTCTTCGCCGTAAGATCCATCGATAATCCCACGCGGTTAAAGTGCGAACGAGTCGCACAGATCTCTCACTTTGGACCCCACGCCGATGTTCTTCCTTCTTCTCCCTGTACCCCTGCTCCTCCTCCTCCTTCATCAACTCTCTTCGTTCACACGTGCTCGCTGAGATGAGCTCTAACAACACGTCTCCAACACCGACTCCAATTCATCATTATAAACCAACAACGATACCCAGCCCACCCGCAGTCCTCGACAGAGCTGGCTTTCAAAGAGGATCGCCCCTCCTGGCGGCCATTTTCGCAGCCCTGGACGCCAAAGCCCCCAGGGAACAAACGAGCCCGGTTAGAGTCTCCCAGAAGGTGGTCCTGCGCCTTTTATTGGCAGCCTGGCCCACGTAGCCCATGTAGTAGCTGGCGTAGTGATCGTTTCCTCGTTCAGAGGCGCTGTCCGATCTACCCACGCTCGACCTAGCCGACTTGGGCTGATGAACTATGCTGCGCCGTGATTCCTCGCGATTGTCAATGCTAGATCTCGGTGAGCCGGCTCCCGTGCTCCCGGATCTTCTCTGGGCGTGCTGTTGCTGATTGTTAACCTCGGCGTCGTAAAGATGCTGCTGGAGCTGGACGTTGCTGAGCCGACGGTCCATCAGCCTGACGAGATTCTGATGGACTCTGCGGTCGTTCTCCTGCACCATGGGCAACTGGCGCCTGATGGCTGGCGCAGCCTCGGTCATCCGCGACTGTTCCACTTGTCAGGCGTATTCGGTGTCCGTGGAGGCTGATCTCTCGAGGTGGCCCGGGTGAGTTGGGTGATGATGTTGTTGGTTTTGTTGCTGCTGCTGTTGCTGCTGCTGCGCCTGCGCGTAAGCGAGACTCTTCTGGTAGCTGAACAGCTGCCTCTCGAGGCTATAATTCTCAGCTTGAAGAGATGCTATCTCCCGTCGCATTTGCTGATTGTGAACCCGACAGACGTCGTCGTACTTGTGATAGGTCGCCTGGAACAGCAGATGGCTCTCGTTCCACTCGAGTCGGATTCGAAGCTGGCCCTTGTCGGTGAGAAAGGGACAATGATTCTCCTTAATCTCGTTCATATGCAGGCTAGTCTCCATGATGATACCCTCGTCGGCTTGTTCTTGGGCGTAGTAGCGACTGAAGGGAGCGCCTGGTAACCCGATCGCCTTCGTGTCGGGCTCTTCGCCCTTCAGCAAATAAGCCGACCAGCTGACGTATCTGGAAAGGATGCGTGGAGCTGTTAAGATGAGACTAACGAATAGGAATTTTCGCGAGAACAAAGTTTCATGGGACATACACTGTCGTCGAAAAGTTTCCGGACAATGTCTACACCTAAACTGAAAATCTTCTCGCGTCTTCTTAACCCACCTTTCAGGAATACCTTTGGGAGATCCTCCAGAAAGCATGGAGTGAAATACGAAATTCTGTTTTGGAAAAACTTATAAAAAGGATGCCGCGATTGGTGACAAAGGTGCTATCCACCAAGGTAGGTTGATTCGATGAAAAGAAAGTGTCATTTCTAAGTTAATGATTGATTCTGATTCGTGAGATTTTCAGTTATTCTTACTTCTTATTGTTAAGTAAATAAAATTTATCAATATTTTATATACTAATTAGTGTTCTATTAAGAATTTTTCCGAATTATACTCCTGTCCGGAAACTTTTCGACGGCAGTAAAAGCGTAGTAGCTTAAACGCTACACTCACCTCAGATGATTTCTTGGAACATTATGAATATCCTTGTAGACCAGATGTAACCTTACGGTCTCCGAGTGGAGGTCAGCTCTGATAGCCCAGGCCTGCTTGTCCCTGTCGTAGCAGGGCGCGGCGGGTAAGACAGATGGGCCAAGCGCCTGGACGGCGACCTCGCAAATGGTCCTAGCTTCGACCATCTCTAAGGACACCCCGACGACACCTTTATGGGCAATCTCGGACCATCTGACCCTTGGATGCCAGCCGAATCCGCAGCCCTCGGCGTCGGAGAGGTCTTCGATCTGTCCCGAGTCGATCCTGCGCTCTCCCTCGCCCAGGGTCACGCTGTATCTCACTCTGCACCTATGATCGAACCCCGTCAACCTCATCAGGTAGACGCTGACTCGATTGTCCTGGCCCCGACAACTTTCGGCCGCCTTGTTCCCATAGGGATAGATCACTAGATTCCAGTCGAAGCCGCCGAAAGCGAAGTAGCCTGTCTCGAGCTTGCTGCTCTTGGGCTGCCCAGCCGAGAAGACCCCGGTGGGCGCTCTGATCTCGGTCATGTAAACCGTGCGAATGTTCGCCATCGACAGCTCCAGTTGAAACTCGCCGTTACTGTCGGCAAAGTTACGGCTGTAGAGATCCGAGACGGCAATGTAGTTGCGGTTGCCTTGAGCCGGTGCATCGTAAGTGAACCTCACCCGCTTCCCGGAGAAGCCCTCGTTCATGGAGAAGTGCTCCCGGTTCAGCAGGGTGAACGTGAAGTCCACGTAGACCCGGAGGTTCCTCGAGGCTCCTCGCCACACCAGGTAGGCACCCAGCACCTACAAGCAGTGTGAAACGTCGTCCGGGTTAATTAAATGAAGTATTAGGGAAAAGAAGAAGGAAAAGAAAGATCAATGAATAAGAATCAAGAATCAACGAATCAAGATCATTCGTGGTAGTCGGACGAATTCTCACAATCCCTCGAACATTGCAACGTTTGGAGGTTCTGAATCGCATGAAAAGGTTTGCGGTAGTTGAACTCAAGGTCGGTGAACGTCGCGTGCGCGCTAAGCGGGGGAATGATGGATAAGTGGATAAGAAAATATAAGAATAAAGAAAAGAGTCAAGCTTTTTCAAGTCTTGCTGCTTGTGCACGGGGCAGGTGTTTCCTGGCGTACAATATACTTCGGTACCCAGGGTGCTCCGGCCATTATCGATATTATCATCGTCATCGTCATTATCGTTGAATAATTCTACAGTATTATCGTTATCACGTTGCCGATTTAATAGCCTCGCGTTAATGGCCCCGCGAGCGAACTAGGGGCGGGCTATTGTTCGCGTGTAGATGGATCGTTGTACAGGAAGGCAAGGGATTAGAATTTAGGCGACGTAATCACGTGCAATAAGCTTCGGAATTCTCTCCTTCTTGCTTCGTTTACCTTTTTTTTACAATTTGAAATTTATCACAATTTAACGGATCGGATTTAATTGGGATCCAATTAGTGGAGGATTCTTCGATCGAAAAATCCTCTCTCTCGAAGGAGAGATCTGTTTGAGTCGATCTATTTGCAAAGACCTCGAAAGTTCTTTCCCTAAAGTTGTTTCTAGGAACTTTGATAATCTAAGGTAATCGCAAGCAATTGTGGAATTACGATTGCACGCGAACGTGACAATGGGAAGGTTAATAAAGGGAATGAAGTAACTGAACTAAATACAATAAGTGAGTGAAAATAAGGGAACGAAAAGAGCGTGTATCTCGATCGACGATCTGTCTGCTGACCTTGTCCCCGCGCGAGAACGCTACTGCCCATCTTTGAAAGCCGCAAACGAGCTCCTTGCTGGTAACGTCCCTCTCGGGATCTCTGACGACGCTCCTGGTGACAACGAACGAGAAGACCCGCGTCTCGCTGCGATCAGGCAGCTGCGCGAATCTGTAGAGCAGGGCCATCACCGCATCGCGAAGTCTACAGCTAAAGTGATTGTCGAGCTTTTATCGTGGACCTTCTTGGGCCGTCGTCCACCCCACCACCCACCGCCGAGTGCCGGTGATCGCCTGAAAGCAAAAGAAAAGAAAATGTTTGTTAGTCACACGGTTAGAAAGGGCCAGAACAGTTTATTGTTTCGTTCGACTGCCTAAGCCACATGTGCGTTTTTAGGCACGACCATAAAGAGAGTGACTTATACAATCGCCATCCTGAAAACCGTTCGTGTGTGTGTGTGTGTGTGTGTCCGTGTATATCGTCGATTTCGGAAAAACGGCTGAACCAATCGCGTCGAAATTTGGCACAAAAATCAAGTACATTACTGTGAATTCACAATAAGGTTTGTGAGCCGCCATCTTGAACCGGTACAAAATGGCGGCAAATTCAAATATCGAAAAATTCATATCTTTGGTACTATTCATTGGATCCCGATAAAACTTTACACATACATGTACACGTATGCAATGACAATTACTGGAAATTTTCAAATTTTTTAATTGGCCGACTCAAAAATGGCGACTAATTCAAATCTTTAGTCCAGTATTCCGGCAAAACGACTGAACGGATCCGAACAAAATTTGGCATGTACATCGAGTATATACCCATTTGGTGCCACGAAACTTTATGTACCGCCATCTTCAACCGTTTCAAAATTATGGGAAATTCAAGTATGGAAACGTGAGTTACGCGGTCGTGCCTATGGCAGAAAGCGAAGCTTTTCTACACCCGGTAAGGCGAGCGCGAAGCGCGAGCACCCGCCGATCGTGCCGACCACTAACCACCACTAGTTAGAAATTTCTGTGAACCATACGAGGACCGGATACGTCAATGAGAGTATTAGGTGTACTAATGAATAACCCAATTTTTTGCACATTTAATTGTGCCCTTTTTGAAAAAGCTGTTAATTACTTAAATTTCAAAATAATATTAGTTGCTCCTAATTGCTTTGGAAGCTCTTTTTGCGTTTGTCCCGAATTTTCATCGAGCAGCTTCTGCAAATCATCGTTGTCGTACTTTCGTGCGCCTCCAGGGCGTTATTGATCGTTCAGACAGAAATCACCGCTTTTGAACCGGTTAAACCAAAATACACATACATCGTACGATACAATAACTTCTCCGAGGAAAGAACAAATTGATTTGCATATCTTTGCTGAAGTTTTTCCTTGTTGGAATTCGTAGAGAATGCAGGGTCGGATATGCTCATTATTTGTTGCAATTTCTGACGTTATTAAACTGAATATTTTTGAAAGTTACGTAAGGTTTTCTTTTATACCAAGTATCATTTTCAATAGCCATATGTCAACATTACACAACTGCCAAAAAGCGGGAAAGTCAATAGACTTTAAAATTAATTTCTTAACCGCTTAAAAAAGATTTGGAGTATTCATTTGTACACCTAATATGTCAAAATTGATTTTCCTCCTTCGATTGTGAGACCACCTGCGGTGAAAAACTGGCTTGAAAGCTCTTTGTGGGTCTTAATTGGTGACACGCATCGGATATGGATTATTGTCTGTTTAACATTTGCCTTTTTCCATTTTTGCTTGAGGAGGGAGAGGTAAACGGAAGGAGCGAAAGAACTCGGAGAGATTTGACGATAAAGACTTGAAGATGAGTTTGTGCGTAGTTAAGAATTTTAAATCTCCGAAATCTAAGGATACAAAGAAAAATGGGGAATTACCAAAAAGTTTATGAAAATATAATATATATGTATGTATAAGAAAACTAATTTGGCGAGTCTTATAAATGAAATAGTTTTCTCGGAAGAGTGAGGCAGGCAGAAACCTATATATGTACAATCGATAGCTCTCGAAGCTCGAGGTATTCATTCTGATTCATTCCGTCATCGTTCGGTCACTATGAAAACATAAATAACCTAAAAAAGAAAGAAACAATTTTCAAGAATGTAAAAATCCGTTGACCTTTTTGCATTTATATCACCAGCAGTTCAGAAAATTTCCAGTGTGTCTAACATTTCAACAAGAAGAGAAGAACCAAATCCAAATCTTTCCAAATCTTAGGTACGTTTCCAGGATGGCCAGTTTCTTAAATCGTTCAAAGGTTGGGTAGATAATTCACAGATCGGAAAGGAGTTAATGGTCGATTAAGTAAGCGCGAAAGATCCTTTAGAACATCTAAGATAAAATATTATAGTGTTCGAGCATTCATCATGGTGACGGCCAAAGAAGAGATCCACCTGTTCTTTAGAGAAGCGCTTGTGTACAGAGAATGGGGCTACCATTTGACCAACCAGAAGAAATATGGAGGAGCGATCGAGTGCTTCGAGAAATCCCTAAAGGCATGGGCCGAAGAACAGGACATGAGAACACTGTTGGGCTTGTGCAAAGCTCAAACTGGCCACACTAGATACGATAAGGCGATCTTGACCTCGGAGAGATGCAGGAGATTAGGTGAGCTTTTCGTTTTTATTTTCCACGATATCTCAAGATCCAAACAATTTCCTTAACGTTATTTAATTGCACCGATTATGTGCAACATAATCATTCGTCATAATCAACCGTCGTCCCGCAGATGCTCACAAGGACGAAGCACTGCACTTGCAAGTGGAAGCGCTTTTCAACGCCGGTGAATTCGAGAGAAGTTTGTTACTGGCTCATCAGGGCCTTCGGCAGCGTCTGATTCCTTACGAATGGGATGTTTATCAGGGTAACGAGACAATCGAGGATACCGTAGGGATAAATATTACTCCTAACGCCTTGATACTTCTCGCCCCATGGATCAAGAAGTTGGAGGATCATCGCAAGAATCTAATTGCCAAATTGAGCGAGGAAGAGGACGAGTTCGAAGGTTTCCAGAAATTTCATTCACAAAGATTTTACGTCGTTTGAAACTCCTTCATGGTTGAAACTGTATTCCTTGAGAACGAAATCTTCAAGAGCAATATTTTCGACTTCTTCAGGCATTGGCGAGGACACCTCGAAGTTTAAGGTGAACGACGTCAAAGTCAAGCAGGCAGAGCGCTTGAGGAAGTTACATCGAATAATCGCGAACCTGTATCTTGGCCATCTGGCCACCGACAAACATTTTGCCCAAGACATCGTCGAACATCGAGAATTGGTCACCAGTCCGAATAAACAGACCTCTGAGGAATTATACCAGCGCTTTCGCATGAACTACGCGAAATCGGTTTACAGGGAGGACGTTCTTCGGATGCGATACCCGTTCTACGTCACTCTCTTCGAGAGGTGGAGCATCCCGGAGGGACACAAGCTAATGGCAATGAAGGAGAAGCATATCAAGATGAACAACATCATTGTGGAAGCTGATTTCTTATTGAGGAAACTACACGCTTTGAGAATGAGCAAGGATTATTTGAAATTCTTCAGGTAACCACCTAATCCTCTTAATCCATCCGAATCGGTCTCTTATACATTATAATCTTATAAATGATCTTATAAAATGGTATAAATATCAACATACATGTTGATCTCTTTTTCTCTCTATAAATCATTTTATTCCCTTGCTCTTTCTGGCTTTCAGGTACCTCGAACGCATGAAAGACAAAATCGACAACTGTACAACTGAAATGTTCCCGCCAAAGGCAAGATGCCTGAACGTTCTCTACAAAATGATCGCTTGGGCTTACATGGACACGAGAAACCTCATCTGCTTGGACGACGAAAATATGAAAGCAATTTACTTGAAGCATCACATGGGAATCCGCGTTGCTAAATTACCACGCGAATGCGATTTAGCCTGGGTGCCAATTGTACATCGAAAAGAAATGCACAGAATATTTCGCAGGTTGAGGACATCTCTTAATTTCATCCATTTGGGCGTTAATAATTTTACATATTTACGAGGGATAAAGAGAGGGACAGATAGCGATTGACGACTTTGTTCTTCATTTATCCAGACGATTGGGCATGGCATCGGAGCCCTTGGAGCTAGCCTGGCTCTTTCACGAGATCTCAAAGTTTCTCATTCAAGTTCACCGTCCGGATATGGCCAGATTCTATGCGAAAAAATCCAGAGAATCGGCAGCCGAGGCTAATAGTCTGCCTTGGATGCTGAATGCCAACCACTTGATGATCAGGATCGAGGTGGGTCAACACAACAAGAACGAGGCCAGAGAAGCAGCCATTACCACCCTCTTTGACGCGAGAAGGTTAGGCATAGACTTTCTAATCGACTTCTACGAGAGGCTGATGGTCACTGTGATCGAGGGAACGGATCTGGATAGAATGGCAGAGCTCGATGGCATCGCTGTCAGGCAGCAGATGATCTTAGAAATTATGCCGGAGGACATGAGGTCCACGGTGGATTTTTTGTTCAGAAGCATGGACGTTGTTCCACCTAAAAGGAGACTCTCTCTTATGCCTGGTTTCAAGCCCATCGAGAAACAATTAAAGCTGTCCTGCAAGAGGATGACCATTCTACCGAGTCCTCCGAAGGATCCTGAAAAAGAAGCCAGGAAGGCTCTGCTCAAGTATTACGAGCCAGTTGTCAAGAGACCAGGTTACGTGGACTTTCACAAATACGAGTAGTTTCTGATATACCTTAATCATCACGATGGTTTAAGTGTCCTCGTACCTGGCCTGCATTCTCTGTCTTCGGTGTATATTGATTAATAATTTGTGAAGCTGGTGTTAATAAATGAATTCTCGTCGGTCAGCGATTCTCATGGGAACTGTACGATTAAATTCTCAGATACATAGGGCCGTACTCTCACCTGTACTTTAGCAGAGCTCGGACTTTAGATGCGTTTAATAGACATGTGTGGACATGCACATGCATACGTATGCATATGTATAAAGCGCATCTAAAGTCCGAGCGCTGCTAAAGTACGGGTGAGAGTACGGCCCATAGTGTTTAACGCAACATCTCTGAAGGAATGAACTATTTTACGCTAAACTTTACACCTCGTAACGAGAAATCTTCAAATATACTTATCGACGCGTGTTATTATTACTATACTTTTAGATAGCTATCGACTTTATCCATTGCTCCCCTCGTCCTATCCGTGCCAGTCATTTCTATTGGAATTCAACGCGGGGACATATTGGAATTTCAAACCTCCCGCGGCAGCTACGTTCTCACCGTGTTTGATCGATTTCACAGTCCTCGTGTCGCATCGCGTCGGTTCTCTCATTACGAGCAAGCGATACGCGAAAGCACTTTGTCGTGATTACCGTCTCGACGAGGTTCTAACAATTGGAGACTCGTTAAGAAGAATTACGTAAGTAACGTGCTTGTAAAAACTCCGCTTTAGGAAACAGCGGATAGTTCCAAAGACACCCGGAAAGTTTTCTCCTCACCGCTCATCTTCTAGCTCGCTGAAAATCGTAAGTAGACAATTAAGCATATCGGAACTTGTTCTGCAGAGAGAATTTTTCTCAAGGGAAAAATTAAAATTTTTTCAACCCTTTCATTCTTAGGCACGACCGTAAAGGGAGTGACTTATGCAATCGCCATCGCGAAAACCGTTCGCGCGCGTGTGTGTGTGTGGTCCGTGTAGATTACTGTAGATCCTCGATTTCGGAAAAACGGCTGAACCGATCGGGACGAAATTTGGCACAAAAATTAAGTACACTACTGTGAGTTGACAATAAGGTTTGTGAGCCGCCATCTTGAACCAACACAAAATGGCCACAACCAACCATCTTGAGCCGTTTCGAAATGGTGTCGGTTTCAAATCTTTAATCCATTATTTTATAACTATAGTTTGAAAATCCCGTATTTTTGAAACGTTTCAAGATGACCATGCATAAAGTTTCGTGGCACCAAGTGGGTATATTTTTAAATTACATGCCAAATTTTGTTTGAATCCGCGCAAGCATTTCGCCGGAATACTGGATTAAAGATTTCAATTTGCCGCAATTTGTGAATGGTTGAAGATAACCATGCATACAGTCTCACCGTAGCAAAGGTGTATATACTCGATGTATATGGCAAATTTTGATTCGGATTCATTTAATTGTCCGGTTTTGATCACTTGGGCCTATTACAGAAATGCTGCATTTCGCGGGCGAGCGCGAAGCGCGAGCACCCGACGATGTCAGGGGGTATGGCGCTTGAGCGAAGCGAAAGCGCAGAAGACTCTGTTCCATAGTTTAATATTTCAATACTTGAATTTTGCACAATTTCGAAACGGTTTGAAATTCGTGGGCGAGCGCAAAGCGCGAGCAAAGGCGATCTGGGAGGGTTGGCGCTTGAGCGAAGCGAAAGCGCAGGGGGTCTGCCCCCCAGTTTGAAGTAATTTCGAAAAATTTTTCGCCGAAAAATCTGAGAGGCTCTGAAAGAACGGAATTTTCAAATTCCCGGAGAGATGGAGAAAGGTTGTGGAACAGAATGACACCTATCTCATTTGATAAATGTGCACCAAAATTTAAATGTGCTGCGTTTCAATAAGCTTCAAAATCGGCAGAAAGTTTCCGGACAACCCAATATTTCGTAAGCTAGACTTGCGAAAATGGTTGAAATGCCGTTAGCAAAGTTGTACCTCGCGGATCGTGAATCGTGATACCGTGAATCCCTTCACAATGCTCTCAGCTGTTTCAGGCCGAGCCGCGGCAGGCCGGCGCGGTGCGGCAGGGACGATCGTTACCAGGGTTGCCGGAGAGAGTCCCCTATGACGTCAGGTTGTTCCCCCACTACGATCGTTCCGTGACGTCACATTATTCCCCTACTACCAGCGCTATAAGCGTTGTACGAGACAAATGCTGATGTCGTGCGTGGTGACGTCACGGATGCTCCGCGTGAGGATAGCCGCTGGAGGAGAAGTTAGTGGTAGAAGGGGAAGCCTGTTTCCATGGTGGGGGTACCGTCCGGCAAGCCTGATCGTTACCAAACTAATTTCGGGTAATGGAGTCGTCCTGACAGCTTTCTAATATAGAATCCACCTCTACCTGACCTCCCTCCTGTAATCCGCAGCGGAGTGTAATCCAGATCGAAGGGAAACGATGAGCACGAAGACGACTGGTCTAATCGCCAGCAAGGATCTGAAGGAGGAGTTGGGTCAGCTCGAGGACATCGGTAGGCTCGTGGCAGTGGCCGAGGAGCGTGCCAGGAATGAACAGAAAAAGGTCAACGCCAAGTTCGGTCACGGGAACAATCGACAGTACGCCCAGGCGTTGCATCGAGAGGCCGACGGACTTTATCACAGGCGAGTCTCTTTTACTTGTTTCTTCCACTATTACTTCGACCTACGAACATTTTTGAGATAATAAAACGAAATAGAGAAATGTATACGATCGAAGGGAATGAACTCTCAGTTATGCAGCCTCCTCTCTCCTTCGTAGCATATCGAAAGAAAATCAAGTGAAGTAAACAGATTTGACAATCTATCGCAGGGGCTGTAATCTCCTATATATTTTTCGTAGGCAGCGTTTGTGGCGCCCTCGCTGTAAAATCGTCAATGTCGAACTAATAATCAATATGGCCGTTGAATCTGAAATTGCGAAGTTTTGTCACGAAGTGACAGTAAAGAAGATATTGGAAAGTATATTTTATTTAAAGGCAGTATCAGTAATGACGATACATTCTATACGATAAGTCTATTTCATAGAAGAATCTAGCTATCAGTGTATACTAGAGTGGTGTAACTTTGTAAATAATATATATTACGAGGCAATTCAGTACCGGGATTCTGTAACTCGGTAACGACAAATGTCGCAATCGTTATCCATCGATATCGATGATTATCGCAAAAGGTTATTCGCTAACTAGTAGTCATGGACAACTCTCGATAATCTAAATCTTTACATTCCGAAAAGCGTCGAAGCTCGCAATTTTTTGACAATTCTGTACTGACGGAACGATGTTTTGTTACATGATACAATTATACCCTAACGCTAACCTTTTGCGATAATCATCGATATCGATGGATAACGATAGCGATATTTGTCGTTATACTGAGTTGTTACGGAATCCCGGTACAGGAGATGTTTACACTACAAATCATATTTATAATAAAGCCAAAAAATTGTCTAAAAAGTACAAAAAAGGACAAAAGAAAAATGTGTATTTATAAATAAATGTTAAATAATGTGTTTTCTTTGTAATTTCCACTTATTTTTCCTATTGTGAATCCTAAATGCCTCCTATTGTATACAGCATACACACGCACGCACGCACGCACGCACGCACACACACACACACACCTCTATGGATGCATGCTACATATATGTGTATATAGAGATTAGTTCGACATTGACGATTTTACAGCGAGGGCGCCACAAATGCAGGCTACGAAAAATATATAAGAGATTACAACCCCTGATCTATCGATCCTTCTATCGACTTATTCTCGTTCTCGTCACCCTTCACTGTGACGATTTACGTCATGGCCCGTGAGTTCCTTTCAATGGACGCTCCACTTTTAAACTCTCATCTCTTTCTCGCAATCACATTTTATTTGGCTTGTGATTTGTTGTCAGTGGGGATTACGAGACAGCTCTGGTGTTGTACCATCGCGCGGCCAGCCTTTGCCCAAGGGACAACAGCCACGGGGTAGCAGCCAGAAGAACAGCCGCCACGATCACAACGTGGAACAACTCTACGAAAAATCTCAAGAAGCTTTTCACCCGAACTAAGAACGAGTCCGCCCTAAGTGTTGCAGTTTGTCCTGAAACAGCTGCCAGTATGGCTTCAGGAGTTCTAAGGGACTCGGCGAATGCCTCCAAAGTCTCCGAGGTTCTTTGGTACACCTTTTTAGCACGAATGGCTCTGTAACTGTAGCATGAACTAATGAGATTAGCAAAAGAATATCTCTCTTACCGGTCGTCGATTAGAACGATCGTTTTCAGCTGGATTTCGTGTTTCTACTAACGAGCCTAATTCCACAGCTACTTCGAGAACCACAAGACCTATTGGAAGAACAGTCCGGGGCCTGTGAGCAAGGTGGCACGGGAGAATCGCTCGAGAGTGAGCTTGAGGCAGTTGACCGCCGCTGCTAACGCGACCCTGAAGAATCTCGAGGATCACTTCCAGTCTGGGGACATGAGCAGGGCCCTGAAGATCGGCCAGGAGTTACTCTCGATATCGTCGGGTCTCGTGGAGCCAAGACGTCATCGTATAGCAGCCTGTCATTACTTGTCCCTGATCCACGTGTCCTTCGGACGTCACGATCGTGCGGTCAGCAGTGTCGCAGAGATGATTCGTCTGGCTAAACGGACCGGAGACCCGCATCTCATCTCGCGTTCCCTGGTCACCTTGGGCAAGGTACATCTGAGCTTTGGTCATCTAGATGCGGCAGCACGCGCTTGGGAGAGCCTCGTGGATGACCTGGAAGAGTCAATACCTTCGGCCTGGTTGCATCACGAGATCGGACGTTGCCATTTAGAGACAGGAAGGTACAGGCGAGCCTTCGACATGGCCAGCAGGTGCGTTCGAATAGCCGAGGGAGTCGGCTCGAAGAAGTGGCTCCTCCATGGGAAACTCTTGAGCGGACAGGCACTTCTCGAGTTGGGTAGATTCGCGGAAGCCTTGGAGGCTCTCAAGGAGTCCGCAAAAATTACGGAAGAGGAGGGAGACACTCCGACCCTCTGTTACGTGCAGGATCTCGTCGGTCAGGTGACCGAGGTTTTGAGAAGGGTCACCGAACGGACGATCGTCGAGACGACTGCTGACCGCCAGGACTTACGATCGACCCCACAAAAGGAATATAACTCTCCGCGAGAGCTAGTCGATGAAGAAAGTGAAAAGAATACGTCCATTGTGACGATAACCGCGTTTCGACGTAATGAGGCGAGAATCGACGATGAGGTTCCAGATCGAGTGTTCTCAAGTTCCGAAGAGTACGAGGACGAAGAGTCTGTCACTTCCGTTAGGAGGTCCCCAGGATCGAGAGTCCAATTGGAATCTCTTGTTGGAGACGAGCACGTGGAAGGAGGAGATCTGCAAGGAGGTTCAACTTACAGACTGAGCAGCCTGAGGAGGTGCGTTGAGAAGGATCGTAAAGTCCGTTCGCGGTCATCCTCTCCCAACTCGGCTCATTCCCACGATCCTATCGAGCCTATCCTGGATCAGCTCGATGAAGTTAAAAATTCTACCGAGAACGAAGCGACCAACACACCACCATCACCTCGCGATATTTCCCACCAAGAGCACTCTAAGTACTCTCCTAAGGAGGGTGAACCCTACAAGAAAACGATTACCTTGAAGAAGATAGTAAAAGAGGAGCCGGTTCTGTCATCCAGGATCATCCCTACTACGCGGAAAGAGAAGCTCTCTAGCACGGACAGGGATTGGCTGGATGCTTTGAACATGCTCGACGATCCCAGCTTCTGCGACGTTGAGGAACGCGACAAATTGTTGGAGATTATTAGGCAAACCTTGTTGGTGAGCGAGGACGAGGCAAAGGCGTTCCAAGAGTTTGAGAAAGAGGAGAATGGGACGAGAGAGTGCTGTGAGGTGAATCGCGAGGATCTTCTGGGATTGAGTAGTTCGAGGTCCTGGAAGCAGGAGGTGGGCTTCACGGGGACTGCTAAGAGGAGCTGCTGTGGGAGAGAGAACGCCCATTCCTTGTACAGGCATTCCTTACCCTCCAGTCCGAGGAAGCAGCAGGGCCACCCGATCGTCTCGCGGACTTGCGAAGGATTCGACGAATTCCTCGGGGTCCTTGGAAAGGACCGGACCTCCTAGGCATTCGCCATGGGGTGCCACTCACGAATTATGCAAATTATTGCGCTCATCCTTCCCCATGATTTTATCTTTAACGATTGGTCATCTAAAATTATAAAATATCCTTCAGATTGAAACTGGAAAGAGGGTCCGCAGACACTGCCCGTTTGTTGCCCGTTTTTCCGCCCTCGATTTGAAAATCGACTTATATGTCAAATGATACCTCATGATGAGTCATTATTAAAAAAAAAGTTTCACGTTGAGCATACGTCTGGTTTCTGAGATATACCGGGTGTTTCAGACCACCCGGGTCACCCGATTCTTTCGTAAACGGGACGTTTTAGAGAAAAATGTTTCAGACAAAAGTTGTAAGGCTTACAAAGGCGTATTCAACGAGAGTAGTCATTTGAGCTAGTATAGCGTTGTCAAGGACACGCGAAGGTCAACTTAATTTTTTTAAATGGAATTATATAATTTTTCTTCGATTATATGTATAATTCCTCTGACTATTCTGCATATAAAAATATTAAGCTAGAATTCTCGAAAATTCAATAGTTTGCGAGATATTTTTCACTGTATTAGAATAGAATTATATCATTTCTCTTGGTCACATCTTGCCTTCACTGGCTGGATCTTGGTGGCGAACAATGAATAGTTTATGAGATACTTTGTACGTTATATCGAAATGTTCGATAATACAGTGAAAAATATCTCGCAAACTATTGAATTTTCGAGAATTCTAGCTTAATATTTTTATATGCAGAATAGTCAGAGGAATTATATAATCGAAGAAAAATTATATAATTCCATTTAAAAAAATTAATTTGACCTTCATGTGTCCTTGACAATGACATCTTAGGTCAAATTAAACTACTCTCGTTGAATACGTCTTTTTAAGCCTTACAACTTTTGTCTGAAATGTTTCTGTAAAATGTCCCGTTTACGAAAGAATCGGGTGACCCGAGTGGGCTGAAACACCCGGTATATCTCAGAAACCAGACGTATGCTCAACGTGAAACTTTTTTTTTCATGATGTCTCATCATGAGGTATCATTTGACATATGAGTAAATTTTAAAATCGAGGGCGGAAAAACGGGCAGTTTCTGCGGACCTTCTTTGGTCGTTCCATTAATCTTCTCCCCTTTCGGTTTCCTTTTTCTCCATCGTCTATTATTGGGCGCTTCGGAAAATTCGTTTGGAAGATCGTTCGAATTTTTACACAAGGATCGATCGATAATCCCTCACCTCGAAGTTTACGAAGCGTTAGAAGCACTCGGGGTGATTGGGTGCATCGGAAATATTCGAAGAGTTTCCAATTCGGGAGAGTTCCGAGGATCGATAGGATGCGCCGGCACGCTTCTCGGATTATCGCCAGTCCCCGTTTCTGTCGTCCTCCGTTAAACAATGAATATTAATTATCCGTTCTCCCCACGATCTCCCTTAATAAATGATAATGCGGTCACCCACTAAGAGAGCGCCAACGAGTGATTTCTGCTCGCGACACGCAAGCGCGAAAAATTCCCGGATTAATTCCCACGCGTCCGCACTTTGTTTACGTAATGCATCGTACACGAGTAGGGCTCAAGCATTTAAATGAGAGGATTTTATGCATGCACGAGCACGCTTCTGGGACAGGTTCGATACGATCGACGTAAAAATGAGGACGAAGATGAAAGTGACGAATTGAAAAGACCTGTGAAGTTCTTTTCAATCGAACTATTTTATTCTTGACTAAAATCTTTCGGTATGGTTTAAATCGAAGGTTCGATTCGTTAGCCCCAATACTGGCAAATTTCTATTGGCTCGAATCAATCATTTGCTCTTTTAAAAAAGATACATTTCCTTTCTACGTTCTCTTGCGCACTTTAAATCTCTTTCATCAGTTTAAGCCGCGTTCATTGCCAAAGTCCGAATTCTCAAATATTTTCACAAAAACCCGATTTTCCCCATTGTTCACGAATATTCCTCGGGAATGAGAAAATTCCAGAAATTCCACTTGCAATTTTGTCAACTCTCGATCATTGTTAAACGCTTTTTTTCCACTCCTTATGTTTTTCATCTCTTTTCCTTCCTGTCCTTTGATTAAATCAACGTGGATATTTTAATACGCGGAGTCACGTCGAGGGAAAATATCGGAAGCGAAAAATTATCGGTGCTCGCACGCGAGAGTCCGATATTACGCGTGGAATTTAATGTTTGAAAAATTATGCGTTGCACGGTAGAATGCCGCGAGAATTTATGGTCTTCCCACCCCAAACGGTAGAGAAATGTATGTATACGCGTAGAAAGGAGTGTAACGTGTAACGGAAGTCCGCGAGAATCTCTTTTCTTGCTTTATCTTCTCTTTCTTGGCTGCCTTCGAAGAAGAAAGTTGTAGAAGGAAATTTTTTAAATCGATTGCTCTTTCTCTCGGAATCAAATCAAATGTCGGATTAATATACTGCACCTTTACGATAACACCAACATGGCAGGGCATTTAATGGGCGGGCTTTATTTTACAGCATGCTGCCACGCATGGCCGCGGTTCGTCGAATGCACTTAATTAAAGCGAAATTCAGGAATTTTACACCCCGTTGCGTTTTACCATTTCGCGGGCGGTGATCTCGATTTTATAACTCCAGCCAAAATGGACAATATCGTGCGGCGATTGCAGCACGGCAAGTGGTTATATTCTTGCGAACATTTTCCAGTGTGACAAATTACAGATATCACGAGAGAGGAAATTGTTATCGTGTGAAATTCAAACTTTGGAGAAAATCGGATAAGACGATGAAAGAAGAGAGTAGACGAACGTGCACCAAGAGAAAAGTATATGATATACTTAACTATAATGGCACAGTAACGAAATTATAGTTGGAAATGTCATATTTATGGTAAATGTTACCAGAATGTCAGTAATAATTACGATAGAGGCGTAATATAATCAACTAAATTATGTTTTTACTGAAAATTATGGTTATTTCAACTAAAAATATAGGATGGTTGAAAATATATAATTTTTTAATTGCACTCTCATTTCTTAACTCCAATCGAATCCAGGATTTACCCCCCCCCCCCCCCCCCGAAAAAGTATACGAAACTGCTAAATTAGTTGATAGTAGTAATTTTCCCCAGGTGAATTATACACTGAGAGAAAAATATATGATATATCTAACTATAATGGCATAGTAAGAAAATTATAGTTGGAAATATCATATTTATGGTAAATGTTACCATAATGTCGGTAATAATTACGATAGAGGCATAGTATAACCAACTTTATTATATTTTTACCCAAAATTATGGTTATTTCAACTAAGAATATAGTATATTTGAAAATGTATAATGGTAAGAAAAGTAACTATTTTATATAGTTAGTATTACCAGAATTTTTCATACATAGTGATAGAACTAAAACTATGTATTCACATAGCACATTTTACTATACATATGGTAACAAGAACAAAGGTAATAGTTAATAATATAACTATTTGTATAAATCGTTCATTCTACTATATTTTGTATGGTTAAATGAACCATAAAAATATCTTTTACGCCAAATTTAACTATAAAATATAGTGAGATTATAGTAAACCAAACCAGTTTTTTCTCTCAGTGTGAAATCCTTAAAAGGTGGAACACGGTGTGTAGTGGGGTGGTTCTCAAAGAGTGGGGTGCGCACTTAGGCACGTACCCTTTAGCCTAGTCAGCCACACACCAACGAAACGGAGGAGGATGAGGATCGAAACTACAGGAAGGAGAATGGCACTTTGAGAGCTACCTGTTGAGCTACCTACGCTTTCCGAGATGAGTCGTAGGGGTCCGGGTCCGTTCTCTTTGCGGCAAGGCACGAGAAAGATGGCGTGAAGAGCTTCGTTTCGCACATGAAGAGGACGCGTGAAAGACGAGATAATCGTGAGATCGAGGGAGGATTAGAAAAATATGTGAAATTTGAGCAAGCGAGATGGGAATGAAAATTCAGTGCACGTTGAAAATTATTGATGGTATTAAACTAACCGTCCATTCGCAACACGGAATTTTTGTTGAGATCTCAAAACACATGAGCGCGTATTAATGTCAATGATACTAAATTAATACTTTATTAAGGCTTTGCGCTCGAGGCCTTTTACAGAAATTCGTTTCAATTTCGAAATGTACTTGTGAGGGAAAAATATTTTATTATAATGTTTTGGAAAGCTCTCGAGATAAGCAACAAGGATATGCTATAAAAAATGTCGAGTTCTATTGAAGAAATTGACGGTGACCTTCGCGTGATCTTCAAATGACTCTCCAAGGTCAAAGCATTGCCATCAGCTGATAGGCCATTTCAAGCCATACAACTACTGTTTGAAATATTTTTTGATTTAACGCACCGTTTCGGCGATATTTGAGTGCATTCGAGGGTATTAAAAAAATGTATATGTATAAAATATATAAGACATATCATTTACACTTCCTATGAAAGAACATAAACAGCTAAGGAACCCATTCACGAAGCAATACTGCGCTTCTGTCAATTCAAGATAACGAAATCTAGCGTAAACAAAAAATGTCGCCTCTCACTCGCCACGTGAGGTGATACGCAAAATGCCGTGGCGAGTGAGAGTCGCCGGTCGAGCGCAAAGGGTTAATACCATCGAGCGACTAATAGTCTCTTATCTCTTGAGAGAAGGTTCTTCAATGTCTTGGACAAAAAACCAACATCCACGAAATATTTCTCACACGAGAGAAAACCAACTTTCTTCGGCTCCCGACGAAATCTCTCTCTCATCTTTCACCCCACTTCTAAAACTACAATCGCCTTCGTCTCCTACCCCCTTAAGATTTCCTCGAAATATCAAGGTCGTCACCGACCGAACAGTGCATTCTGTCTATAGAAACTGCATCGATTTCGTCTCCTTCCACCACCATCTGCAGTTTCACCTTCGCCTCGCGCCGCGCCCGCGCTCCACGACCATAGGAAATTGGAAAAGTCATCCCACCAAGAAGTCGCAAGAAGAACTGCTCTTCTTCGATATAGGTACTCGCGTCCACGTCTCGATCGCCTCGAGAATCGTTTAAGCTGTTACGTAGGGGGCTGTAGGTGGAAGTATGGCTTGGCCCACGTAACGTGCTTCTACGTGTGTTGGTAGATAAAGAGTTGAGCTCGAGCGGTAAGCCGACTCTTGCTTGGTGTGGGATCTTGCTTCTTTAAAGCGCTAAAGCGCACCTCAGCGAACCAAGAGTGACGGATAAATGAAGGATGAGAGGCTATGATAATGTAGAGTTGTATCTTGACGACAGGGCCGTCTTTAGTTATGTGGTGGCCCCTAGCACATTTGGTTTTGGGGGCCTCTTCACGAAAGTTACTGGTACTTCTCAACTCAATCAATGAATGGTTATTTCCCTTACACCACTGTTCATTATTGTACTAAAAATTGTAAGAAATTTAAGGATTTCATGATATATAACTCTCCTTTAGCGTTACCACGAACTAACGACGTGTACGTACAGAGTGTTTATGTAGCTCCTTATTTATTTTTATGCACAACCATAAAGGGAGTGATTTGTGCTATCGACATCGCCAAAACTGCTCGTATGTGTGTGCAATAGTGTGTATCGGGTCTTAATAACAAGAACAATCTCGAAACAATTGCGAAGTCTAAAATGATGATCGGTGGATGTAGGTACCTTTTACTCTTACAAAGTCACAAAGCAGTGGAATGCTTTAAGAAAATGAGATAGATAAAAATTGACAATTGCTCGTGATCGCAATTCGGATTCGAATCGAGACCGACGCTCTAACAGCACAAATGTTCGAAAGACGTTCAGAGAATATCCATAGAATATTATAACATTATATGGGTATTTTATATCTATGTATAGATTCTTTGAACGTCTTCTGAACATTTGTGTTGTTAAATGAAGAAAAGAAGATACCGTGTAGGCCAGAAAGAAGTAAAACTATGAAGGGTCTGGTAAATATATTTTTCATTTGGTAGATAAATTGTTATTGAATTCGTAAGTTTTCTTTATTCTACCCCTAACCAACTGTTCGTCAGTCGGGGCCCCCTGGAACCCAGGGCCCTGGGCCCGAGCCCAGCAGGCCCACGCGTAAAGATGGCCCTGCTTGACGATTACCTTTAGAGTTTCTTTTGTATATTGTATGGTTCAGAAATGGTGTACAAAGGTAGACCGAGTCGGTATAATAGTGATAGCGCTTGGTTGAAATCGTTATACTGCGTCTACAATGTTCTTCGCTATGCTCTAACGTTTAGCAGCTCAGTGCGAAGAGGGGACCATGCTTTGCTGGTAATACCTTAAATCTACGGCTCCTGGCAGATGGCGAGGGCCGACAAGTTTTGTAATTTTAACGCGAGGAGACTAATGCGCGCGGCGCTTAGCACGGATCGAGAATTAAGTATGTAATTGGGGAATTATTAAGGATTTTTCCTTTTTACCCTCTTGATTTACTACTCTTGTTATTTCCCTTTGATGCACGTGGTTTAGACTAAAACGGTGCTTGTCTCTCGCGAGTCAGTTCTTATAGACGTCGTATTGGCATAGCGACTATTGCGCGGTGCGGTTTGACAAATCTAAACTTTGAGATTTCTGTACGGAGCTTCTACGATGGGCTCACGATACGAACAGTGCGTTTGAAATCCAGAATGAAAAGACGCGGGCGGCAACGATTTGCCGTCTCTTATACAGATCGAGAATATTTATTATAGGCATTCGCTGGGTGCTCGCGGGTGGACGGAAGGTTCGGTCGCTATGGGCCTCGTCGCGGCGCGTGGCCGTGGCGTCAGCGAATTCCTTATTGCGCTTCTCGCGCTGAGCTGCTAGAACGCGTGTCTTATTAGAGAATTATGATGGTAAAAAGAATATAATCGAATAATAAGAGAATAACTGAAAAGAAAAATTACTACTTAGAGGGGTCATTACATAGCAAAGCTGCGGTACCGCTTGTGCGAGAAGACGCGAACATTAAATTCAATCTATCGATTATAAAACTTTCACCTAACGAGACTCGTTCCTGCCATACATTCACTCACTTTGACCTATCCCTCCAATTGATTCTCCGTTAATTGCTTTCTCGTCAAATCTGAACACCGGAGAGTACGATTAGTCGAGAAAGAGGAAAAATAATGGAATAAATATAGATGAGAATTGTCGCGCGAAACTTCCACGGCGGATGTGGAAACGGTTACTGCGCGCGGCCACGGCGTCGCATTAATCTCGAAAGTTTCGAGTGCTCGAAACTGCAGCTCCGGAAGATGATGAAAACGAAGGGAACGAGGAAGCTCGGTGGGTGTACGGATTGAGCGATGCCTCGAAGCATTTCTCCATTGGTGAGACGAAGATGCGGAGGAGGTAATCCTCGAGACTCCTTGGAACTTTCCAAGGAAGTGCCCGGGTGGTGAGATCGATGCCCTAATAATCGTCGGACGAGGAGAGTGAGGGGTGGAAATTAGCAGGAGAGTTCGGTGAAGGAAGTACAAGGAATATTTGTCAATTGTTGTGTACGTTTTTACGATATCCTCGTCGTTCATCTTAATTCGATTCCCTGCCTTGTATCGTTCAGTGAATGCGTGATCATTTATACCGCAATGCACGGTCCATCAGAAATCTATAAATTCTCGATTCGCTTTTCACCTCGGTCTATCCGCCGGCGCGCTACGGAAGTAACAGGAACGGTCGATGAAATATTTATGGGAAAGCTGGAAAAACTACAAGCCTGTCGGAAGGGCATTCGAAAATCCGTGAATGCTCGCGCGTCACGGAGAATAAACATCGAGGAGAGAACCATAAATAACTGGGTTCTACGAGAAGGGAAGTGAAAAGTTCGTGGAAGGTGAATCCTCGTTACCGATCCCGCATGAACTGGGAAGAAATCTCTGCGACAACGACGTGCGACGATAAACTCGACGAGTGACGTTCTTCTCTTTCATTTTCTTTATAGACGTACGACGATTTGTTCGGCTGTGTCGAAAGTTTATTCTCTCCTTTCACATTTGTTCTTCCTCCTCGACAGAGATTTTTCTGTGATTTTATAAAAAACACGTGAAAAAGTAAGGTCAATATCTCAGTTTCTACTCAAGTCCTGATTTCTACTCACTATGAACTATTCTTCTTAACTCAATATTCGGTTGCTAAAATAAGTTACAGAAAAAATTATGATTAATTATTTAGATACTCCGGCATAAGTTGCATAGGCTTGTTGCTCGCTAGGTAATAGCTTGTTGTTAAAAATAAATTTCATAATCCGAGCAGTCGTTGTAGTCTTAAATGAGTTGAAATAGGGACATCGACCTTATTGATATCGATAAACCGAGACTGAATCTGTTAGACTTGTATGCGCAGAAATAGGGACACGTTGTGAGTAGATGTGCGGACACCGCGATTCTTGCCGAGTAGCAATACGTTCATTTCTTGCATTCCATTTAATTAACAATTATTCGTAATAAAAGTGTTTAAAATGATATTTTTTTTATTTTATATGTAGTACGACACCTGACGTGATAAGCGACGAATTTGTTCGCCAATTGTTACTTAAAATATTAATTTAAACAACTGTTTTTAATGTAATTTGTCTTAAATAAATAGAAATAGGGACATTGACGTTAATCATTAACATTTTCCAGTTATCTACGCTCTAGATCATTCTCACCCGTGTCCGACACTCGTGAGTCTACGCCTTCGGTGATCTGCCACGAGAATGGTCTTCGATTGTGCAGCGGTTATCGTCGATAAAATTAAATCTCCTATTACCCGCTTTAGAGCCCGTTAAAGTCGCCCTTCGATCCGCGCCCGCGAACGAGAACGTTCTCCATAATTCAAATAACGAGACGGAAATATTGTACGCGATGGTCGTTCGCTCCTGGGGAAGGTAATTCGATAATTTTCATCGAATTATGCGCATAAACGAACAGTAACAAGAGTAACTAATAGCTGGAACGGATACGTCTCACAGTGGTTTAAGAGCGGAAAAAATAGGTTTTGGAAAAGTGTTAAATTTCCAAGTTTTTTGAGTCTTAATTCATTCTATATAAACCAATTGATGATATTTAGTTCATAATAATGATGGTTACAAAGCCAAAGTATTTATTTCTACCACTGAAAGTATGGGGTTTACAGAAAGGCTTGATCCGATACAAAAATCTAGGAACTTCTACATTGCGTTAAAAGGAAACTACCAATTTCACAGTATTCACTGAAGGCCTATCATAAAGCTTACTATTTAAGGCTCATATACTCGCAAAAAGAAATAATTTTGATAGCTTGGTTTGTTTGTAATGAATAACAACGTGGAACACCGTTTCTTTCAGATATCTGTACCTTCATTTTGATTTTTGAAAGGTAGCTCCGTTTAGCTCCGCTCTGAAACTGATTTGTGCCTAATCTGTGTACTGTCTTTGACGTGTAGTATAAATTCCAGCTGCCCCTTCCTGCCCCAGCATGATGAAAATGTTAGTTTTTACTCACGCTGCACAGTGGGCAATATATGTGTATTTGTGGAAAAAAGTCAATATCTTTTGATTGGATTGGAATTTTAAGACGATTCTTTTTTTGATTGATAGAGAAAGATTCCCCGCACATGAAAAATAGGCGAGACATTCAAAATAATTAATATCTGTTACGAAAATTAACAAAAATGTTATACAAAAAATTATTTTCTCTTTCAAATATAAAATAAAAACAGCAGAAGTTATTTTCTAAACTAAAAATAGATATTTTTCTCGCCTAAAACAATGTGGTTAAGTTAGTTTTGGGTGGGGGCAAAAAAGCCCACACATAAATACCGGGTTATTAGCTACGATGTTACTTTCTGTTATATTGGACAATTTACTTAGAACGTTTAACAGATTTTTTTTTACCATAATGGATACAATTGCAATAAGTTATAACTCTTCCTCTTGTGAGTTGTTTAAGTCTAACCAGAAAGTCAGAGATTGTAAAGCTCTTTTCAGTAAAAGCACACATCTTAAAAACCAAACTAAAAACGTAAAAAGAAATATTAAAACAAATTTGGAATTAAAAGTTTAATATGTTAGAAACCACGTAAAGAAATGGATTAAATAAGAACGAAAACCGATTTAAAACTAATGACAAATAAGGAACGGAGATAAGTGATGAAAAGAGAGATAATATTTATATTTTACGATCGTCAACATAAACACACCAATACCAATATAGATATAATTAATCATCTCACGATTAATACACGAAAGAGTAGCCCCTTTTGTGTGGTAAATAAATTATAACTGGTATTATATGCCAGTAACAGTACATAAGGTACTTCTGCACGGACAAAGCATTATTGAAAACGCTGTTTTACCAATAGGAATGCTATCGGAAGAAGCCCAAGAGGCACGTAATAAAGATTATAGATATTATCGCCTACAACACACGCGAAAATATAGTCGTGAAAATGTAGCAGTTCATTGCGACGAATGAAGATGTTATGCACATCTTGTTAATATCATCCGATCCCTTTATTTCAAGCATGCGGATTGAGCCACCAAGAAAATCATTAGAATTAAGCAGTAAGATAAATGAGTTATTGGCTGATGCATAAATATTTGAGGAGAACGTAAGGATTCGCAGAACTTGCTGTGACCGGGGAGTCGAAGCGCAGTCTTCCGCTTTCTGGCAATTTTCATTTTGTATTATTTCTAATGTACACATACCGTTTTTACAATTTGCAAAACTGTTGCATAAATTTACGAATGGTTTACGATGTTATTTGTCTTAGGTTTTCCGCTTTCAACGCGCGATGAACTATTCCAGTACATTTTGTTAATTTGCACAATACGTTTTGACGATTCACGTTGTTTTTAACATTTTTACATGCGGGGAACATTACACTACCACGGAAAAAAACTAGGGGGCAGAGCCCCCTGCGCTTTCGCTTCGCTCAAGCGCCAACTCCCTCAAGATCGCCTTTGCTCGCGCTTCGCGCTTGCCCACGAATTTCAAAAGGTTTCGAAATTGTGGAAAATTCAAGTATTGAGATATTAAACTATGCTACAGAGTCCTCTGCGCTTTCGCTTCGCTCAAGCGCCATACCCGCCCAGGTCGTCGGGTGCTCGCGCTTCGCGCTCGCCCACGAAATGCAGCGTTTCTGCAATAGGCCCCAGTGATCAAAACCGGACAATTAAATGCATCCGAACCAAAATTTGACATGTACATAGAGTATATACACCTTTGCTGCGGTGAAACTTTATGCATGGTTATCTTTAAGCATTCAGAAATTGCGATAAATTGAAATCTTTAATCCAGTATTTCGGCGAGACGCTTGCGCGGATTCAAACACAATTTGGCATATAGTTTAAAAATATACCCATTTGGTGCCACAAAACTTTACGCATAGTCATCTTGAACCGTTTCGAAATTACGGGATTTTCCAACTATGATTATAAAATAGTGAATTAAAGATTTGAATGTGCCGCCATTTTGTAACGGTTCGAGATGGCGATACACAAAGTTTCGTGGCACCAAATAGGTATATACTGGATGTACATACATGCCAAATTTTGTCCGAATCCGTTCAGTCATTTCGCCGGAATAATGGACTAAAGATTTGAATTAGTCGCCATTTTTGATTCGGCCAATCAAAAAATTTGAAAATTTCCAGTAATTGTCATTGCATACGTGTACATGAACGTGTAAAATTTTATCGGGATCCAATGAATAGTACCAAAGATATGAATTTTTCGATATTTGAACTTCCCGCCATTTTGTACCGGTTCAAGATGGCGGCTCACAAACCTTATTGTCAACTCACAGTAGTGTACTTGATTTTTGTGCCAAATTTCGTCCCGATCGGTTCAGCCGTTTTCCCGAAATCGAGGATATACACGGACACACACACACATACATACGAACGGTTTTCAGGATGGCGATTGCATAAGTCACACCCTTTACGGTCGTGTCTAAAAAGTGTCTTAATATTCGTTTCCAATCAAAAGATATTGAATTTTTTCCGCAAATAGCCGTATATTGACCACTGTCCGTCTCCACCAACAAATATTCTTCGTGAAGCGGAAAACGAAGTAAAAAAAATAGAAACTTCCCCCAGCGCCGAAATTATTCGATAACAATTAATTACCGTCCACTACGTGGACACGATGCCACGTTTCACAATAAACATCGTTAACGTCGTTATACCTACCCTCCTCTCACTCCCCAAGGAGGTAATTAAATTTCCTCGCGAACGCTTACACTTTATCTCGAGTCGAGTCTCCGCCCCCGCACGTTAGCACGCGTCTGCGAGTAGTGCACTAATAGCAGTAGTAGTAGTAGTTGTTGTTGTAGGAGTAGTAGTCGTTTTAGTCGAGTAAATTACGGCGCGCGCCAATTAATGCGGCAAAGTGCACGAAGGGGTGGAGGTGTTTAGACTGGGTTGTTCCGCGGTTGCTATCTCGACGAGGTGTGCTTTGAGGGACACGTTTGGTAATGTTTGCGAAAAAATGAGTTCTCGCATTTGCATACGAGAGTAAGCCGTGAGGGTGCTGGAACGACACTGGAAGAAAATTTCACGCGGAGGCCTGCACGAAGATGAAATGGCGCCTTTTTCAAAAAAACTCTTCAGTCACTTTCACAATGAGATGAATTCGCGCGGAATGAATCTTTCTTTTGGTCGGTCCTTCTATCTCGGTCACGTTGTCCCTTGTCCTCTACACGTAGCAGGGATCGTTGGAATTTTCCTGTAATCGAGAGGCCAGTGTCGAAAAAATTCCACCCCTCGAGATCCACGCCACGTTAAAAACCGGACAAAGGGCGATGATGACGTACGTGCAAGCCGTGGTCCGTCCTCAATGCCCCTCTCTCCTCGAATACTCAGCTTCTAGTGAAACTGAGAGATAATCGTCAAAGGTAAAGCACGAGAGAGCAGCGTTTTGGAAAATATGCAAAACGAGAGATCTCGCGGCGTTAATAACAAAGATAAGAAATTAAAGACTGAAAAGATGAAGATAATTATATTCATTATCAATTATATTTGATATTCAGAAACGATGTTCCATATGAACCTCACGGTAAATAAATACAGAGAAAAAGACATTAGTCTTAACTTGACACCTAACTGTTAACTGATCGTAAGAGAAAAAGTAAAGTGTCAGATCAAGAGTTCTCGCTTATCAAATTAATTTTACTCGCGTAAGTGTAAATGTACGACACAAAGAGACTGAATTTCCAGCAAGAGGTTAGAATGAATTTGATTTTAATTTTAATTAAAGACAGAGATAGGGAGGGGACAGGGCGAGTACAAAGAGGGAGAGCTGCAAAATATGCATGAACGAATAAATAATTCAGTAAAGGGCGGCACGGAGGACTATGAGGGCGGAGAGAAAGTGGCAAAAAAATGTCTCTCTGCGGAAGATAAGAGGGAGAGAGAGAGAAGGTGAAAGGTGAAAGAGTATCGTCAGGGAATTCTGAGCAATTGTCTTGCTCTTTGCCATCCTCGTGGAAACAGGCCATGAATCATTCAGATTCGAGCTTGGAGAGTAGAATCATGGGGGCGGAAACTGTCGTGCGTCAGTTGGCGTCAGGGTGGTGGGGCTGTAACGTGAGTTACTTGCGCGATTGCATCTAGGAAGTAAACATTCGCTAGAGAAATGTGGGAAAGAAGTTGTAGAATTGTAATTTGTATTTGAAATTGGTAGTGGGCCGAGGGGAGGAAGAGAAGCCGAGAAACTTTCTACCTGGAAATGTACGAAACGCGTGAAGAAGCGGAGAGATGAAATGGCAAGGCACGGAGTAGACAAAGAGAAGAAAGAATGGTACTGGAAAAGTCTCGGCGCGTTATCTTCTATGAAATATCGCGTAATCTGTCGTGCCTGAGTCCCAGAGGCAAGCGCCGTAAATTTATTCATTAATTACCCCGGTGTCAAGCTGGAGACCGCATTATCCTTCTTTACGGCGTTTTGCGCGCCTCTTGAATCTTGTTACTTTTAGAAAGAGAAATTCTTCGACCGAAACCGACGTGTAAAGGCCTGGGTCCAGAAACCGAGGCTGAAACGGAGACAGAAATGATCGGGTAAAAATACCTTAAGGGGGTATCATACTCTGGTAATTTCTAATAGTCGATTTTTTTTTTATTACATATTTTGAAAATATTATCCTTTCCGCGTACTTTAAGCCCTAGCTGATCGCAAAATTCCAAAAATTGACGAAGTTATAAATATAAGTTTCGTTGAAGCGAAAAAATTACAAGATCGGACGATCGATGTCGAAGTTGACGCGAAATTCGGTTATAAAATTATAAATTTTGCAGCAGTCTTCTCTGCAATTAATAGCCATGTGAAGTGTTCAATTTGTGGAGGCGAAGTAAAATTTTTTGCTAGAACATGGTGCAGGAATAGTAGAATAATGATAAGATGAAATAATGATCACTGTATCTCGTAGAAAACAGTCACCGAAACTTTAAACGCGTTTATCTCGAAACGACTTTTACGGAAACGGTGTACACGATTCCGAACGTACATTTATTCCGGCTGCCTTACCTTTTTGTTTACATCAATAGAGCAGCACAATGCTCAAGTTGACGGAGAGTTTTTTCGTCCCCGGTGAACCATGTGTTAATAACAATAAAAAGAACGTGGTTTTTTTCGGTGAAAAATGAACCTTTTTTTCGAAATGCTATAACTTTCGCAATTTTTAACTTTTTTACAATTTTCCTCCGTCAACTTGTGGGGAATACATTCTAGTTTAATATTCTTTCTGCATTTTTGCTTTCAAGCACGCCGTACAAGAGGCACTATGTACACCGTAATTGAGCGCGCGCGCGCGCGAACGGCTTCCGCAAGATTAAATATAACTTCTATATTTCTCAATATTTCCTTATGTAAAAAATACAGTAAATGCACCTAAACATGTACTTAAATATCGTATATGTCATGGACCTGATTGGCCTACCACTTCGTCACAAAAAAATCTTGGGAAAGACCCCCAATTTCGAGCCTCCAGAGTATGATACCCCCTTAAGCGAGGTATCCATCGAAATGAAATTATTATTGCACCCTAGGCTTCTCATTTGTCCATAAATAAATTTTCTCAAACGACTGCAACATTAAATAGAAGAAAAGAGATTCTTTTCCGGGACGAAGGAAAGTAGTGTTTCTTTTACGCAAGATACCCATCAGATCTCGCTCGAATACTTCATCCGAGACCAGTGCGCGCCCATATAATTCAGCCGGGCGACCTTTTGAGTGGTACAACCAAATATTTAAGCAGCCCGGGCGCCAAGAGAAGAATCCACGCGATTCGCGTACCAGTTCTAAAAACGCTCGACAGCTTCGAAGCGATTCATAAAAGACGAGCACCACCACTGTCTCCTCGTGGTCACGAAGATGGATCGATGGATTTGATGGAAGATAAAAATACCAAATGTATCTACGAAACTCGTGCTCTCGATTTCTACCTTGAAATTTCTCTTACTCGAATCAGCACCTCCTTCCCGTACTTTCTTTGCTCCCTCCCCCCAATTGCTAATATGCAAACGACACGGGCACACTTTGGGTTCGAGGACGTTGCGTTGGTTTATTCATCATTTGCTCTCTCGCATATATTCGAACCACTCCTTCACTACCCCCACCTTAGCTTCCATTTGCTGTTCCAACCGATGGATCCGTCCTTCTTCTCACTCGCGTATTCCTTTAGCATCGTATATCCACATCGCGCGAACAATCCCTTTCTATGCGCTCGACGAGCTCCCACCCCCCATTTATCGTCGCCCTTCTCACCATTCTCATTTGCATTTTATAACCAGCATTGGGTGGCGCCGCTCGATCGAGGGTGGGACACGAGTTATTGCAAGAAACGATCGACACGTTCTCCACCTTTTTTCATTTTTATCGTATAATTTAATTCGCAAGTGAATCTGAGAAACTATAAGTGATCAATTCAGTACATGTAAAATTAATATACGCAGCAGAACGCGTATATTATCCTTTTATCCTGTTAAACGCAAAGGACTCCAGGAACAATTGTGCACTGAAAGAAAAAAATGGTTGGATTTACTATAATCTCACTATATTTTATAGTTAAATTTGGCGTCAAACATATTTTTATAGTTCACTTAACCATAGAAAATATGGTAGAATGAACGATTTATACAAATGGTCATCATTAACTATTACCCTTGTTCTCGTTACCATATGTACAGTAAAATAGACTATGTGAATATAGTTAGTGCTCTCACTATGTCTGAAATATTCTGGTAATATCAACTATATAAAATAGTTACTTTTTCTACCATTATATATTTTCAACCATCCTATATATTTAGTTGAAATAACCATAATTTTGAGTAAAAATATAATATAGTTGGTTATACTATGCCTCTATCGTAATTATTACCGATATTATGGTAAGATTTACCATAAATATATTTCCAATTATAATTTTGTTACTATGCCATTATAGTTAGATATATCATATATTTTTCTCTCAGTGTGCCTCCGTGGAATTACATTTCTGCGAGTCGCGAAAGAAGCAACTTCCATAATTCTTCCATACTATGGGCAATGGCTTGTAGTTCGTCAATTTGCACGCTTGGATCGAAGCGAATTTACTCGATCGAGGCGGGTAGGGAGAAAAAAAAAGAAAGGGAAAACTTTTCCACGCTCCAGAGAAAAGTCATCGTTGTAGATTTCGATTTGCTCCCCTCCCAAATTCTCTAAACATCCCTCTCTCTCTCTCTCTCTCTCTCTCTCTCTCTCTCTCTCTCTCTCTCGCGCACACACACACACACACACACATCCCAGAATGTCGAACGAAAGACGATAAGAAGCTTTTCGGCCTGATTAGGTCGAATGGCATGGTGGTTGGCTGAGGGGAGTGGGTGGCAATAGGGACGACGGGCGAAGAACAGAATTGCGTAGGCAGAATTCTATGAGATCGACAAAGGACTGGAAGGCAGCTCGACGACACGACAATACGCGCGTCCTCGTAATAACAGAAATGACGAAGAGGTGGCGAATGGAGAAGGACCACCTAAATTGAATCGCGAAGGACTCCTCGTGCTTGACAATTCTCCGAAGAACTCTTCGAAAGACTGCTCTTGCACGCAGGACGAGGTAAGATCGAGAGATGAAATACTTTCCAGGACGTTCGCTGACGACTTTTAATTATGCCGCTTGCCTCATAATCGACATTGAAGAATTTCAAAGGAAAAAAAATCTCATTTGTACTCTAGATAAATAAAACATCGAGGAGGATGAAACGCGTGGGAGAAACGGAATTAAAAAGTAGTGTACGTTGGTCGTTCGAAGGAACGAGTCTCATTGAGTACACTCTGCTATCCTTACAGCTGAGAAGACGCAACCGAGAAGTGCAAGCACGAAGAAGGAACGAACAATTGAGTCTTGAGATTCTGAGAGGCCGGTATATGCTACTCGTATATGTCTGCACAGGGCGCGCTTATTTGCAATAAAAACGCTAAATATAAACTACAAGAGGAACAACTGGGACGCGAGGTAGGAGCATATTGCGAGAATCGTAAAGCTTCGACGATTTAAAGGAGTGCGGGGCAGGCCATGAGAAATTGCTTCTACATTTTATGTCGCCATTTCGACCACCGCTGGTAACTGAGAGCGATCAAAGTGAGTCGAGAGAAACCTTCCTCTTTAACGGATGAAATAGTTTCTTTCAATTACTTACTAGGAGAATTCACCTTGCAAATGTTAACCCACTACACTGACAATGAGAGAAAAGTATATGATATATCTAACTACAATGGCATAGTGACAAAATTATAGTTGGAAATATCATATTTATAGTAAATGTTACCATAATGTCGGTATTAACACTAAACCTACCAAACGCAGGTCAAATGACCGTTTTCAAGGGAAATCCCCATAAGGAAAAAATCTTCGGTAGGTTTAGTGTTAATTACGATAGATGCTTAGTATAAAGAACTGTATTATTTTTTTACTCAATATTATGGTTATTTCAACTAAAAATATAGTGTGGTTGACAATATATAATGGTAAGAAAAGTAACTGTTTTATATAGTTAATATTACCAGAATATTTCATACATAGTGATAGAACTAACTATATTCACATAGTACATTTTACTATACATATGATAAGAACAGAGGTAATAGTTGACACTATTCCTACCATGATCGTTTTTAAAATTTCGTTTAGAATTTCCTATATACAACATAATTGCATCGCTCTTAAATTTCACGACTTTTTCTAAAATATTGAAAAATGTATTATTAGTACATTTTAGAAAAAGTCGTGAAATTTAAAGGCGATGCAATTACGTTGTATATAGGAAATTCTAATCGAAATGTTAAAAATGGTCGGTAGGAATAGTGTTAATATAACCATTTGTATAAATCGTTCATTCTACTATATTTTCTATGGTTAAGTGAACTATAAAAATATGTTTGACGCCAAATTTAACTAGAAAATATAGTGAGATTATAGTAAACCCAACCAATTTTTTCTCTCAGTGTACTATTAAATACGCGGGACATGGGAATTTCTTGTTACAGGCGATTCACTTAAATTACGAAGGACACTCGGATTGTTCTTGAATTTCAAGATATTCGTTAATTGAATTTATCCCTCGATGAAAGATACGCTCGAGGGACATTTTATTACGGTAGTGGAATATCGTTGTAGAAAAGAGTCCACGGAATCCTTGAAGGAGCCCCGCCTCTCGTATCCACGAGAATTCCTATTTCTCTCCTTTGCCTTTCTTTCTGTTCCACGCAGCAACCTCAAACTCTATCCCCTATATTTCGTAAGCTCTGCGCGGAGAAAAGTGGCCTTCACTCTTGGAGAGGATTTAAAAACGCGAACTGAATCTCGATCGGTTGGAACAGAGTTCGCGAGTAAATGGCCCAATTATTGCACGATGATTGTTACTATTTGATACTCTCGATTTTTCTCTTTTTCGATTAAAACGACAGAAGTTAAAGGTGAGGGTGACGCTCGAGAGAAACTGGAGAACTTCTCAATCTTAAGCTTTCCTCGATGTAAAGTCGACATTCACCTTTTCCTTACACCTTCCATTCGATTGTCAGTAGCACGATCGGTGCCTAGAAAGTCACCG
This sequence comes from Tiphia femorata, assembly GCA_944319695.1. NCBI lineage: Eukaryota > Metazoa > Arthropoda > Insecta > Hymenoptera > Tiphiidae > Tiphia > Tiphia femorata. Next base: position 1,682,404 of record OX090904.1, on the reverse strand, counting down.
TTCAAGCCTTAACACGATTTCAGAGAAAACCATGAGAAATCGCAGGTACGTGTTACACACACAGCAACCGTCTGGCCTATCCTTGACCCGTTCTCCCTTTCCTTTGCTCTTCGACGAGTCACCCTACTTGCACAGTTATCTCGCCTTCCCTCATTGCCACGGAAAGAAGAAGAGTGGAGCTTTACGGAATCTGCGTGGGTAGTGCACAGCTCAAGCGAATCGAGACCTATCGACATGAGTAAGCTCATCTTGATCTAATGTAAAAATTGTAACTTCTCTCTTTCTTTTTTCCCCTTACCTCATGAATATTATACACGTATGTAGGATTCATTAACACAAAAAGATAGTGGAATAAGAAAAGAAGAATAACGCAAAATGCTGCTGTGAGATCAACTGCCGTGTTCCTCAGAACGACTTGACTTGACTCAACGTGATTAAACTGAAAATTCTTTGTTTATTAAGCAATTGCTACGCATCGTGTCTAACGAGTGACACGAGATGTCGTATCATAGCTCTACCCATTCATACACGTCTGCATGCAGTAACAAACATGTATCTTTCTCATTTTTGGAATAACATCGACAACCTTATTTAAGATTACATTATCTTAATGTTAATCTCACAAGTTACCCTAGTATAAATTAGGTAATTATGCATAAAGAGGGCCCCCCCTCCGATGACCTTCAAAATAGGTGCATTCAACGCGTCTTCGCACAGGGAACAAATTTTCCTTTGACAAAATCACCGGTTTCCACCCTATCCCTAATCCTAACCCTGTAGTAACCTAATCCTACAATACTTTTGAAAAAAGTATATACATTTAATGTAATAATCGCCGGTTTCATTTTTTTAGATAGTATTTCGAACAAACTCCGTGAAATGTATGTGCACTGAGAGAAAAAAATGGTTGGGTTTACTATAATCTCACTATATTTTATAGTTAGATTTGGCGTCAAACATATTTTTATAGTTCACTTAACCATACAAAATATAGTAGAATGAACGATTTATGCAAATGGTTTTATTATTAACCATTATCTTTGTTCTTGTTATCATATGTATAGTAAAATGTGCTATGTGAATCTAGTTAGTTCTATCACTGTGTATGAAATATTCTGGTAATATTAACTATATAAAATAGTTACTTTTCTTACCGTTATATATTTTCAACCATACTACATTATTTAGTTGAAATAACAATAATTTTGGGTAAAAACATAATATAGTTGGTTATACTATGCCTCTACCGTAATCATTACCGTCATTATGGTAACATTTACCATAAATATGATATTTCCAACTATAATTTTGTTACTATGCCATTATAGTTAGATATATCATATACTATTCTCTCAGTGTGTGTTATATATGTGTCTTTAACGTTTAATATCTTTGTTCAGAGGAGACCGACGATTTTGCCAGTGGAAAAAGTTGTTCCAGGTGCGAAAATGCGTCGAATGCACCTATTTCGAAGGTCATCGGAGGCGGGACCCTCTTTATGCATAATTACCATAAATTTCATTGAACTCACCGAATTGTCGTTGTAGAACATCCGGCAATTGTTCTAAGTAAATATCGTTCGTCGTTTTTTCGCTTTCACTGCTCTCACTTTCAAGTTTCAAAATAAAATACCTTTTAGAATCGTTACGTCGTAACGCGCGTCTCCGACCGATTGCTCGTCCTCGGTGACGTCTGGACGACATTATCGCTTGACAGCAGTGGTAGAGGAAGCACGGTACTCTTTAACGGATCGTTTGCGAAGATAAGGGGGACGAGGAGCAGGCAGGTCGATGTAACTATCGCGTGTCCCTACGCTGTAAAAGCTATGGGCTCACGTAACGCACTGGTTATAATATAACGAGGCACGGTCAATCTCACGGAGTGCTTTGTCGTCGTCGAATAACGTTTCGTGGTTGTGGTTGAGAGGGAAGGGAGGACGAAGATAGAAAGAGAGGGAAAGAAATTTCGTTATTCTTTCTTCTTCAGTTACTCTTCATTGTAAATCAAATCCAAGGCCTAAAAGAAATTCTGCAGCATTACCTATCTATGTAAGGTAAAAAATATTCTGTGGCATTCCTTACCTATTTTTTTCTGTGGATTACACTACTGATTCTTCTGTTCTATGAAGTACGCGAGAGGAATAGGAAGCGTTTTAGAATTTGAACGTAAGAAAAGAGGAGCGGTATGTCCGTGAGATGAAATTCGCCAGTCTCGGGCGGAAAGTGTCGCTGGCGCGAAATTACGAGGAAGCTAGGACGACGATAGGAAGAAGCGTGTCAGTTTCCGCCGGTTGGCCACGCGAATTCTTCGGTAAATACTTAGAAGACCTAACTATGTGGCAAAGTCGACGACTCGATACTTCCGGTCTCTTAACCGAGTACTTCATCTACCTTCCCTTCGTTCGCATACGGTACGAAGAGGATGCACCAGACGTTAAAATTGACTGCAATCATTATTATTCATTTTTAGGCACGACCATAAAGGGAGTGACTTATGCAATCGCCATCTCGAAAACCGTTCGTATGTGTGTGTGTGCGTGTGTGTGTGTGCGTGTGTGTGTGTGTGCGCGCGCGTGCGCGCGCGTGCGTGTGTGTGTGTCCGTGTAGATCCTCGATTTCGGAAAAACGGCTGAACCGATCGGGACGAAATTTGGCACAAAAATCAAGTACACTACTGTGAGTTGACAATAAGGTTTGTGAGCCGCCATCTTGAACCGGTACAAGATGGCGGGAGATTCAAAATTTGAAAAAAATGTAATTTAAATTTAATATTGCTGCCATTTCTAAACGGCTGAAGATAGCGATACATAAAGTTTGCTGGCACCAAATGGATATATACTCAAAGTACATACCAAATTTCGTTGCGATCCGTTCAGTCGTTTGGCCGGAATACTGCACTAATGGAAATAGTGCAAAATTCATTAATCCATTAGTGCAGTATTCCGGCCAAACGGCTGAACGGATCCGAACAAAATTTGGCATGTACATCGAGTATATATCCATTTGGTGCCACGAAACTTTATGTATGGCCATTTTGAACCGTTTCGAAATGGCCGCAAATTCAAATTTTTTATCCACTATTCCGGCAAAACGGCTGAACGGATTCGGACAAAATTTGGCATGCACATCAAGTATATACCCATTTGGTGCCAGGAAACTTTATGTATGGCCATCTTCAGCCGTTCCGAAATAGCAGCAAATTCAAATTTTTAATCCATTATTTCAGCAAAAAAGTTGATTAGTCCACTATTCCAGCAAAACGGCTGAACGGATTCCGACAAAATTTGGCATGCATATCAAGTATATACCCATTTGGTGCCACGAAACATTGTGTATGGGCATCTTCAACCATTTCGAAATGGTGCCAGTTTCAAAGATTTCAATTTGTCGCAATTTCTGAATGGTTGAAGATAACCATGCATAAAGTTTCACCGCAGCAAAGGTCTATATACTCTATGTACATGTCAAATTTTTGTTCGGATGCATTTAATTGTCCGGTTTTGATCACTTGGGCCTATTGCAGAAATGCTGCATTTCGTGGGCGAGCGCGAAGCGCGAGCACCTGACGACCTTGGCGGGTATGGCGCTTGAGCGAAGCGAAAGCGCAGAGGACTCTGTAGCATAGTTTAATATCTCAATACTTGAATTTTCCACAATTTCGAAACCATTTGAAATTCGTGGGCGAGCGCGAAGCGCGAGTGCCGCGGTCGTGCCTATTGCAGAAAAGCGAAGCTTTTCTGCACCCGTTAAGGCGAGCGCGAAGCTCGAGCAAAGGCGATCTTGAGGGGGTTGGCGCTTGAGCGAAGCGAAAGCGCAGGGGGCTCTGCCCCCTAGTTCATCGCGTCCTCCTCAACTCTCGATCGGACACTCTGCGCTTTTGTTAGTAGGGATGTGCGATCTTGTGATAAAAATCGATTTCTGAATCGATTCCGAATCGCCCGCGCCGGTGTGAAAATCGATTCTCTCAAAAATCGGAGTGCAAAAAATCGATCTTTTTACAGGGACAGGGCCAAACTTCGTTCAAAATCCGGTTAATTTAATCGTTGATTAATTTATAGGGCGACTAACATAAAATTACGAGCATTATATTACTAGAAATTTTTATGTTAGTCGCCCCGCAAATTAATCGACGATGCAATTAATCGGAGTTTCGGCGAAGTAACCCACAGTATAAAAACAATTCAAACACCCCGAAACGTAATCGAATTAAAGTACAATTCCGTACTCAAACTGAGATAAAATTTTAGCACAAGCCACTAACGTTGGCAAATCGACAACCATTAATTTAGCAGTTAGGAAGCTTTTGATAGATCGAAGACAAGGATTAAAAGTATCTTAACACTAGATTTACCGAAACTAGTCAATTTGACTGGTTCAAATAGGAAATCGTGTTTATAAAAAATGTTTAGTAAATCTAGTGTTAAATAACGCATTAATCTTTTACACTTTTCTTTATTGACTGATTAGCCAGTCTGTGATTGAAAGCGACGAAAGAAACAACAATTGCTGTAGATCGAGTCGTGGCTAAAAACGTACTGTAATTACCGGTCTTTGATTGAAAGCGCAAAAAAGAAGAAAAAAAAAGATCGATTCGAGCCTAAAAAAATCGATTCGCTTCAAAATCGAACATTACAAAATCGATACGAAAAATCGATTTGTTTAGTAGAAAAAATCGATTCCTCCGAAGATAGCTTCAGAATCGAACATCCCTATAGCGCTTAGGTCGAATAATTGGTTAAAGCGCTTTTCGCGTCCCTTGGCGTCGCGTTTTAAATATTTTATTAATAACGACAAAGCCGCTTTCTTGGCCGACGACGGTAAGTGGAGCACGCGCGATAGGCCAGAGGCCACGAGAGAGAATTAACGTCAGTTCTTTAATTAAGTTTTTCATCGATAAGCTATTTACTGTCCGTAGGTACGTCGAAGAGCCAAGAGATTTTTCCCTTAGGCGAGCTTACGCGGGAAAAGGAAAGGCAGAGGAAAATATGGAGAACACTCTATTTCGAAATCGACTGGAAGAGAGTGAAAAATAATATATCGCGTGCTCGTGGATCAAACGAGGGAGAGAAAGATGAAAAGAAGAGCGGGGTGAGCAATTCTCCGGGTAACTTCACATCCTCGTGTGTCGATTATTTCGACCATCGATTTTACAAGCTCAGAAAAAAACCGACATCCTTCTTCGTGTAATTACAAAATTACTTTCAACATTGAAATTGAATCTTCTTTTTAAGAACGATTAAGTTGAATAATTACTGGATCTCGGTTAAAGAGAGAGAGAAAAAATGTTGCCAATTTGGGAAAATTTATATTCAGCTGTCGTCTCCAAGCTCTGCATGTAAATGAAGTCAATAAGGGCACGCTCACGAGCTCACGTATACGTCCACTTTACCCGTGGACTCGTACAAACCTTATTTTCCATATATTATCGTGTGTGTAAATGCGCGTGTGACAGGGTCCTCGTGAACTCACACGCATGCGGACCTGCCAACTATTAGGGCGAACTAGTTTCGTGAACTCTGTTTCAGTCTTTTCCCATCCGTTCCACGATATGCGCGGGTGTACACCTATATGTGTGTTCATTAAAACGCATTGTCAGTCGCGTACGCCGAAATGCACTCGAACTTTCGTTCCAGCTTATGCGCCCTGCATTGCGTGCACGCGTGAACGTTCCACAGAGGCCATTTCTGCTCGTTAATTAATCGAAGCAAATTCGCATTAGCCGGAAGCGTGAAATGTAATTGCACGATCTTTATGAAAATATTCCGGATAAATCGTTCGTCATCAAAAATCGATAATCACTTTCTCACGCCCGCTTTTATGGTTGTTTCGAAGTTGAGAAATTCACACTGGTAAAACGCAAATTTTAGGGAGGCTCGCTCATTTCGCCCTTCTCCTCGTCTACGGGGGATTTCACGCTCAATTACCTCGTGAATTCTCGCATTGCTTTTTGCGTGGTGCGAAACGATCGTTTACCATCTGCTTTTCTACACTGAAAAAATTGTATTCTTATCTTAAGAATTTACCATTTAAGTTTAGAATATTTCCCACTAAAATAAGTAACAAGAGGATCTTCTTAATTTAAGAGTAGAATGTTCTAAACAGATTCCTCTAATCAAATATTCTTAACATAACCTGGTAAAAAATTTGTATGGATATATTTCGTATATAAATATTGGAAAGAAAACTCTTAATGAAATGCTTCACTCTTTATACTGTCGAAAATTACATTAACCATATCTTGAAATCAGAATTGGTTGAGAAATGTAGTCACGAGAGAAGGTTACAATTCATATATGTATACATGTATTTCTATCACTTGTAAATATTTCCATTAAATCGCCCAAATCCTCTTCTTCTAGCCACTTCGTCATTTCCTTATGCATACCATACAGCACACAAAATAATATAGTGCTCAAAATTACGCAGAATTGCAAGAGGAACAAGATACAGGGATCGACATGTGCCGCACACGATGTGTAACCTAACTTAACCGAATACTGACACGCATTGTGTGGCGACAATCAGATGGATTATTAAGAATATATTCCAAAAACCGTCATATCGATAAGAAAATATTCTTATCTATTAAGAATATCTATTAAGATGAATTATTAAGTTTGTATTTTAAGAATACAATTTTTTCAGTGTAGAGATTGCAACGTGGCGTGTTTCACTCACCTCGTACCGAATCCGTAAGTCCGAGAAGAAACTTTGCAGTTTGAATTTTTCACTTCGGTTTCCATGGGAAGAGCCATCATTGCGGACCACGAAGATACCGGCCAATAGAGTATTTGGCAATGGTATACCGGGGCCACGAATTAATTCGAATTAAACGTCGGATTTCCTGGGCACCGAATTACAATGGAGCTCCCTCTGGACTGCCTCTCCCACAGGATTTAATTAATGGCTCGATCCGTGTGGTAGGCCATGTGGTACGCGAAACGCCTACCGGCCCGCTTAATCGTCTCATGATATTGCAATTGAACCGTCCACCAGATCTAGGACGCTCGTTGATGATCCTAGTTTTTCGTTCACGAGGATCCAACCTTTGATTCGCTCGCTTCTTCTCCTTTCACTATAAATGTTACCTTCACTCGATGATTAATCTTGAGGTCTACGTACTATTTTTATGCTTCAAGGTGGAGTAAAAAAAACCACCTGTCGCTCAGGTCGGATCTCGTGATAATCTTTTGCAATCGCTCTTTTACATATGCAAAAGTAAACGAAATTCTTTTTCGTCTTTATTTCCCATGGAGTAAAAACTGGAATGGCTTCAGGATCTATCGACTTGCAAGCTAACAACCCATCTCTTAAAATTCGAAGGATAAAGATAAAGTGACACGAACCAGTTAATTGGCACGTGGATGGAAAATAAAATGGACAAAGGAGCTTCTGGCTTTACGAGAATGACATTTTAACGTCTACTCGCGTTTTCCATCCTAGGAATCTCCCGAGCGATTATTATGCTACTGCCAACCTGCTGTTATCAAAATTTAAGGAGAAGGAGTAGGTGAAACGTCATTATTTCCCATGGAGTAAAAACTGGAATTATTTTAAAATCTACCGACGCGTACGTCGACAATTCATCTCTTAAAATTCGAAGGATAAACATAAAGTGACACGAACGAGCCAATTGGCACGTGGACGGGAAATAAAATGGACAAAGGAGCTTCTGGCTTTACGAGAATGAAATTTTAATGTCTACTCGCGTTTTCCATCCTAGGAATCTCACGAGCGATTATTATGCTTCTATCAACCTGCTGTTATCAAAATTCGAGGAGGAGAAGAAGGTGAAACGTCATTATTTCCCATGGAGTAAAAACTGGAATTATTTTAGAATCTACCGACGCGTAGGTCGACAATTCATCTCTTAAAATTCGAAGGATAAACATAAAGTGACACGAACGAGCCAATTGGCACGTGGACGGGAAATAAAATGGACAAAGGAGCTTCTGGCTTTACGAAAATGAAATTTTAATTTTTTACTCGCGTTTTCCATGCGAGGAATCTCGCAAGCGATTATTATGCTTCTACCAACTTGCTGTTATCAAAATTCGAGGAGGAGGAGAAGGTGAAACGTCATTATTTCCCATGGAGTAAAAACTGGAATTATTTTAGAATCTACCGACGCGTACGTCGACAATTCATCTCTTAAAATTCGAAGGATAAACATAAAGTGACACGAACGAGCCAATTGGCACGTGGACGGGAAATAAAATGGACAAAGGAGCTTCTGGCTTTACGAGAATGAAATTTTAATGTCTACTCGCGTTTTCCATCCTAGGAATCTCACGAGCGATTATTATGCTTCTATCAACCTGCTGTTATCAAAATTCGAGGAGGAGAAGAAGGTGAAACGTCATTATTTCCCATGGAGTAAAAACTGGAATTATTTTAGAATCTACCGACGCGTAGGTCGACAATTCATCTCTTAAAATTCGAAGGATAAACATAAAGTGACACGAACGAGCCAATTGGCACGTGGACGGGAAATAAAATGGACAAAGGAGCTTCTGGCTTTACGAAAATGAAATTTTAATTTTTTACTCGCGTTTTCCATGCGAGGAATCTCGCAAGCGATTATTATGCTTCTACCAACTTGCTGTTATCAAAATTCGAGGAGGAGGAGAAGGTGAAACGTCATTATTTCCCATGGAGTAAAAACTGGAATTATTTTAGAATCTACCGACGCGTACGTCGACAATTCATCTCTTAAAATTCGAAGGATAAACATAAAGTGACACGAACGAGCCAATTGGCACGTGGACGGGAAATAAAATGGACAAAGGAGCTTCTGGCTTTACGAGAATGAAATTTTAATGTCTACTCGCGTTTTCCATCCTAGGAATCTCGCGAGCGATTATTATGCTTCTACCAACTTGCTGTTATCAAAATTCGAGGAGGAGGAGAAGGTGAAACGTCATTATTTCCCATGGAGTAAAAACTGGAATGATTTCAGAATCTACCGACGCGTAGGTCGACAATTCATCTCTTAAAATTCGAAGGATAAATGTAAAGTGACACGAACGAGCCAATTGGCACGTGGACGGGAAATAAAATGGACAAAGGAGCTTCTGGCTTTACGAAAATGAAATTTTAATTTTTTACTCGAGTTTTCCATGCGAGAAATCTCGCAAGCGATTATGCTTCTACCAATCTGCTGTTGTTGAAATTTGAGGAGGAGGAGGAGGTGAAACGTTCTGATAACGAGCATCTAGATAGGTCGCGCGATACCACAGGTACGTGGCAATGGCTTTATCGACGGCCCTATTCTATCTATTCATTAATACTCCGAGAGGGTGGAAAAAAATTTCACGAGAGTTTCACCGTCAATTACGCGGGAATTCCACTAATTTACAGGCGAGCGCGACCACTCGTGGGAGCTCGACCTTTCGCTCACCGTACCCGCGTGGGTGGCGTCGTCCCTTTACCGTACACGTGTTGCACCTACGCGCGGCGCTCGTCTGGTCCGATTTCTCGTTGATTTATTAAACACCTGTTTTTTTTTGCTCGTCGATGCGGATTTATCGCGAATTCATTGTGAAAATCTGATAGAGAAAAATGTGCAATGAGACTGGCGCTCGTCTGCTTCCAATCGAAAGTCTCGATTATACAAATGTCGTCGTGCGAGAAAAGTGAGCGCAGAGAGGGAAGAGACGAACCCACGTGCGCTCATTTGGTTCGACTTCTCGTTGATTTATTAAACACCTGATTGTTTTGTTCGTTGATGCCGATTTATCGTGAATTAATTGTGAAAATCTTATAGAGAAAAATGTGTAATGAGAGTGGTGTGTGCCTGTTTCCAATGGAAAGTCTCGATTATAAAAATGTCGTCGTGCGAGCGAGAGAAAAGGGAACGAACAGAGAAAAGAGAGAAAAGTCTCAATTGTAAAAATGTCATCGTGCAAGCGAGAAAAGGGAGCGCAGAGAGGGAAGAGACGAACCCACGCGCGCCATTTGGTTCGATTTCTCGTTGATTTATTAAACACCTGTTTTTTTTCTTTGGTCGTCGATGCAGATTTGTCGTGAATTAATTGTGAAAATCTTACAGAGAAAAATGTGCAACGAGACTGGCGCTCGCCTGCTTCCAATCGAAAGTATCGATTGTAAAAATGTCGTCGTGCGAACGAGAAAAGAGAGAGTAGAGACGGAAGAGACGAACGCCACGCGCGCCATTTGGTTCGATTTCTCGTTGATTTATTAAACACCTGTTTTTTTTTTCTTTGATCGTCGATGCAGATTTATCGCGAATTAATTGTGAAAATCTTATAGAGAAAAATGTGCAATGAGAGTGGCGCGTGCCTGTTTCCAATCGAAAGTCCCGATTGTAAAAATATCGTCGTGCGAGCGAGAGAAAAAGGAACGCGTGGATAGAAAAGAGAGGAAATTCTCGATTGTAAAAATGTCGTCGTGTGAGCGAGAGAAAAGAGAGGGCGGGGAGGAAAGAGAGACGAACCTACGCGCCCCGTCCATCTCCACAGCGCGTGGCATGTGCTCTACGGCAGGTGAGTATTGATCGTGGGTGCCGCAGGAACGAGCAGGGAACTACGGACGAGAACGAAGGAACGAAGGAACGAAGGAAGGAACGCACGAACGAACGCAGTGGACCACCGCGGCGGAGTGCAGGACCAGTGGACTGCAAGCTCGAAGAAATTGGGCTCCTCGTGCCTTCTTCTAAAAGACAGAGAATTTTAGAAGAAGGAGATCCAACTGGGTAAAAAGATCCTATAGAAAGACAGACCGACTGAGAAAGGTTGGACGAGGACACCTGAGGTGTCGAGTAAATAAACAACGCGATGTAAGATAAATATAAGAAGGTAGATACGAATGGAAGAAATTGGTAAGATGATCGTTGGGGAGGAGAAGAAGCGAAGAAACGATAAAAGTGTGGCGGAAAATGAAAATCTAAGAATGCGTGGAAAAGGACGATTGGCGCAGGTGGTAACGGACGAATTGAACGTTTCACGATCGAGAAAGGGGTTAAAAGTTCACGTGGAAGAAAGTGAAATATAAGAAAAACCGAGGAAGCTGAGGTCTACGCGTAAAAGGGCTCCGAGAAATGCGGAGTAAGGTGGCTTTTAGTTAGCGACAGGCTTACGCAAGGAAATCTCGTGGCCAGTGGTGGAGTGCCACTGAGGAAGCAACAGGCGCGAGTGGGAGGCTTAAGAGAAGTTTGGCACTTGGTGAGGCGTTCTGGCCGGCCTAAAAGACTGTCGGAATCTCACCGTGACGGGAATTTACGAGGGGATTCCAGAATGGATGCTGAACGATTTAAAGTTCCACGCTTAGATTCGCTCGCGGTAGGCTTACGAGGTTCCTCCGACAATCTTGATCTCTTTGAAAATTTTTAATCCAAATACGACGCATCGATCGTTCATGGTAAATTAACTTAAGTTAAGAGCGAAGAGAGAGACTGTAACGTTCGTGTTACTAGGTTTATAGAAACATAATTGTATAAGTTGAACTTTCCTTAATAGGTCGCTTTATTCTTACGCTGAAAAAATTGTATTCTTATCTTAAGAATTTATCACTTAAGGTTAGAATATTTCCCACTAAAATAAGCAACAAGAGGATCTTCTTAATTTAAGAGTAGAATGTTCTAAACAGATTCCTCTAATCAAATATTCTTAACAGATATTCTTATCCGATATTCTTAACATAGTCTGGTGAACAATTTGTATGGATATATTTCGTATATAATTATTGGAAACAAAACTCTTAATGAAATGTTTCACTCTTTATATTGTCGAAAATGACATTATCCATATCTTGAAATCAGAATTGGTTGAGAAATTTAGTCACGAGATAAGGTTACAATTCGTGTATACGTGTATTTCTATCACTTGTAAATATCTCCATTAAATCGCCCAAATCCTCTTCTTCTAGCCACTTCGTCATTTCCTTATCCATACTTTTTGCACAACATAGCACAGAAAATAATATAGTACTCAAAATTGCGCAGAATTGCAAGAGGAACAAGATACAGGCATCGACATGTGCTGCACGCGATGTGTAACCTAACTTAACCGAAAACTGACACGCACTGTGCGGCGACATTCAGATAGATTATTAAGAATATATTCTTAATTTAAGAATATATTTCAAAAACCGTCATATCGATAAGAAAATATTCTTATCTATTAGGAATATCTATTAAGATGAATTATTAAGGTTGTATTTTAAGAATACAATTTTTTCAGTGTATCTTCGTGTGGATAACGATGGACTTCGATTAGGATCCCGCAACCCGTCATCGTGTGTCTTATTGCAGTTGGAGTCTTTTGTCTTTCCTTCGTATAAATGTGCGTGGGTGGCCATTGGTTGTGCAGAGCTTTGTATATCGTTTCAACCTGGCTTACTCAATGGCTAGTCTCCAACTAATCTTCCTGTATTCTCCTTATTAGCCCCACTCCTTGGCCTCTTCTCTTACTTTTCGTCCACTTGTACGGTTTGCGGGCCTACAGGCGTCCATGCCATGTTACAAGACAGAGGGAGAATGAAAATGCGAAAGGATGGACAAAGGACGATTGGACGCGAACGAGCGGAGTGACTATTAATGCGAGATCGAACAGACGTACCTACATATAGCGAGAGCGAATCGAAATACCACTGCATTCTCTTTTCTGAGCTTGCCTCTACACTGAGAGAAAAAAATGATTGGGTTTACTATAATCTCACTATATTTTATAGTTAGATTTGGCGTCAAACATATTTTTATAGTTCACTTAACCATACAAAATATAGTAAAATGAACGATTTGTACAAATGGTTATATTATTAACTGTTACCTTTGTTCTTGTTACCATAATGTATAGTAAAATGTGCTATGTGAATATAGTAAGTTCTATCACTATATATGAAATATTCTGGTAATATTAACTATATAAAATAGTTACTCTTCTTACCATTATACATTTTCAACCATACTACATTATTTAGTTGAAATAACAATAATTTTGGGTAAAAACATAATATAGTTAGTTACACTATGCCTCTATCGTAATTATTACCGACATCATGGTAATATTTACCATAAATATGATATTTCCAACTATAATTTTGTTGCTATGCCATTATAGTTAGATATATCATATACTTTTCTCTCAGTGTATTTGCCACAGCCTTATTCTCACCCCAATTAAAATTCTTCCTCGTCCTTGAACTCACAGTCAGTGAGTAAGGTCCGATCGATCTTGGCCACCGTCGATTGTGAAGCTCTCGAAGGGAGAGCCGAATAAAGGAAGGGAAAAAAAAGTGTCGAGAGACGAAAGAACAGGAGGATCCGTGCGGTGGTGGGTATTTGGGTCAACAATCTTTTTGCTCTCGTGCTGCAACCTCAATTATACGGAGGAATATAGAATCGGTCGTGCAGTTCCAACTCAAAGGAGAGATTAAGCAACGATTTGCCTCGTCCCCGGTATTGGAAAATTCCACGTGAAAAATCTCCATCTTCCGCTCCCTTCTGCAACGAATCTTTAAAAATCTATTGACTCTCTTTAACCTTAGCTTCTCGACGGTTTTACCGCTGGAATATTGCACTGTTTCTTTTTTTTTCATTTTGAGACCAGGCCTGGTGGAGGTGGAATTGAAATTTGGGAGGGGGCCCCACGAGGATAAAGGCGCGGGTCGAATAATCGGGGATTCGAATGGGACGAGGGTAGATGGGGGCAGGTATCGATTCGAGGGTCGCGGAGGGTGGGAGTGGAGCCTCGACGAGAGAGGAGACGAGGTGCACGAGGCAGGAACGTATCGAGAAGTTGCGTAATATCGGCGGAAGAGGAGAGGCTGGGATGAGAAAGAAATGAAATATTTGCCTCTGGTCCAATACCGAGAGACGTCTACGTTGGCTCGATGCGTTCATTCGCCAATGAGCCGACGTACACGCGGCGTTCTCACGCGAGAAACGGAACAAAGGAAATTCTGTGAGAGTCGACGATACCGCAGATCGAAATATCTCTCGAGAAAAGTTCGAGAAACATCGACCGACCGACAAAATCCTCGAAGGTTCTCCCTGAGAAAAGGGACGATTTTGCGAAATTCATTTTTCGAATGAAACTTTCTTCGACCGTCTAAGTGCCACGAGTGTTTGTCGTTTCTCAATCCAAAATTGCCAAGTGATGCGATAGCGCTTTTTAGGGGGTTGTTAATCGTTGATTTCCAGACCAATGAATTTCATCGTGCTGTCATTACCCATAATATGCTGGCAGTTTCGAATACGAGACAGAAGGAATCGTGATTGCCCTGCTTGGCACTCAAACGGTTAAAAAAGAAAGCACACCAGCACTCGTCACTCCTCATTTTAATCATTGATTTCGAGTCCAATGAATCTCATCGTGCTGTCATTGCCCATAATGCACTGGCAGTTTCGAATACGAGACAGAAGGAATCGTGATTGCCCTGCTTGGCACTCAAACGGTTAAAAAGAAAAGCACACCAGCACTCGTCACTCCTCATGTTAATCATTGATTTCGAGTACAATGAATCTCATCGTGTTGTTATTACCCATAATACGCTGGCAGTTTCGAATACGAGACAGAAGGAATTGTGATTGCCCTGCTTGGCACTCAAACGGTTAAAAAAGAAAGCACACCAGCACCCGTCACTCCTCATGTTAATCATTGATTTCGAGTCCAATGAATTTCATCGTGCTGTCATTACCCATAATACGCTGGCAGTTTCGAATACGAGACAGAAGGAATCGTGATTGCCCTGCTTGGCACTCAAACGGTTAAAAAAGAAAGCACACCAGCACTCGTCACTCCTCATTTTAATCACTGATTTCGAGTCCAATGAATTTCATCGTGCTGTCATTACCCATAATACACTGGCAGTTTTGAATACGAGACAGAAGGAATTGTGATTGCCCTGCTTGGCACTCAAACGCTTAAAAAAGAAAGCAAACCAGCACTCGTCACTCCCTTCGCAGCTCGTTTTCCTCAACTGTTGCACCAGCTTTGAAGCTTCACCGCGAATCAGGAGCAACAGGCTGGACAACCTGTGTCGTCGTCTGGCGGCATTTGGCCAACCCCTCATTTCGATCCCACCAAATGACATTCGAATCTGTTTTGAATCCCAAATTGGAAGATGTCGGGATGTCGATTATTTCGATTCACCCCAACCCCTGCCAACCACTACGTACCCAGCATCCTAGTATCCGCTCTATTTCGTTGCATCTGATTGAAATTGCAATAGGGAGAATACGAGTGGAACGAGAGAGGTTGGGAAGACGTGGCTTGAAAAAGATGATGAAAAAGAAGATAAGCGCTCCAATGATACGTCAGACTGTACACGCGCATCGTGAACTCGTTCTTCGAGGATCACTTTAACCCTCTCGATGCTTCACAGGGATTGAAAGTGAGCGAGCCAAAACCATCTCTCCCGGAGGAGTAAAGGCTTGCACGCGTGGAAGTTTGCCGAGGATAAAAGATGGGTAGAGGAAGGGTGGTGGGTGGAGATGACGTCACAGTCGATTAGCGAGAGTCACTTCCCCGTGACTAGCTTCGAAATTCGCAGTAGTTCACGAGCAACTGTTGCGCCGAATGGCGCCTACCTTAAAGCGGAGCGAACCCTCGTGAACGCAGGTGGGCGTTCGTGAGAAACGGTCGAGGGTCGTTTTTTTTTTCTACCCCGTTACGTTAAGGGTGGGTAAGGCGAGCGACGTTACGCTTACTCCTTCGTGCATGGAGCTCCTGAAAAGAAACGTTCCTTCCATCAAGCCCCCACGAACATTCCTGCCTAGTGCTGAGAATGGTCTCGAGGCTGGAGGGTTGCCCTGGGAATTCGCGCGAGAGATTCCATACTGGCCTAAAACTTTCCGATTCGAGGCGTCACTTACCCCCCGGAGTGGATTAATTCCAAGTTGGTCTGGAAATTGGGGAATCTAATTTGCAGATTAGAAATCGGGAAAGAGACGCCGTCACGGATTTGCCGATGCGATTGAATTAGCGGACCGATTTAAACTCGGGCCGCTCTGGTAAATTTCCAGAGTGTCTAATAATCGTTTCCGCGTCGATATCCTTGCCTGCTTGGGGTACCGAGTCGGATGAAATAGTCGAAAGACATTACACCAGCAGCGTGGAACAAGAGGGTAGAAGGAACACTTTGTTATCGTCGATTCTGAAAAAATCGTTTCACTTAGCTCGTCCTTCTCTTTCCGATCACTAGTTCTATCGTGTTACGTAGGGAGTTTAAAGGTTTGTCAGGATGGAAGGTCCCAGTAACAGATTGTTTAAAGGAAGAAATTGAACCCGAGCGGTAGAACTCAATTCTTCCCTATTAGGAATTTAGTGGAGTAGGCTAGGTTAACGCTTGGGTTAGCGCACCTTCCTGTGTTTAAATGTCTAATGACATGTGACTCCGCTAGGATTTTGAGGTTAACAAATATCGAATCGTATATTGAACTGATTGGATACAAGAGAGATCGCAACCCAGGTGTACAATAAGACTGGGGGCGATCGATTTTGATATTAGAATATATAAATCTATTCCGCGATTTACAATAATTGTTTCGCTTTAAAGCTAACTCAACGCGGAGGAGACACGTTTACGCGTTCGCGACGTGATTTTAATATTAGTTACGAGTGTTTTACGCGGTTGAGTCTACACGTTGCCAGTTCATAGTCTACGCTTATCGAGAGTCAAGTATTCCGCGGGCTCTTCTCGATTTTACGTTGCAAAGCGACTATTGCGCGGTGCTAAACGATAAAGTACGGGCCTTTGTCCTTACCCGAGATTCTAATATGAATCGGTGCAAGATAACGGAGCAGAGTAACAGCGTAACGAAGTCTGAAACCCTAAAGGCAACATTGATTACAATCGCGAGTCTATTATTGTAAATCATTCGGTGGTCAAGCGAGGCGCGGAGTGCAGTGTCCGTGCCCAAAATCGGTAGGCAAAAGGCGCGCGGCATGTGGTGCGAGCCCATGCTGGAGGAGTCGCCGCATTCCTCAGCTGGGTCGCCTCGCGGTGTCTAAATGCTGCCGCGTCTCCTTCGCGGTTAGCGCCCTACACGGGGCATGATACGAGCGTTTAATTATCTTAATGTTTTTATAAAAATTTGAGGTGGGTACCGAGTATGTAACAATCGGCTCTCGTACCACGGAGGATGCTCGTTGCGTTCTGACGTTTTTCTCTCTCGTTAGAGGGAGAAGAGAGGACACGTCTAACCCCGGCCTAAACTAAGGCCTGAAGGAGGCAAGAGGTGGGGAACGAGAAGAGCAACAGGCGATTCTTTGGTCGACGTGGGACGGGGGAATTTGCGCGTCGATCATCGAGGGCGAGCGAAGGAGGTGGGGGTGACGTGGGCCACCACCCTCTCGTCGTCACCGAGGGATGAAAAAAGGGGACGCGAGACGTCGAGAGTTAACGCTGAAACGCAAAGCCTCGCGTGAAATCCGATCGTGACACGCCGAGCGATTCCTCATCTCTGCTCTCTCGTTGCTTTTCTCCCTCCTCTCTTCACTCGTAGTATCGGTTAGGTTCAAGGTTCCTTTCAGATATTTTCCACTTCCATTGCTCCGAGTAGCTCAAAGACACACGCTGACTGGCAACATTTTTTTTCCTCCTCTCTAGCTACACCCTCTAGTTTGATCTACTTTCCGAAGAAACGATTCTTCCGAACCCTTCGTTCGACGGATTTCCATCGAGATGATTCGTCGAATTTTCATCTCATCCCCGGATGGGCGACGCATTTATATTATAACCGCGAGCATTCTTCTCCTTTTTTTCAGAGTGTCGAGGGAATATTCCGTCGAGCATAGAACGATACATTTTTCTACTCGGTTTTTTTACCACTTTAGCGGATTGCGGACGAACGATGGCGCCGCTTCGCATTTTCACCGTCAATCCTGATTTTATCGAGTACTGTGAATTTTTCGCCACTTCGTGTCCGATAGCCAATTGAAAATTGTACGAAGGACTCGTGAAATTTTTCGGTAAAGGGAAATTTCTGGTCTTCAAAATTTCTCTCCCCACCTATTCGATATCATTTCTCCCTTGCCGGAAGGATCGAGTGAATGGAAGAATCTTCGAAGGGATGGAAATGGAATACCGTTAACCTAGGTGACGAAGAGATAAAAGGCGAAGTCGCTTGGACGGTGACGAGGAGATATCGAGTAACACGAGAGATCGCCCGTATCGGAAGGCTCGTCGAGTTTCAATTCACCGAGTCCTCACCATCTCCCCAAGCTCTTCTCCCAGCCCAGCTGACAAGAGCCCA
Source organism: Tiphia femorata (assembly GCA_944319695.1). Classification (NCBI taxonomy): domain Eukaryota; kingdom Metazoa; phylum Arthropoda; class Insecta; order Hymenoptera; family Tiphiidae; genus Tiphia; species Tiphia femorata. Next base: position 1,664,188 of record OX090904.1, on the reverse strand, counting down.
AGGCGAGCTTGATAGACTTTACGATCCCGTCTCGTTCCTCTTCCCTTTATTTTCCGTGGCTCGTGTGCTCGTTGTGCGCGAGGATTCATTCGTGGACGTGTTCGACTTTGAGATTCGAACGAAAATCGGCCGCTTTACGAGCTGGTCGTTTCGATAGGCCACTGCGGCAATGGGTTTCTTAGGTATCCAAGGACAAGTGTTAGAGGAAAAACCAAATCGAAGAGAATGAAGTTGCTAAGGAGCAATTGCCGGTCTGCTGAGGCACGACGTGTAGATATCTGGGCTGAATAAAGAGATATGTACTTGTACACCGCGAGAAAAGTATATGATACATTTAACTATAATGGCACAGTAACAAAATTATAGTTGGAAATATCATTTTTATGGTAAATGTTACCATAATGTCGGTAATCATTACGGTAGATGCATAGTATAATTAACTATATTATGTTTTTACTGAAAATTATGGTTATTTCAACTAAAAATATAGGATGGTTGAAAATATATAATTGTAAAAAAAGTAACTATTTTATATAGTTAATATTATCAGAATATTTTATATGTAGTGATAGGACTAACTATATTCACGTAGCATATTTTACTATACATATGGTAACAAGAACAAAGGTAATAGTTAATAATATAACCATTTATATATTAGGTGTATAAATTAATTCTCGGCCCCTCACTTCTTTTGAAGAGAGTATCTATTTAAATTTGCATATCTTTCCCGCCGTATAGTTATTTTGAAACGCCATCCTTTGGCTTCAAAACGAGCTATCATACTTGATGTTGTTGATAATATAACCTCAAAAACCAAATAGTAAACGCTATGTCGTTCGAAAAGCAGCACCTGAGGCATTGCCTTCTTTTCTCCTTTCAATTGAAAAAAAGTGCTGCTGAAGCTAAAAAATTGATTTGTTCCACCTTAGGCGAAAATGCTGTGTCCTACAGTACGTGTAAAAAATGGTTCCAAAATTTTCAGAATGGAAATTTTGATCTCCGGGATAAAGAACGCCCTGGACAAACCACCATCATTTTTTCCGACACGGAATACGAAAGTTGCCTGAAAAGTGGCAAAAATGTATACATAGAAAGTGAGGGAGATTATTTTGAAGATTAAGAGATATCTAATTTTTGTTATAATAAAGACCAAAGTTTGATCAAAAAGGCCGAGAATTAATTTATACACCTAATAAATCGTTCATTCTACTATATTTTGTATGGTTAAGTGAACTAGAAAGTTATGTTTGACATCAAATTTAATTGTAAAATATAGTGAGATTATAGTAAACCCAACCATTTTTTTCCTCAGTGTAGTTGAGCAAGACCGTAAAACCGGAAAAGTGGCCCTGTTCATGGGCAAAATTAATGGAGCAACAATAGTGCGTGCAGGTCTGCCGTGAAGCCGTAAACTTCGTTGAACAGCAACTCACCCTGCACCGCCCCCACTCGATTTGTTCATTCTACTTTCTCCATCCTGTGAGCGATCGTGGAAGTAAAATTTCCGAAGCGTGGAACTTTCCATGCGAGATCTCGAGACGGATCGAAAGGTCACGTGGAAAGTTGTGGTAACTTGTTGCGAATGTGAGAATCAAGGGGACGGGGAGAAGGTATTGTAATGTTCAGCAGGCAGACCAACTATCCGGTGTTACAATGAAGTTGACTAAGGTTTCGCGAGACTGGTGAAAGGAAGGCAAAGGCAAGGGGTGGCAAGTCGGAGATGGAAACTCGGTCGACTGCATTTTGCGCGTGGAATCCGAAGTTTCGGAGGTAAGGAAAGTAGAAACAATTTGTTCGAGGAGTGCAGCAGCGATGCTCGATCGATTACCGTGACGTAGTTCCCACGACGAGGAGAACCGAGCTTTGGTGTAAATGAAAAAGGTTGAAACGAGAATATCGACAGCTGACCCTTTACGGTTAAAGGAACAAAGAAACTTTTGACCAATGAAATTCTCTCAACTCGTTCAACCATTGAAACTACGAGACTCTAAATTTACCACCCGGTGAGTAAACATCGAGCGCTTGTTTTCGTCGTGTCGATGTCCGAGCAAGCAGTTGATTTTATTTATACCTTCTTCGCGGCTCGCTTGATGCCTATTCGAGGAAGTTCGTGAAAATTTTACTGACTTCCAACCGACTGGCCGCGTCCTAAATTAGGCGCCCAATGCCACACGACTTCTCGACAACTTCGATCGGCTTAGCCGCGTATTTTGAATATTTAACAATTTACGAATTTACTTCGATACTCCACGAATACTTTGCATTCGCTGAATTCACTCTACCGCATTGCGCGTATTTGCCCAGGTGTCTTGCGAACACAGCACACCCCGAGGGTCTAAAGACCCTACGTGGCCGACCGAAAGTGGTCCGGTTTGTGGCCGAGTTTTCAAGGTGAAACTAACCCCACTCTCTCTCTCTCTCTCTCTCTCTCTCTCTCTCTCTCTCTCTTTGCTCGTCGTGATGGACACACGTCCGATACACGTGACACAAGCAATCGCAAGGGTGCAGCGCCAAGTGAAATGCAGAAAGTTGGACGAACAAAGTTAGACGTCCTTGAGACCCGGAGCGCGACGCGGGTAAGAGTGAAAGAGAGAGAAGATTAATTGCTAGAAGACTCTCGTGGTTACCTATAGAGTTGGCCCTCTTTCTCTCGCTTTCTCTCTGTCTCTCTCAATCTATCTTTCCCTGTATGTTTTATTTTATCGGTGGCAGGCCAGGTGGTTTACCAACTAGTCGCCAGGGGGGAGACTCTTTGCACGCTTGATTAATCGATTTTAGTGGCTGCCGAGATTATAGCTCCCCAAGATATATTTACACCGGTGGATTAAAAAGTGGCCGGGTGAGATGCCAATGGAAATGGCAATAATTTACTCTAACGATCCTTCGATAGGCTACTCCTACCTATAATTTTCTCTTCCCATCCTATGATAAGCGATCGATCCTCGTGGTCCGACATTTTATCGTTGCACGCGTTTAATGTGGGCGACATGGACATACTCGGCTCGATCGTGTCGCCATGCATTGAGGCTTGACATTTCAGAAATGGCAGAGGACGAGCATCTTTGTCGTCTACCGTCTATTATAGTTTCGATGAGATGCGTCGAGTGCGTCAAAGGAACGACGCGACGCTTCGACGAGACTCGCTGTATCGTATCCAATGTACGCGGAGAAAGCGCGTGGCGCGTACAATTGACAATGGAAGAGCCCTGCGTCGCTCGCTCATTTTGAAAATTATTCCATCGTCCCTATTATAAACCGCGAAGTTACAGTTGCATTTTTAATCTAGCGACCTAAATCAGTTTCATTTGTATATTCATTAAGGGTATCCGTTGGTACTAGGCTTTTTCCCAGAGAGCCAATAGAAATCGCGGAAATGACAGACTTCTGCGCCGAGATTATTCATCTCCGTTTTACATTATTTCCTAACCGCAAGGGTATGTATCGAAAGCTTGAAGTTTATTCTACTGAAGATGACAGCGATGTTTGCGCGTAGTGCGCGTAGATGGGTGAAATCTGAAAAAAATACAGCCGCGAGAGCAGCCATATAGGAATGTCCTTGGCAGCTACAGAGACCGATGATGTTTGTGAGTGCAATTACTCATTTAACGTTCTTCGATGCACACATATCGCTGTCATCCTCAGTAGAATGAACTTCAAGCTTTCGATACATACTCTTGCGGTTAGGAAATACTTGTGAGAATGGAGACGAATAATCTCGGCGCAGAAATCTGTCATTTCCGCGCTTTCTATTGGCTCTCTAATAGCGATATGGAGGGATAAGATAACGTTAAAGGAGTAATTCCAGTCATAAGCACCATCGGTCTCTGTAGCTGTCAAGGACATTCCAATATGGCTGCTCTCGCGGCTGTATTTCCTCGAATTTCGCCGATCTGCGCGCACAACGCACATATCTCGCTATTTCACGCCCTACAATAAACTTCAAGCTTTCGATACATATCCTTGTGGTTAGAAAATAATGTAAAACGGAGACGAATGCATCGCGCGCAGAAGTCGGTCATTTCCGCGGTTTCTATTGGCTCTCGAGGTATTCCCGAGAAGAAAGCCTAGTGAAGGTTGGATCCCCTTAACATTAGAACCGCCGGACTTTACGAACCCCCTAAAACCGCCGACGGGACAAAAATGTCTCATCGGTAATTATACAGGGTGTTGCGAAGACATACACGGCAGTAGGTCGGGTTGCCTATCCAAAAATCTGCAGGCGCTCGCTTTGCTGACCGACAAGAGAGCGTGGAGGAGAGCAGCCTGCCGATCTACTCGCGCTAAGTGGCACTGGACGAGGCTGAGAGTTTGACGCTCTCGATTCGTACCTCGTCCTTATATTAACCGCATTTCAATTATATTGAATGCACTTTACCAACCGGTAAACTATTAATCGGCTTTTTGTCCCCAACGCTTACCGACCGGTCTATTAATCTGCTTAAGGGGATTAGAGAGGTTTGCAATTTCAAAAATTAACTCGCGTTTAGTTGTTTGTAACGAGACCTCGCATAAATATAAAGCTTTGTTATTTTACAGGGTGTTACTTACAATATTATAAAATATGAAAATCCATTCCAAGCCATTCCCTGGTCAATAATATCGGCGTTGCAATATAATCGGGCAAAGGGTTAAATGTACGGTATTGCCACGATTTCAGTCGAACGGATGAACATTTTGGGAAGCCCAAAGATGATTTCTTATCGTTAGGTTTCCCTCTATTTATTATACCTGAAATCAAATTAAAATAAAATATTGTTACAATTTTATAGTAACAAATAAAGTCGAAAGATACCAAATTTTTCGTTTTCTTAACGCCATTTTGATAATTTTATTGTTATTATTAATTTTTCAGGTATAATAAATAGAGGGAAGCCTAACGATAAAAAATCGTCTTTGGGCTTCCCAAAATGTTCATCCGTTCGACTGAAATCGTGGCAAAACCGTACATTTAACCCTTTGCCCGATTATATTGCAACGCCGATATTATTGACCAGGGAATGGCTTGGAATGGATTTTCTTATTTTATAATGTTGTAAGTAACACCCTGTAAAATAAGAAAGCTTTATATTTATACGACGTCTCGTTACAAACAATTAAACGCGAGTTAATTTTTGAAATTGCAAACCTCTCTAATCCCCTTAACAGTTAATATCTCGATCAATATTGCGAATATTGAATAATGGTCCAGGCCTTTTTTGTTTGTTTTAAGTCGCCCAACGCACGGTGGGCCAGGAATCTCGAAAAGTGGAAAAAAATCAATTTTTCAACAACTTCTAGACTTAAATAAATTCAAGCCTATTTAGTAGTATTTATGTCAAATTAACATAATGTAAAATATTTTTCTTCTCAGACATATATTAAAGCCGCGAAACATTCACGAAATTGACGTTTCTAACAAATGCCATCGAATGTCATGTTTGACGGATACGAATGATATTTTCATTGAATAAAACAAGCCAGGAAATAGACGCAAATAATAATCGCTATTATACAAATAGATTCTATGATTCTTCCTCTTTCTAATGGTATATAATAAATTATAAATAAATAATTTAATCACTATGTAATAACGCTGCAAAACTTAGTCCGCTTGTACGAAAATGTCGATGCTCCCTTTCAGGACACACCGATTTTTGAAACTGTACTCGTCGTGACTCGTAAACCGGGCTTACTCTATTTTATACCTGATACTTCATACTTTCAAACCCGGAAAAGAACGTCTGCTTATATCTGCGTTAACGATACTACAGCAACTTAAATATTGGTAGACATGTAATGTCTTGAAAAGTTGAAATATCTTTTGTAAAGTGGGACAATTTAAGAAAAATCATATTATTAAATACGATTATGGAGTTAAATTACCGAAATACAAGGCGTATCGAAACATTGAGAGGATATAAGTTTTCCGAAGAATACTACTACTAAAATGTAAAATGTAAATGGTTTTTCTAGAAAACTATATGTTTCAAATATTTCGGTAAATTATCCTTTATGAATTTTAATATTTTTAATTTTCAGGATATTACGAATCTACCAACCTACTCGACGGTCACGACACGTATTTTTTTTTATAACTCGATGTGTTCTGAAAAAATAGCATCGACATTTTCATTTAAGTGAACAAAGATTTGATGTGTTATTACGTAGTGATAAAATTATTCATCTTTGTGCCTGTCAGGGTTAACTACGAGAATATTAAAATTGATTATATTTTCTGATATTATACTCCTTCAGGGATAATTTGTTCTAAATTTCATCTCAATCCAATGAAGATTTTCAGAGATACAGATTTTTTTCCACTTTCTGAGATTTCTGACCCACTGTGCAACGTCCCCCATAGAAGTTTATTCGGGAATTCTGGAACACCCTGTATAACGGCAAACAATGCTGAATTCTTATATGGGACAAAAATGTCCCGTCGGCGGTTTTAGGTATTTATATGATTTTTTCGTAAACTGTGCGTTCGTGGGCGACGGTTTTTTTCAAAATGTACGATTTCAAGAAATAATAAAAGCCAGAAACTCCCATCTTCCCACGAAAATAATTGGAAAAGAGAGAGATGTTTAAATTGTGAAATGGGACAAGAATGTCCCGTCGGCGGTTCTAGTATTAATGCTACTATTCGTTTAAATTTACTAACGGAAAATATGGTAATTGAAGAACACCTTTCGCGGTCACTTTAATCTATCCGACTGTCTATGTCTATACCCTAGGGCACACCTCGCGTGGGTATAGATACGGTTAAATAATTTATCGAGCGTTCAACACAGGGGATGATAGTTTCAATGTATCATTCCACGGTCGCTTGTTCTCGTCTGTCAACTTTAATTGCTCGATCCTAGTGCTTCCTATACCCTAGTGAAAACTATTTGGCCACTTCGACTAGCCAACAACGGTACGCTCACTACGAGGAGAATGTTCGAGCGAGGTTAAACGGGTCAACGATCGATTAAAAATCTATTCGCGCGAGGTGCAATATTGCACGATCGTTTAAAGAGACATCTTTCGAAAGATTCTCCGTACGACGTGAGCACCACCTACAGTCACAAATTTGGCCGGCCCCACGATGACACCGACCTTCGGGACTGAATAATGCAACGTTGGTTTTGGTTGCTTCGTGTACACGCGGCCAGACAGGATGCAGATACGTTTCACGTGTCGACGCTCTTGATACGCGAATCGACTGCGAGGCGAATGTCGTCGACGTCCAAATGCATATTTCACGGTGCCCCGTCGCCGTCGCGGTGTTCGCGTATCGATTCGACTGTGCGAAAGGGGTGGAGTGGACTGTTCCAGAAAGCGCAAGGAAACATTTTTGGGAGTTGAGGAAAACGCGCGAGACGAAAGATATATATTTTTCTCGAACGTTTCTAAAGGGCCATCTTCCGTCAAGTGTCCTTGCTGTCTCCGTCACTGCGTTTTATAAGAAATTTTTCACCAACCTCCTCCCTCCCTAATCCGGACAATTCAACGAATAAGACAACAATGTGAACGAGATTAGAGTAATATCTCGATAGCATGAGCTCCAACGAGGCGAAAAGAGTGCTCGTTAAGACTTGGCACGTAGCAAAAACTTTTCGTCGGTCCCACCGTGTCGTTTGTCAAGCACAAGCGAGGCGCGTGGATGTTCCATGAGTTATGATAATCTTTTAAGATTCATTCCTCATCGGAGAAGTCACCTAGATTCTTCTGGAGCCATGCCCATTGGCACAAGGAGCCACCGCCTCGATGATTCCTCCTCCCTTCCACGAGAAGCATTCGTTTCGCACGACCAGAGCCAGCGGAAGTGGTTCCAGTAAATCCGGAAGCAAGGATAGCAGTGACGGGCAGAAATATGGTCGAGGGTCGCAAGGACTCGGAAGATAATTTTGTTTGCATTTGGCGAAGGGCGAAGAATCGTTCTCTCCCTTTTTCTTCTTCATCGCCATTTTTGCACAGTTCGGTCATTCGTCGACAGTGTTACATACTCGGTACCTACCTCATATTTTTATAAATAATCAAACGCTCGTATCGCGTCCCATGCATAGCGCTCACCGCGAAGGAGACGCGTCAGCGTTTTGACACCGCACATCGACCCAGCCGAGGAATGCGTCGATTCCTCTAGCGCGGACTCGCACCACACACCGCGCGCTCCTTGCCAATAGACTCGGCGGACACGCACCACACGCCGCTCCTCCGCACGATCACCAAACCGTTTTCGATAAAAGACCCACGATTTCAATCAATCGCGCCTTTAGAGTCTCGGTGGGCTGCCCCCCTTCAGCGTGATTCACTTGCTGAATTTTGCGAAGGTGCACTCTTTCCTTCACCGCTTCCCCTCCTACTTTGGTAGGAGTCAGGAGGCTCTTGTGCCTGGCCAACTCACCTAAATTCATGTTATGATTTGTTGGGGGCTTTCCTCAATCAAACTACTCTCATTGTCTTCCCATTTTTATTTATCTTTCAGTCCTAGAGGTTTTTTTGCAACCTTTTCCTCTGTCCACATCAAGCTTTAATTACAAATTCTTAACTACAGGCTGCTAACAACATTCATACTTTATGCTAAACGGTAAAAGGGCATTTGCTCTTAGATACGTTTTATATGTTGTGGTAACTCGGTCGCTTTTTCGAGTTTTCCTCCACATTAATCCTTGTTAAATACTTACAAAAAAAAAAAAAACAATCGCGCCTTTAGAGTATCAGACGTCGTAACGCTGTCACTCTGCTCCGTTCTTTCACACTGCTCATTGCAATTCGGGTAAGGACAGAGTCCCGTAACTCTATTGTACAGCACCGCGCAGTACATTGAGAGAAAAACATAGTTGGGTTTACTATAATCTCACTATATTTTATAGTTAGATTTGGCTTCAAACATATTTTTATAGTTCACTTAACCATACAAAATATAGTAGAATGAACGATTCATACAAATGGTCATATCATTAACTATTATCTTTGTTCTTGTTACCATGTGTATAGTAAAATGTGCTATGTGAATATAGTTGGTTCTATCACAATGTATGAAATATTCTGGTAATATCAACTATATAAAATAGTTATTTTTCTTACCATTATATATTTTCGACCATACTATATTTTTAGTTGAAATAACCATAATTTTGGGTAAAAATATAATATAGTTGGTTATACTATGCCTCCATCGTAATCATTACCGACATTATGGTAACATTTACTACAAATATGATATTTCCAACCATAATTTTCTTACTATGCCATTATAGTTAAATATATCATATACTTTTCTCTCAGTGTAGTCGCTTTGCCACTTAGAATCGGAAAGGGTCCGCGGAGCACTTGACTCTCGAGAAGCGTAGACCACGGATTGGTTACGTGTAGACTCAACCGCGTAGAACCTAATAATTATTTGCGAGCCCACGCAAGAGCCTGGAGCTGTAGTTGTAAGCGTAATTAATAGTAAATTCACGTCGCGAACGCGTAAACGTGTCTCCTCCGCGGTGAGTTAGTTTTAAAGCGAAACAACCATTGTAAACCGCGGAACGGAATTGTACATTCTTGTGATTGAATCGATCGCCCCCAGTCATATTGTACTCCTGGGTTGCGATCTCTCTCTTGTATTTACCATCTTATTCAATATATGATTTCAATATTAGTTAATCTTGAAATCCCAGTGGGGCTCTGAATTAACAACCATTTAGACTTTTCCCATTGGAATTACTAACAACGAAAGATTGAGCTCAACCGCTCGGGTTCGATCTGACGTTACAATCAATCTGTTACTAGACTCCTTCCATCCTGACTCTCTACGTAACAACAGCAAGGGATTTAAGATGAACTTTGTATAATTTTGGTAACGGTGAATTTCCATTGGGTTGTGGATTGTTGTTATCCCTGTTATGCGTTCGTCCTCGCAGAACGCTTACGTTACACATTTGGCTCCGCTCGGTGCATTCGACGGCGCCTTTGTCGGGAGCAGGTCGGGCGGCAAGCATGGAGGATAAGCCCAGGGGATGATTCGCTCCGATTACGATTCATTGAAACACAGGGAATTTCGTTAATTAATTATCTGGGACGCGCAGGCGGTGGTGGGTTCTTCGATAATGAAATTTTACACGCTGGGATTATGGGGCGCTTCATAGTTCCTTGTAAAGAGGAATTGTCCGTGACATTAACCGACGGATGATTATGCGGAAAGTTAAATTCACAATGGCCTGGGGAATGCGAGCTTACGAAGGAAGAAGGGAAAAGAAGAAAGAAAAAGCGATAGAGAAAGAGCCTCGTCTCCTTTAACCGCGCCGGTCTTTCCGATCGAGCGACAAACAACCCCCTTTTATCCTCGCGATAAGGACTACCCCGCGCATTTATCCTTATCCACCCCAAGCTCTGATCTCCCTGAAATTCTTTGCTCCCGAGGGGCGTAGGCACTGGCGAAGCTTTCTCGTAAAGGAGAAGGAAACTGTGGAGGCAGCAGCAGAGAAAACCGCAAGGAGGATATCGACGAGGGTGTCAAAGGGATCCGTCCCTCTTCCTCTCGGTGCCATCCAACCGTCCGACAAAGTTCCTTCTATAGGGAGTGAGGAAATTTATTATGCACCTATGGCTGAGTAATCGTGATCGCGTGCGTTGCTATAGATTGTCGGCGGGCGGTGCTACGGAAATCGGCGAGACGCTCGTCAAAACCGTCCCGCCTTTCTCTTTCTTCGAAAGGCCTCTTTGCAGCTTTTGCTTCGTGAATTGAAGAATTACACCCGCGTCGAGAGAGGTACATTTGCACGTGCTCGATGGCAGTCGGGAGCAGAATGGATCGGATATTTCACGGATCGCTCACGTTAACGGCGTCGGCGTTGTTTCTGCCACTCGAAAGTCGCGAGCCTACTCATTGCCAGGCATAACGATCTCGGTTTTCTAATGAACGTATAAAGAGAGCAGTTCTCTCCATTTTTAGGCACGACCGTAAAGGGAGTGACTTATGCAATCGCCATCCTGAAAACCGTTCAGATGTGTGTGTGTGTGTGTGTGTGTGTGTGTGTGTGTGTGTGTGTGTGTGTGTGTCCGTGTATATCCTTGATTTCGGAAAAACGGCGGAACCGATCGGGACGAAATTTGGCACAAAAATCAAGTACACTACTGTGAGTTGACAATAAGGTTTGTGAGCCGCCATCTTGACCCAACACAAAATGGCGGGAGATTCAAAATTTGAAAAAAATGTAATTTAAATTTAATATTGCCGCCATTTCTAAACGGTTGAAGATAGCGGTACATAAAGTTTCCTGGCACCAAATGGATATACATATACTCAAAGTACATGCCAAATTTCGTTGTGATCCGTACAGCCGTTTGGCCGGAATACTGGACGAATGGAAATAGTGAAAAATTCATTAATCCATTAGTCCAGTATTCCGGCAAAACGGCTGAACGGATTCGGACAAAATTTGGCATGCACATCAAGTATATACCCATGTGGTACCACGAAACTTTATGCATGGTCATCTTAAACCGTTTTGAAATGGCAGCAAATTCAAATTTTGAGGCAAAATCAGCCCTTTAGTCCAGTATCCCGGCAAAACGACTGAACGGATTCGAACGAAATTTGGCAAAACGTGGAGTATGTGCCCATTTGGTGTCACGAAACTTTATGTATAGCCATCTTCAACCGTTTCGAAATGGCGGCAATTTTAACTTTTTAAACAAATTTAAGTGTTTAATCCAGTATTCCGGCAAGACGGCTAAACGGATTCGGACGAAATTTGGTTTGTCATGAAGTATATACCCATTTGATGCAACGAAACTTTATGTATAGCCATCTTCAACCGTTCCGAAATGGCGGCAATTTTAAGTTTTTTAACCAAATTTAAGTCTTTAATCCAGTATTCCGGCAAAACGGCTGAACGGATTCGAACAAAATTTGGCATGTACATCGAGTATGTACCCATTTGGCGCCACGAAACTTTATGTATCGCCATCTTCAACCGTTTCGAAATTGTGGGAAATTCAAGTATGGCAACATTAAAAATTCATTTCTTTGGAGTAGTCATTGGAAGAGTGAGTTACGCGGTCGTGCCGACCACTAACCACCACTAGTTCGCTTTGAATTCGATCGGTCGTAATGGGCTTTTCGACATCACTCAATGCGCGCTATCGTTCCTCACTGTTTTCATTACGCCCACCATTGAGTACGACATATATTTTCTCTCTTTCTTCTATGATAATATTTTGTGAACGTTCTGTGGATTATGGGGTACATGCGTATATGGCCCTCTTATTTTTCTCCGTTATTTTCTGCAGGGAGGATATTTTTGTCAAAGGGCGCGATCAGTCGTCATGGCGACAAGAAGACAGAAAATATGCGAGATTGGTCCCGCCTGCTATCGATTATCCTACCCCATTGTCCGGGGAGAGCGCTTCCACCGACTAATGCACTTGCCCGCATGTCGTTGAATGCCGGGAGGATGCGCTTCTGGGAGAACGCATTTCTCCTTCTTTCGTTCGACGGGGTGGTAGCCTTTTTCCTTGTCCATAGAAATCCGCGTCTTCTTCCTCCCTCCTTCCACGTTTCTTGGATGTTTCTTGGACTCATTGTCAGTCTCTGACACATACACACACGCACACACACCTCCGTGGGTACCACCTTGTCGCACGCACCCACGAAACAGTTTGGAGCCTTAAAATACCGTGATACTAGTCAAAAACGGATTTTTTATTCTTGCTATTCGGCTTTGTTAAAAATTCAAGATTGAATATCTCAGCATCCGAAACAGGTAGCAAAGTTTTTCAACAAGCATTTTAAAGGTTCGGATACCCACTTTTCGAAATTCTGTGTCACAATTGTGTGCGACAATTTTTCATTAACTGGCAGTTGATAAAGCGGAAATATGCAAAATTGGAAAATTATCGTCCAAGTTATTCACGATACTAAGCAAGGTTAAGTGTCGCAGCTCAATAGGATAAAACGCACGTAATAGTGCAGAGTTTCCCCTTTAAAATGATTTGTGGAATGTTCCAATACGATGATTTTTCGCCGAGTTATTTGCATTAGAAATGAAAGGAAGCTTTTTTCTTCCAATGTGAATAATTCGGTGAAAAATTATCATATTGGAACTTTTCAGCAATCATTTTAAAGAGAAAACTCTATAGTATCAACCGCTTTTTATTCCATTCAGTTAGGTTACTTGACTCCCTTTATGTGCAATAACAAACTTAACCAACATTTTTCAATTTGCATGCTCTCCTTTTCTCGTCTGCCATTTCAAGTGAATTCAATTCGCTACATTGAAATAAACCAATTCGTTAAGTTGAGATTTCAAGCTTGTACAGCATTTTTTAATCATATTTGTAACTTCATTATTTACGAAGTTATGGTCATTTGAAATTCAGTAATCTTTTTCCAAATGTTAAGCGCATCGCTTTTTTCCCCCTCAGGGCACGTATTTTTCAGAAAATTATAAGCTCCATTAATAAAGTCACCGTTTCATGGGCAACTCGAGCTTCTGCAAAAACAAAAGTCCAAAATTCCCGATAAAATCGAGTGATTTTTTTTCTCGCGTAATACAGAGGAGCCGAAATGCGTTGATCTCGATAAAATCGGGCGCAACGCGGTTCATGAGATTGAAATTTATTGGCGGCCTTCGTTGAACTCGTTCTCCGATTTATGGTCCTCGACCGTGTTACGCGGCTGCTTCGTCATATTTTTCAATCATCCGGAAGAGTTCGATTGCAAATTATAGCGCAGAAAAACGACAATCGATAATTTCGTGAAAAGAATTGATTTTCACTTTAATATTCCAACATAATTATCGATTTTTAAATTAAATTAGCAGGAGCACGGTCGACTGAAAATTACAATAATTAAAAACTTTTGTTCTCCTTTCCTTTATCTTTTTTTTTTTAATTAATCCTGGGGGAAATTTGACAGAGGCTTGGTCGATACGTCACACCACCCTACCCTTTAATATCTAGTTAGACAACTCTGCCTCGTCGACTGCGGGAGACTGCTAGAGATAAAATATCCAAAACATCGCGATTTCTACTCCCCCGTGACTTTAAGATTAAACATCTCCCACCATGAGTTTCTCCGAAGCTTCGCGTTCGCGCAAGTTTTTAGTGCCACCCCAACTGCAAGAGTTCCGGAAAATTTTGCATCCTCGTAATTTTATAACTCGGGGGACTGCTACGAAAGTTCCTCTTTCGAGGCAACGCACGGCGGAATTGTTTATACTCCTGGCAAGAGGGTGGATGGAACACCGTGCACCGAATTGACAATAAAATATCGTCCGTGTCGCATTCGCGGGCGAGAGAACGGCTTAACTCGTAGGGGTGGAATGAGAGAGGCATCCTGGGGATGCGCCAGTCCACCCCCTCGTGGTAGACGAGATGAGAATTACAGAACGGCAAGCGCGTGTAAATACCGAAACTACTCCGAGGCAGGGGAGAATCGTATCGAGAACCGTGTAATTATAATGTAACGACGAGTCTCGCTTTCCTTTTAAAAACTCAACTATATTCTCGGAGCAGCCAAGGTATAGAATTAAGTCGCGCATTTCGAATTTTCAAATCCTCAAGATGATTGACTCGGAATGATTCTCACGCGACTGAGGATAACGAATAGTTTATAATTTTGAAGTACACGGGTATTCCAGGAGTTTGAAAAATTCGACGTTACTTTCCAGCCGGCCTGATGATATCTCAGAAGGAGCGAGAGCTCTCTACGTGGAAACGTTAATCGCATTAGAAGTAGAATCGAAAAGGGTGGAACGAGCAAGTGTTACGAAGGGAGAAACGGTATGGATGTAAGTGAGGAGAAGTGGTGCGCCCCAGGCCAACTTCGTGCGGAAAGGGAACGAGGCGGGAATTTACGCTCTCCTCGTTGGCGTCGTTCACCCCGCACGACGAGTTAAAGTGCTCGAGCAAGAGAATGTCGGAAAGGGAACGTTAACTGGACATTGTTAAGTTACCGAGACACCGGGCACGGTGAAGAATTTGATTTCGAGCACTCCAAAAATATACAGCTAGGGTGGACCTTAGTTATACTTGATGGAATTTATTTTTCAAAATTTTTGTTGAGACGCCCCCTAGAATTATGTTATTTTGTGAAAAAATAACGTGTGCAAAAGGTGAGATCAATCGGATGATGGAAATACGTGGCACATTCAATTTTAACACGTTCCGTGCCACGCGTGGTACACGGTGGCACGGAATGTATTAACATTTGATATTTTAACTCTATAAGAATATATCTTATAACATGCCGTTGAATTTATTTTTTTGTCTATAATGTGCATACAAACAAGAAAAGTACGATTTAGTTTAACTCATTAACTAATGCTAATGTTTAACCCTAACCCATAAGCTAATGTGTTAAGAAAGATACTTCATGTTCGATATTATAACTTGATAAAGATACGTCTTCAATATTATAGCTTGTAAAATAAACGCAGATGTATCAGTGAGGGTAAGGGTTTCACAAGGAGAAAAAGGATGAAAATATTACATTGTTTTAAAATGCCTTTTTAATCAATAAATTTAGAAATATTTTACAAATTTTGAGTTAAAGTAGCTTTTGTAATATCGCAGAATTGTTTCCTACAATGGGATACAATTTGTAAAACAAATTTTTTTCTTCCTCATTCTTAGACAGCGATTGATTAAATTCTCTCATCAATTTATAGCTCGTTCAGCGGTGTCATTTGTCACTTTTAAATTTTCTACAATATTTCTTTCAAACTGAATTCGCTGTTGTCCCACATACTAGGATCTTTCTCTTAAAAATTCGTAGGAATGGAAAATCTCTTACAAAAGTTGTTTGTCTTTTGCGAAATAAAAGTTTCAATGCCGTTGGCAATATAGTTTTTTACATCTCCCGGGACAATTTTAATTTTTTTTACATCTTCATCAACCATTAATATGTGAGCCGTTTATTTTGAAAGTGGCCTAAGTCTATTTTTTTAGAAATGCATAGCATCTGCGTGTGCAATGGCAAAAAGATCCATCCATCTTTCCAAAAAACTCCTGTTCTCATTGCACTTGCAGTTGAGTTCGACGTTTACAAGTCTTTTGCAACGTTTTCCATTCTTTATATAATAATCCCAATTGTTCAATGTTACGTTGCAAAGTACGGGGAATATGAAGGGGAAACGCCAAATTATCTCTGTTGTTTATGAAAGTAGATAAAAATATGTTGGGAAATAGTTGCAGCATTTCATGATATAAATACTGATACGAACAAAAATATCCTTAAAAATCGGCTTTTGACGTCTTGCCGTTAGTAATATTTTTTTTCAATAATGAACATACATTTTTTCTATATCTGTATCTGAAATAAAATAAAAAATTCAGTTATATATTATAACATTTATTTTTCTTTAGAAATCGCTATACGAAATCGAGTTATTAAAATATGAAATAGTAAAATTGAATGTGCCACGTGTTCCCATCATCCGATCGATCTCAACTTTTGCACACGTTACTTTTTCACCAAATAACAAAATTCTAGGGGGCGTCCCAACAAAAATTTCATACTTGAAAAATAAGGTCCACCCTAATATACACTCTCCACCTTGAAGAAATCTTCAACAATTTTGTGAGGTCAACGTTGAATCAGAGTTGACCTTAAAAAATTTCTGAAAACTCCTCATGCTCGTAAGCTTAAAACAGATTTGAAAAAAGCAAACGGATAAAACGAACTATAAAGAAGCACACGCCGACAGGCTAGTACAAGGTCCCGCGCATGAAGGAGATATATAAAGGGAACTCGATGCAAGTTATCGGAATGAGCGATGAGGATCGATGGCTCTACAAGGTTTCTATTCTGAATACAAACGACGCGGCGCGGCGTGGCGTCCCCTTGGAAACATAGACTCGAGGTTGGCACGTCTCGCGTCTTAGAATAATCTCAGCACGATCGTTTAACCAATTAATCGTGGGGAAATCGGGAGCTTATGCTGTAACGTCCGTGTCTTAACGGTCAGCTGACCTTTAAAAGTATCCAAGACAAAGTGGATTAACGTCGGGGCAAAAGCTTCATAATCGATCATTAATACGAGAAAAGTCTCGTCTCAAGTTCTTTTGCTACTCTGCTGAGGAAGAAGATGCTGTTCCAATGACGACAGTGGACACTTTGAACGAAAGCGTTTTTGCGAGAGTTGGGTAGGTAATGCGAGAGAGGAGTTAGAGGGACCAAGCCAATTAGACGATTAATTATCCTCGCCCGAAGGAAGGCGGAAGCGTACGCGTGCGCCATCGTCCAGAGATCTCGTCAAAAGGCACTGCATTACGGTGCAGAGGCTCCAAGTGGAATCGAGGGAAATGAAGTGGAATCGATACGTAGTCGCGCAGCGTGAAATGCGAGGAAGTAGTGGAGAATTATGAGAGAGGAGTACGGTGAAGCTTGTGGAGGAAGAGGAAGAGGAAGCGGAAGGAAGGAGAAGGGCCTAACCAGCGGGAGGAAGCCTCCAAGAACGCAAGGGCCACGCATTGATCCTGGGTGAGTCTGGCTGGCGGGCTCGGCTTTCCCAGCTGGTCTAGGAAATTAAACGCTATTAATATCGTGGACGCTCGGCCATTGTTCCTGCGGAAGCCGTAGGAGCCCTCGTAAATTTTCAGCCGGTCTTCCTAGTAGGTTCGGCGACGCGTTTCGATCCCGCGACTTTTCTCCCAGGACAATTAAGCCGTCCGCAGAGGTGAAACTGTAATTCGTCCTGGTACCATCTCGGCTGGCTTACAATTTTCCGTGGCGAATGTATCGAGGGCCAAAGTCAAGCTTAGACTGTATTTTCGAGGTTGAGAAGCGACGGTCGAGCCATTCCGAACGTTGCCACCAACTTTCTCTCCCACCTACCCGGTCGTCTTCGACCTCGGTGGAGAATCAACAAGGCCAGAAACGGGGGAACAAGAGACATCCGGGGAAACTTCGGAGCGCGGATCGAACAGGCATAGACCTTCCTCGCCGTGTTTGTTCGTTGGCAAACACGAGGCAGGTAGTTGCTTAACGTGCTAACTGGCGAACTGGTCATCTCCTCTCTCTCTCTCTCTCTCTCTCTCTCTCTCTCTCTCTCTCTCTCTCTCATGAGAAAGATTCGCTCGTACGGAAGAACGGACCGTGGCTAGGGTCTAGCCCGGATGGTCAATAGTACGTTGGAATTAATAAACTAGTTGCATGGAGCTACAGGTCAATTGCGGTGCTCGTCGATTAATTATTGAAATTGCCAGGTGAAGTCCAAGTTTTACTCGAGAGATTAATGCCCGTGTCCTCCAACGTGGTTCAATTCGGAGTTCCTGTGAACTGCGTTCAATTTTGAGTTTTTTGCGTTCAGTTTAATCTTCGGTCAACTTGTTTTGCTTTCCATCAACTTCACTTTCGTTCCGATCAACCGAACGTACACCTTATGCCTGCTAATTCATATTCAAGTGATGTGATTGGTTCGTACCGAATGAATCGCTACCTAACCTAATAGTTTTTATATATTATACATATATGCGAATTATACAGCATATAACCTTTTACGTTAAATTTTATTTTTTCCGGAGTTTGTTCTATTAATAAGCGAAATCTAATTTTAAATTCCTTTTCGTCCAAGTCATTGAAATAATTCATCCGTAATGTAACCCTAACCCTCTAGGTCTTCCGTTAACGTATCTTATGGTATCTTCATCATCGGATAATGACAAAATATTCTATGCCATGCCGAAATTCAATTTTGTGTGCGCGGAGGAAACAGTCCGCAATATATTAGCTGATTTCATAATTTTTGAGATTTTGTATACGCGATATTAATGCATTTATTAGGCACGATCGTTAAGGGAGTGACATATGCAATCGCCATCCTGAAAACCGTTTACGCGCGCGCGCGCGCGCGTGTGTGTGTGTGTGTGTCCGTGTATATCCTCGATTTTGGAAAAACGGCTGAACCGATCGGGACGAAATTTGGCACAAAAATCAAGTACATTACTGTGAGTTCACAATAAGGTTTGTGAGCCGCCATCTTGAACCGGTACAAAATGGCGGCAAATTAAAATATCGAAAAATTCATATTTTTGGTACTATTCATTGGATTCCGATAAAATTTTACACATACATGTACAGGGTGTGGCGAATATATACAGGGCAGTAGATCGGGTTGCCTATTCACCGATCTGTCACGCGCTCGCTCTCCTGACCGGCAAGAGAGTGTGGATGGGGACAGGTTACCGATTTATTGACGCTAGATGGCGCTGGACGGGGGTGGGCTGTTGATGTTCTCGAGTTGTATCTCGTCCTTATGTTAACTTCACTTCAATTATATTAAATGCAGTTTATCGACCGGTAGCCTATTAATCGGCTTGTTGTCCCCGACGCTTACCGACCGCTAAGCTATTAATCGGTTTAACAAGAAAGAAGTAGAACCCTTTGTGTTTGCAAATTTTGCAATGTTCCATTACATAGAAGAAACACTTAATAATTTAATTTTATATTTGGGTTAAGGTAAATCGGTAGGTAACCTGTCCCCATCCACACTCTTTTGCCGGTGAGCAGAGCGAGCGCCTGACAGATCGATGGATAGGCAACCTGATCTACTGCCCTGTATGTATTCGCCACACCCTGTACACATATACAATGACAATTTCTGGAAATTTTGAAATTTTTTGATTGGCCGAATCATAAATGGCGGCTAATTCAAATCTTTAGTCCAATATTCCGGCAAAACGACTGAACGGATCCGAACAAAATTAGGCATGTACATCGAGTATATACCCATTTGGTGCCACGAAATTTTATGTACCGCCATCTTCAACCGTTTCAAAATTATCGGAAATTCAAGTATGGAAACGTGAGTTACGCGGTCGTGCCTATGGCAGGAAGCGAAGCTTTTCTGCACCCGGTAAGGCGAGCGCGAAGCGCGAGCACCCGACGATCGTACCGACCACTAACCACCACTAGTTAATAGTTGCACTTACTCCCTCCCACCTTCTACGTTTGTGATATACAGTATGCATATATGTGTTGCATATATCTCTTCAAATACTGGTCTTTCGCATTGTCTTCTGCTTAAACGCCGTTCAAACTCGTTAACCGGCCAAAAATGAGCGTTTAAGATAAACGTCGTTCAATTGCATTGAACTTTCGTTCAGAAATTGGTGGAACGGAAAATAGCGTTGATCGGAGTTCAAGCTCGGTTGAAATTTTGAAGCACGTTGGAGGAAACGGGCACAAATGGCGCGGGACTAATCGAACGAAGGATAACAACGACTCGGCCAGATTTTCTCCCAGGCAAAGCTTGCTTCCCATTGTTTCTCGGAATGCAAATCCAGTGGTGGACGGTGGATTCGATGGACCCCGGGTCCGACGACGGTGTGCTCGGCTTATTTCTCCGCTTTCCCCAGTTTACCAACTGTGCAATTCCCAGGGGCTTCCCCGGACTACCCCTGGGGTTCCAAGTAGACGTGTAGCCGGTTGTTTAATTAAATAATACCACGTTGAGCTGACCACGGAGGCAACATTATTACCGGCACTAATTGCAGATTGGCCGCTTACAATTACCGTCTCTCTTCGTGTGTGCGACCCTCCCTCGTTGTTTTCGTTCGGCAAACAACGTCGATGTTCGCGTGCGGCCGCGGGGGTCTATCTACGCGCGGACCCCAAGGGTTAGAGGGAGTAAAGAGGGTTGCTTTTCGTCAATGTGGGGAGATCCAAGGCCTCCCTGGACGCGTTCTGGGTGCGGAGCCGTTAGGACACGGTATGCTGTAACGCTCCAGCGTAGGGCGAAACATTTGGAAGGGCGCAAAATTTTAATACGTTAATAATTTTTTAAATGTCTAAAAAGATGAAAGTTGACAACTCGATTTGTAACGACCCGCCTCTACTTGGCCTCGATGCCGTCTATTTGTGGATCAGTATCATAATCAAATCTTAAGACCGTCTTAAATTCATCTTTAGATGCTTTTTAGATAATCAAATAATGTATATAGTATCTAAGATAAAGTTAAGACGATCTTAAATACAAGATCTGATTATGAATACTGATGTAGGACCTCTCTTAACTGCGTGGTCGTATAGTAGTGGTTCGGTAGAACCGATTGTGCCGGCACGGTACATGCCGCCATAATTTTTAAATTACCCTCTTTACAAACTTTTCATTTCTGTTAACACTAGATTGCCCGAAACCAGTCAATTTGACTGTTTCAAATGGGAAATCGTGTTTATAAAAAAAGTTCGGGCAATCTAGTGTTAAATATATTATTAACAATTAATATAAAATATTCCGTTTAGTAAGTTTAATATCTTAACAATGTCGAAACAAGTGTAAAATAAAAATAAAAAAAAACGAAATAAAAACTACAAAAAGCATAAAAGAAATATGAAAAAATATGAAAAAGCTAAAAAACGGAACTATTATTCTGCTACGTCCTCGTCGTGGTTCTGGATAAGGCTAAATGCAGGAATTTTTTAAACTGTTTTTGTCCTTGCATCTTTGTGCTGGGGCGCGCAAACGAACTCCAGCGTAGAGCGCCAAAAACTATCATAATGGGTGCCCGAGGAGCGAGGATTCGTTTCCACGATACGGATTCCAATTCGGTTATCTACGTATTATGTGTAACACGATGATTTTTAGTTCGTAAGTACCTCTGATTGAATGTCGGAGGTTGGATATGCTCCAATCAGAAGCAGGAGCTTAATTCGGAAGAAATATTATTGGCCCAACTCCGATTCTCAGACACATCTATCCACGCGCGAGAGAAAGAACGAGAGATCAAGGGACTCCTTGATCTTACGTATAAAACTGTACATTTGGTCAATCAATGCTACATTAATCAACTTCCAGTGCACAGATTTGTAGGATTATCGATGCTGAATGTAATTCGACTGGGTGTCGATAACAGAAGTGGTGCAAATTGAATCCTGCTTCTCATGATCTATCTGCTTCTCTTGATACGCGTGTATCTAATCGTAACCCATACATCCATATTCTGATATTATCGAGCAACGGTACGTATCCATTAAATCATCACTTGCTCTCCTCGAAATGTAAACGGTCCAAGCACAGCTGATTCGCATTCTCCATCGTTGATGCATGCAAGACCTTAACCCTTTTAGTGCCAAGCATTTTACGGAGTGCATGCGAAGAATGCCACGGGCCGATTTGATGCGGTCGGCCCGCCACAACGCATCGGCCCGTGGCAGTTTTCGCATAAGGACCGCGGGCCGATAGATCGGCCTGTTGGCACTAAAAGGGTTAAGCGACCAATAAGAAAGGACCCATGGATGGATGCTGGCAAGAGTGATGCCCGACCTTTGCTTTATCCCAATGTTCACGGCATTCGTTTGTACGAATGCCAGAGAAATGAGCTCAGTTTCCTCTTTGCTGCTTGCCGTTAATGCCGATGCCCATTTTCAGGCGTTCGCAAATGGACGGAATGGAAGGTTACAACGCGCCACGGGAACCGACGTCGACGTTAATCAAATAACGTCGAGGACAACTCGCGTCGACGGGTTAACGTTAACATTGTCATTCCGTATGGGCATGGTTGGCTTTGCCCATTGGGGGTCCTGGGCGTTGGGCGCGCAATCGCACGTCACGCGGAACAAATGGGCTTTCATGAAACTTCGATCCCGGCACTTTGAAGCTCCTGAATATGTTCGCGAGACGGTGGGGTGAGGGACGATATTAATAATTCGCAATTTTCCGAGCAAATGAGTAATTCGATTGGAGGTTTAATTAAAAATTCAGATCTGATAACGTGCTCGTGCGGCGTCGCGCACAATGCTAATTAATATTTTAATTATTAAATCAACACTGTCATTTGTGCTCGTCGACCTATGCTCCGCTTCTGTTCGATCATTTGGGAGACATTAAAGGTACGAGATAAACTGAATGAATATTAATACTAGGTTTACGGGACTTTTTTTATAAACGCAATTTCCCATTTAAATCCGTCAAATTGACGGGTTTCCGTAAACCTGGTGTTAAAGAAGAAACTTGTAAAGCATTCAAACGCTTCGAAGAACCTTGGTCTGTTCAAAGTTCCTTTCATTCGTCTCCTTTACTGTAAAAAGACGTCCTTATCTATCGAGTCTTATTTTTCAGTTTTACGCGGACCAAGGGCATCTCTCTTTTCTGCTTGACAGAAAAATATTGCGTTTATACGATAAAATGAGTTATCCGCGCCTTGATCTCGTTTGCACTCCAATGTCTATTCCGGAAAATTAGTTTTCTCGAGAAAAGCAGAAAAAAAAATAAAATTCTGCACGCATGAGTATCCGTTGTATTAAAAATTCTCACCCCCCTCGAACATTCGGGGACTGCGACGTTCTTAACGAGAGTTCCGCGAAGATCTCATTGTAAGTCGAGCGAAAATGTTTCCCCTTCGCGTCATACGGTAGCTGGAGGCTTCTCCTCATTACGCGCGCCTACTCTCAACCGTGATCCGATATTCCGTATGCGTATGCAACTCTGGCATTGGGCTAGGACGCCTCCTCTTCCGCCTCGTCGGCTATTCGTAAAGCGGGAATAAATGTAAAAGAGAAGAGCAATGGAAAGGTTACGAGCATGTGAACGGTGTCCACTCGAATTGCTGGAAAAACATTCAGGGCTGAATTTTCGTATCCGAGCCTTGTCCGATCTTAATAAAATTTTACAGGTAAGTACCCGAGTAGAAATTGAACATCGTTGCTGTCTAGTTCAGATATAGAAAAAACGAGATGTACATCGAAACTGTCTATTTTTTGTGTGTAGTAGTGGGCTTGAAATGTAACGGTCACTTCTACCAGTGGCTGTATCAAAAAAACTGGCTACTAGTTAGACAGTAAATTTAAGATATGTAAATGTAGTAGTAACCTAGCCCGGGCTAGACAGTAAGTAGCAAAATAAAATAAACTTCTGGATAATTCTTATTTTTTGCCAACGTATCGTTGTTCCTGAAACGCCGGTAAGTAGGTGTTCAATTTGCTTAACGATTACTTGTATTTTTATTGAATTGAAAAATCCACTTTTATATACCTTCTTGGGTGAGGAGATTCGAACCTGAGACCTCTAGCTCACGGAGCCTGTTCCCTTACACATAGACCACAACTCGGATTGTTGTGTGAGAGAGAAAAGAGTGAGATGATGCACAAAACTACGGGGTTTCTTTATAAATGTACGGCACTCGAAGAGTATTTATTTATTTAAAAACAATTCGACATTGCTAGTGCCTCGAACTCTTTGGAATATGTTGTAGTATGTCTACAGCTATCCAGAAAACATTTTATTTCGACATGAACTCCCTAATTTTGCGCAGCATCTTACTTTGCGATGATAAACTATTTTTGTTATAGTTTTTTCGCCTGAACTCTTAACATTTCATGCCCAGGACGTTGAACTCTTCGAAATATCACTCCTGTACGTTGAAAGATCGAAATTCGGTGAGATGCAATCAAGCCATACGCGAAGTTCGCATCTCGTTTTTTAAAACGAGATTTTTGGTGTAAATCATTTAAACTATTGTTAAAACTTGTAAGAATTCCTTGAACTTTGCTGGATGCAAGTAAATTTGAAATTTTTTCATGAGATGCTGACAGTTGAGATGTTAGGTTCACACCGGTGTCGTCAAGCTCGTGAGAGATTCGCTGACTAATTTAAAAGTGCTAGTGGCGATCTAGTAATTGGATTATATTTTCTGGGAAAGACAGCACCATCTAGTATCATATTTTCTATGTATTACTACACAACCGCTACGTCAGTAAAACTGTCTATAAATTCTTATCTAGTACTGACCTAGCTGCTAGCAAGAAAATGTAATCTAGTCAATACTATCTACCTACTAGGTTTCACATCGGACGTACTAGATTCATTTCTACTCGGGTAGCATTTACTAAATCTAGTCGAACGCCATAAGTGCGAATTTAAGGAAACGCCTGCTTTCCGAAATATTGAATTTTTAATTACGTTTAATTTTTTAGATTTTTACGTAAAAAAAAGACTAAAGTTCAAAAATGTTTCGCTGAAATGTTTATTTTATTAATATCTTGCAAGATTATAAATACTAATTTATCCAAATATCATTAGAATACATATTAAAAACAAGAAATATAGAAAATATAGTTTTATGTCCTTTTGGTAATTAGTCACTTATGGGGAGCCACCTCGAATTTCAATGTCCTTCACATATGTTATCAAGGTCATCACCCTGAGTAATGTTGTGAAGGTTTTAAGCTCCACTCGTTATTTATTAACCTCTTCAGGGACGAATTTATTTAAGCTGGAATCAAGTCGGCATCGATTGTTAATTTATTCACTTGCAATGGCGATTCGTCAACAACGTTAACAATGATCGAATAAGGCAGGAATGGAAAATTTGCGGAAAAAATAATACCCACGCGTGTTACGGTAGAAAAGATATAGTGTAACGAGAAACTAAATGTCCACGTATGTGGCCAAGGGCGTCAAGAGGTTAAAAAGTTATTAACAGAAAAAGTTTTTGAAGAAATAACTTTTCCCTCTGACAAAATCGGCGGTCTCCTCTCCAAAAAAAGATATTCAATGGTAAAGTTGAAATATAAATGTGATAAATGGAGATTGATCTAACCAGAAAGGCCTACCACGCTCTCAAGTTTAAATTATTTTTTTATTACGCGTTGCACCTGCCTAACCTGACATTTTGTAGAATTTCAATCTTCCTCTTATGTAAAAATTTCAAAAATTGCTGACTTAATCGTGTAATTTCAAAATCTAATATCTCGGAAACCAGGTGTTTCCTTAAATTTTCACTTAAATAGCGTTCGACTACATTTAGTAAGTGCTACGTAACCAGTAAAATTTTATTAAGATCGGACGAGGGTCGAATACGGAAGTCTTACCACATTCAGCTGCAAATGACAGAATGAATGCGAAGATTGTGGAAACGAGGAATTATATAATTTCGACATCCCATAGACACGGGACGATGTGGACTGGAGAGGATATTACAGGAACCATCCCGTAAATGATATCGATGTTACGAAAGCTCGATATAAGAAGGAAGAAGGGAAGGCAAAAATCTGCAAAGCAGAGGAGCGGAAGTGACGAAGGACCCGAGTAGAAATGAATCTAGTACATCCGATCTGAAACCTAGTAAGTAGATAGTATTGACTAGATTACATTTTCTTGCTAGCAGCTAGGTCAGTACTAGATAAGAATTTATAGACAGTTTTACTGACGTAGCGGTTGTGTAGTAATACATAGAAAATATGATACTAGATGGTGCTGTCTTTCCCAGAAAATATAATCCAATTACTAGATCGCCACTAGCATTTTTAAATTAGTCAGCGAATCTCTCACGAGCTTGACGACACCGGTGTGAACCTAACATCTCAACTGTCAGCATCTCATGAAAAAATTTCAAATTTACTTGCATCCAGCAAAGTTCAAGGAATTCTTACAAGTTTTAACAATAGTTCAAATGATTTACACCAAAAATCTCGTTTTAAAAAACGAGATGCGAACTTCGCGTATGGCTTGATTGCATCTCACCGAATTTCGATCTTTCAACGTACAGGAGTGATATTTCGAAGAGTTCAACGTCCTGGGCATGAAATGTTAAGAGTTCAGGCGAAAAAACTATAACAAAAATAGTTTATCATCGCAAAGTAAGATGCTGCGCAAAATTAGGGAGTTCATGTCGAAATAAAATGTTTTCTGGATAGCTGTAGACATACTACAACATATTCCAAAGAGTTCGAGGCACTAGCAATGTCGAATTATTTTTAAATAAATAAATACTCTTCGAGTGCCGTACACTTATAAAGAAACCCCGTAGTTTTGTGCATCATCTCACTCTTTTCTCTCTCACACAACAATCCGAGTTGTGGTCTATGTGTAAGGGAACAGGCTCCGTGAGCTAGAGGTCTCAGGTTCGAATCTCCTCACCCAAGAAGGTATACATATAAAAGTGGATTTTTCAATTCAATAAAAATACAAGTAATCGTTAAGCAAATTGAACACCTACTTACCGGCGTTTCAGGAACAACGATACGTTGGCAAAAAATAAGAATTATCCAGAAGTTTATTTTATTTTGCTACTTACTGTCCAGCCCAGGCTAGGTTACTACTACATCTTCATATCTTAAATTTTCTGTCTAACTAGTAGCCAGTTTTTTGATACAGCCACTGGTAAAAGTGAGCGTTTCATTTCAAGCCCATTACTACACACAAAAAATAGACAGTTCCGATGTATATCTTGTTTTTTCTATATCTGAACTAGACAGAAACAATGTTCAATTTCTACTCGGGGAGGAGCAGGAAGAAAATCCACCCTCACTGGAGAACGCACTTGGCAGGATCTGAGCAGAAGGATAAGGCGTGGAAACTGTGGCGAGTGTAGCTGTCGTCATTACCTCACAGCGAAGCTGTAGCTGTCGCGTCGTAAAGGAGAATGTAGAATGTTGTACGTGGAAAGCAACGCAGTCTGGCCTGTTGAGCGGATGGAACGAGGCGCCTGAAGCCTGAGGAGGCAAGCTGAAAGCGGTGAATGAAAGTCGAAGGGAAAGGAAAATGTTCGGAGCCGTGGAGAAAACTGTGGCATGAGGCGCGGCAATTGGACGAATTGAAGAAGCATAAGGCAGGAGAGAAGAAGAAGCGTAAATGTTTTAATATGTGCCAGCTCCGTCATAAAGAATACGTCCTTTATTAAAGCGTTCCTTTATGGAACGTGGTCGAAGGAAAGACGGACGAAAGAGATTCCCCAATCCTCTTTCCGCTTTATGCACGATTTATCCGCGGTTCAATAAAGTGGGATGGTCCTCCCTGTCTTTTTCCTTTTCCTGCGTTTTTAATAATCGCAAAATCGACGGCGTATCTCTCCCACGCGGGGCTCGGTAATGCTCAAAAGATCTTTCCGTCTCTCTCCCATCTCCCAGTTTCTTTCCAAAGGAAAATCTCACCAACCTCCTCCCTCCTGATGCAAGAGTGTCCAAGTAGGGTGGACCTTATTTTTCAAGTATGACATTTTTGTTGGCACGCCCCCTAGAATTATGTTATTTGGTGAAAAAGTAGCGTGTGCAAAAGTTGAGATCGATCGGATGATGGGAACACGTGGCACATTCAATTTTAATATTTGATATTTTAATAACTCGATTTCATATAGCGATTTCTAAAGAAAAATAAATGTCATAATATATAACTGGATTTTTTATTTTATTTCCGATACAGACATAGAAAAAGTGTATGTTCATTATTGAAAAAAAATATTACTAACGGCAAGGCGTCAAAAGCCAACTATTTCCCAACATATTTTTATCTACTTTCATAAACAACAGAGATAATTTGGCGTTTCCCCTTCATATTCCCCGTACTTTGCAACGTAACATTGAACAATTGGGATTATTATATAAAGAATGGAAAACGTTGCAAAAGACTTGTAAACGTCAAACTCAACTGCAAGTGGAATGAGAACAGGAGTTTCTTGGAAAGATGGATGGATCTTTTTGCCATTGCACACGCAGATGCTATGCATTTTTAAAAAAATAGACTTAGGCCACTTTCAAAATAAACGGCTCACATATTAATGGTTAATAAAGATGTAACAAAAATTAAAATTGTTCCGGGAGATGTAAAAAACTATATTGCCAACGGCATTGAAACTTTTATTTCGCAAAAGACAAACAACTTTTGTAAGAGATTTTCCATTCCTACGAATTTTTAAGAGAAAGATCCTAGTATGTGGGACAACAGCGAATTCAGTTTGAAAGAAATATTGTAGAAAATTTAAAAGTGACAAATGACACCGCTGAACGAGCTATAAATTGATGAGAGAATTTAATCAATCGCTGTCTAAGAATGAGTAAGAAAAAAATTTGTTTTACAAATTGTATCCCATTGTAGGAAACAATTCTGCGATATTACATAAGCTACTTTAACTCAAAATTTGTAAAATATTTCTAAATTTATTGATTAAAAAGGAATTTTAAAACAATGTTATATTTTCATCGTTTTTTTCCTTGTAAAACCCTTACCCTCACTGATACAGCTGCGTTTATTTTACAAGCTATAATATTGAAGATGAAGTATCTTTCTTAACACATTAGCTTATGGGTTAAACATTAGCATTAGTTAATGAGTTAAGCTAAATCGTACTTTTCTTGTTTGTATGCACATTAAAGACAACAAAATAATTTCAACGGCATGTTATAAGATATATTCTTGTAGAGTTAAAATATCAAATGTTAACACGTTCCATGCCACCGTGTACCACCAATGGTATACTATTATACGTGTACCACGTGTGGCACGGAACGTGTTAAAATTGAATGTGCCACGTGCTCCCATCATCCGATTGATCTCAACTTTTGCACACGTTATTTTTTCACAAAATAACATAATTCTAGGGGGCGTCTCAACAAAAATTGTGAAAAATAAATTCCATCAAGTATAACTAAGATCCACCCTAGTGTCCAGTTGTCGTTCGCGCTTGCGAGTCACGTTGAGCTGTTAATGTTGAGAATTGGGGTGCTTTATTTGTTCGGTCTGTGGAACGACCGTGCGCCTAAAGGCAGTAAAGCCTGCAGAAGAAAGCAGAAACGATCTTCCGTTTCTGCTTCGAGATTGTAATTTTTAATTTTCACGTGGAAAACGAGGGAACTCCATTTGCCTGTACAATTTTTCCCCTCTCTTTCTCTCGTTTTAATTAGCTGCAGGAACAATTCTAGAAAAAAAATCAAGGAAAACTTGACCCACATAGCCTTCGTGACAATAAATGCGTTCGACGAAGATTCTCGATAAGCATGAATCGCGGCTCTAGGGCGCAAAATAAATAATGAAACGCTCGCGTATGCGGTATTCTAATCGTGCAAAATCAACGCGCGTGCCTTAACTACTAGGATGAATTTTTAATACTCTTAATGGAAGAAAATCGTCACGTTACGCGACCAGCACTGCCATTCTCGTCACGATATTCGAGGAACACGCGTGGGTAGTTCGCGATTTTTTTATTATTTTGCAAATGCCAGTAGCTTCAATTTCAACTCGGAACGGTGGGGACGCAATATTCGAGTAAAACCTTCCATAGACGTTTTCCACCAGTTTCCAGATTTACGTTACGAGGGAGCAATACCTTCAGACGTGACCCTTTGAACCTTTGAACCTTCGTGAGTGAAGCTCCTTCTATTAGAATCGCAAGCAGGAGCGCGAAAGGCAAACCCTGCGGGTTTCCACGGATGGGTGCTTCTCGGTAAAAGAAAAAGTAACGCAGAAATGAAAAAAGAGAGAAAGAAACAGAGAGAGAAAGAGAGAAGGAAAGAGAGACAAGGAGAGAATAGAATAGAATAGAATGCATGTACATTTCTTGTCCTGAGACCATAGGTCCCCTAAGGACAAGCCAAGAAACAATTATAAACAAAAACAATAAAACAAAACAGCAAACGCGCGCATACATAAGCACACACACATACCAGCACAGCACACAACACTATGCCAATCATTCACACAGCACAGCATACTACACAATGATGTGAATCGCACGCATACACCGACACTAAGTTAACACTCGACTAATCACATTCATTCCCACACACCTTAACTATCACTCATCTCATACAACCAATCATACACACCAACCGAGAAGGCACCTATTGTGGCGCTCATGCAAAGGTCAACGGGTAACACATACCATTCTCCATTCTCAGAGAGAGAGAGAGAGAGAGAGAGAGAGAATTTTCAGAATAATTGCTGCAGACCGTGCAGGAAAATATGATAAAAAATTCGGTTACTTAAAATTCATTCTGTCACGTACAGTAGAATTCCGCACTTACGCGGGA
The DNA here is from genome assembly GCA_944319695.1 of Tiphia femorata. Taxonomy (NCBI): domain Eukaryota; kingdom Metazoa; phylum Arthropoda; class Insecta; order Hymenoptera; family Tiphiidae; genus Tiphia; species Tiphia femorata. Next base: position 1,633,488 of record OX090904.1, on the reverse strand, counting down.
ATAACACGGCCGAAGAAAAGGGCCGCTCGAGACAAAAGGTCCAACGGAGGGAATAACGCGGCGCCAACGTTCCTTCGAGAGAGCGCCGGGCGTTTTGGCTCGCCGCCCGTCCGCCACACTTTTTCCGTTCAGCAAACTTTCCCCTTCATCTTCTACCCTCTTCGTCCTTCTCCCTTACTCGGCGCGAAACAAAAGGGAAAAAAAGCAACGACTCCTCGGGGGTAACGTTTGTCTCGATTGATACATGGGTGGATCGTTTCCTCTTCCTGTTTCCCCCAAGCCTCGGCTTCCGCTTTGGCACACGCGTTGAGTTGTGATTCGATCGGGAGTTGTTTCGCAGATTTAACGCGATTCGAGCTTTCACCTCTAATTTCGGAGGGGCTGAAGACTAGAGCTCCCGGTCAGAACCGTATTTTAAAATAGACGGGTAGACGTGACACGCGTTGTCGCGGTACACGTTATATCTAACACGGATATCCGTACACTGAGAGAAAAGTATATGATATATCTAACTATAATGGCATAGTAAGAAAATTATGGTTGGAAATATCATATTTATGGTAAATGTTACCATAATGTCGGTAATAATTACGATAGAGGCATAGTATGAGCAACTATATTATGCTTTTACCCAAAATTATGGTTATTTCAACTAAAAATATAGTACGGTTGAAAATATATAATGCTAAGGAAAATAGCTATTTTATATAGTCAATATATTACCAGAATATTTCATACATAGTGATAGAACTAACTATATTCACATATCAAATTTTACTATACAGATGGTAACGAGAACAAAGGTAATAGTTAATAATATAAGCATTTTAGAATTTTAGTCTTTGTTTTACGTAAATATCTAAAAAATTTAACGTAATTAGAATTCAATATCTCGGAAAGCAGGTGTTTCCTTAAATTCGCACTTATGGCGTTCGACTAGATTTAGTAAATGCTACTTACCTGTAAAATTTTATTAAGATCGGACAAGGGTCGGATACGGAGGTTCAGCCACCTGGATATATTCCGTTGCAGGAGAAATCGACTTATAAGAATTCTAATGGTTCTCGACGATGATCTCTCCTAACCCTTTTCACCTTTCAACTTTTCACCCCTCCCTTATTTCTTTCCTACCATCCTAAATTATATTATTATTTCCTAAATTTTACACTCCAAGAACTCGGTGACTCTTCCAGTTTCCGAACGAAGCACACACACTGAGAGAAAAGTATATGATACATCTAACTATAATGGCATAGTAACAAGATTATTGTTGGAAATATCATATTTATGGTAAATGTTACCATAATGTCGGTAATAATTACGATAGAGGCATAGTATAACCAACTATATTATGTTTTTACCAAAAATTATGGTTATTTCAACCAAAAATGTAGTATGGTTGAAAATATAAAATGGCAAGAAAAGTAACTATTTTATATAGTCAATATTACCAGAATATTTCATACATAGTGATAGAACTAACTATATTCACATAGCACATTTTACTATACATATGGTAACAAGAACAAAAGTAATAGTTAATAATATAACCATTTGCATAAATCGTTCATTCTACTATATTTTCTATGGTTAAGTGAACTATAAAAATATGTTTGGCGCCAAATTTAACTATAAAATATAGTGAGATTATAGTAAACCCAACCATTTTTTTCTCTCAGTGTAGATACACGTGTACACGGGTAACTAGAAGAAATTTTTATCACAGCATCTTACATCTTGTGCTAAATTGTATGTATTTGCAAATATATAGATATTTCTTGTATCTCTACGACACTTTTTTTTTATATTTCTTAGAAAAAAAATTTTCTCATAATTTTTGAAGTGTTCGTGAAATAAATACACGTGTAGTACGTGTATTCGTGTATTACACGTGGGTACCCGATACACGTGTTTAAAAAAAAAGAATTAAATACACATGTAATAGAGGGCACTACTGACGACTTTACAACGTAGGTTAATTCGAGACGAGGAAAACAGTGTTCTTATTCTATTTAACACGTTCGCGGACAGTAAAAGTTTCAGCGAGGTGCAAAAATTGACAGTCATTTTATTATTAAAATGATTGTGATATCCGAAATTTGACAAATTTGTAAATACACAGAGAAAAGATAAAATAATACGAAAATACCTAAAGAATCAGTTAGTCATTACCTCGACAGATTAATAATAATGAATAATTACAAAAACTTAAGGTGATACAAAATTAAATTCAAAATAATTGACTTTAAAATTTGAATGCTACAGCATTCATGTCATTCTGCATCACAATGAAAATGAATGTTATAGCATTCACGTCCGCGAACGTGTTAACACTATTTAAAGGAGCTCGATCCTCGGTTTGAGAGGAAATCGATCAGATTTTGACTACGTTAAACACTACGTGGCAATTAAGGAGTCGAAGAAAGGTCAGATGTATATTTTGTAAACTCGCTTGAAGACCGTGGCGAATCCCTTAATTTACCGAAATAGAATTGACAAAAACGTTCGAACGGGAACTGCGCTCTTTAAAAGCGTCCTCCTTCGCTCGTTTAGGTCGCGTAATCGAAAATTTTTCAAATTTTTCACGCTCGACTCCTCCCTCCCTCCACTCTCCTCGTGAAATCCCATTTCCTCGAGTAGATTTACCTCGGAACCAGGAGAATCGGTTCCACTCGAGATAAATCTCGCCCCGTTTCGAGACTTTTGCCCTGGCTACCCCAACCTACCTGCCGTCCAGATTTAATCGACATTATTGCGACGATTAGATCTAGTTCGGAAGCACCAAGAGCGGAACTGCGCCTTTCTCTCGTAACGATAATAACGTTAAATTGTGACCAGGGCATTGTACACGGCGCACAGTGGTCTGAAACGGGGAAAACGGCGCAAAAACACTACTTTTCAAAGTCTTTTATTGGAGACGTTTGATTCTAATTTATAAAAAGGACCGTCTCTAAAGCCTAAAAAGTTATAATTATGGCTCCCAAATTATTTCATATGGCCGAATTTGATGATTGATATAATTATCAATATACAAGTTTTGATCTTCCGCATGGGAAAACAATATTAATTTCTTGTGTAAAATATTTAAGAGGATGAAATAACTAATATTTATTAAAATCATCCTATAAACAAGGCATTTTATTACTTACATTAAACAAAATAATTCGCATTTTGTTATTTAAGTATTTCGTGTTGGATTCCACCGGATTCCAATCTGGTTTTTGGTGTGAAATATTCTATAAAGTATTCTTTATTCAAAAATGAAAAAAAAAATTGCAACCTTCTGCTGCTTTGATTGCAAATGCATTTTTTCTCTCTTAGAATGTAGTTATCCCGTTAACCTTTTGTGTCTCGAATTTTAGTATAAGATTGATCTTTTTTAAGTGTAACCGAGGATTTTGTGGGTTACTGATTACGTATCAGCACTCAGGATTGCAAAATTTCATATTGCAAAAGTCATATAGTAATTTTTATAGAAATAAAAATGATTTTTGAATTATTGATCCACCATTTTGTAACTCTGATTTCGAATTTCGAATTCGTAATCAGCGACCGAAAAACTCTCGAGTACTACTTTACATAAAAATCAGAATTATTTTTGAACTATTGGTCCGCCATATTGGGTCCGCCATTTTAAATTTTGCAATTTTGATTTCGGATTCACAATCAGCGACCCAAAAAACTCCCGGGTACACTATTGAAAAAAAGTGTCAAAATCATTCACTAGTTTTTGCGCGGTTTTTCGTGTTTCGGACCACTATGCGGCGCAGCGCGTAAGTCGTAACTAAAGTTAAAATTTCTCGTGTTACGATCGGCCAGGCCTCGCGTGGTTCGAAGCCACTTTAAAACGTCCAAGTGTACAAATTTAATTTAATCGTCCCGCAAGGGGGCCCAAACGACCGCAGCCACCCTCTCATTCCAAGCCGCTCGTTCCAAAGGAGAAAATCTACTCTGTGTGTAAACGCGAAAGCTAAACTACTCCCACCTCCTGTTTCATTCCCCCACCATCACTCTCCGCCCATTTCTCCATCCGCCGCTACTTCCTGATCCGTCGAAAGACCAAAGACCACCTGATACAGCAAATGAACGTAAAGCAACGAGAGCACCGTCGTCAAACGGCTTAAATTGGACGATCATCTTCTTATAAGAGCATTAACGAGATTGGGTTCGTCAGAGAACTCGTGCGATGGGGTTCGAATAAGATTATTATTTACTCGGGGAAAATATAATTCCTGAGTTAACTCGAATGAGAATTAACAAGCGGAATTAAGAAGGGTGACGCAGGTTAACGAAGTAAAATCAGAAAGTACGGTGGAAAGAATTCGATACTTCAGCTGTGGCAATTTAGAGATTCTCCAAGTAATCGTAACGGTGGATTCGAGCTCTCTCGTCTGTTCCTGCGTCTTATCCGGCCAGCACAGTTTTTTCTACCAAGAAGCTCACCCTCTATTGGTAAACGTACAGGAAACGCGCCTCAAGCGGTAACAATAGATTTGACAAAGTGCAGCACAAACGGTGTCCACGATGAAATGTTATCGGGACCGAAAGTGCCGTCTCAGTGACTTCTAAGGGATGATGCTCCCCCGTGTAGGTTGAGAGGTGAGAGGTGGAAGGTGGAAGGTGGAAGGTGGAAGATAGAAGGCGGAAAGAGGATAGTGGAGGACCAGTGGGCGAGTGGAAGGTGGAGAATATCGGTGAACGAGGACCATCATGCTGGGCCGCCCGAGACGGTAGAAATGGGCGAAACCAACGATCGTCTCGAACGTTTCTTTACGCTTCTCCGGCGTGAACTCTCCGACCTACTTTACCCGAGAGGATCCATTTATTCCTTCTTTTCTCTCTTCCACTTCACTCTCTTCCTTTCACCCGTTCCCCTTCTCATTCTTCTTGAGAATCGGCGAAGAAAAAAAGGGGAGAGAAGAGGAAGATAGGCGAGAAAGAACGGAGAGTAGACTCCTCTAATAACTGTTCTCTCATTCTTCTGCGAGAGGCGGGCCAATCCTAGCGTGAAACGTCTCGGGCCCGGCCGTGGAAATAAGCCTTGAGAGACGAGACGAGAGAGATAAAGGTTGGAGAGGAAGAGGGGAGAGAATATCTCGAATGAAGATGGAGATGCTTTTTGTTCGGAAGAAGTACCGCCTCGAGAAGGGAATTTTGTCTAATGGAAAGTGGGCTTAACGATCCTAGAGTAAATCGAGGGAGTTTAGGACGATCGATTGTCATCGAAGAACACTCGCATTTTTCTCGAGGATCTTTGGTAATTGTGCTCGAGTCCATTTCATTGCGAGACTTTGCTAATCGTTTCTGGAAGCTAGTTTTCTTCCACGAATTCACTCCAGGTGCAACAGAAATCGCGGATAGCAATTCGAACGCGAAACTAATCCCAAGACTGTCGAGATATCAGGTGGGGACCGCATGTCGAGATTCGGCTACGACGATGCATGTTAGGCCAGGACGTTGACGCATCGTTGTGGGCACAGAGGGCATATGCCTGCTATGCAAACATCATCAGGACACTTTGGATGACTGGAGAGCATCGCGGTCGAGCATTGCGGTGCGAAAATTCCAATTCGAGGAATTCTGAGACGTGGCAAAGCGAGAAATTTTGTAATCGTGCAATTGCGCATCGAGGGATAAAGATTCGATAGGCTATTGGAGACGGTTTAAATCGGCCTCTTGCTGCACTTGTCTCGACAATGTCTTTTACAACAAATGAAACATTTTATCCGCTTAAAGTATGGAGTCACTGTCACGTGGGGCACAAATGCAATATAAAACTTATCGTGTAATTAAGTAGACTCACCGTCTTGGGGGAGGGGAGAGAAAAAATCCAGCGAGGATTAGAAGAAAACGAGGTTGATGGATCCCGAGAAAGATGTTGACCCAAACTGCAAGAAAAAAATACACTTTGTTAATCATCGCGTATTAGTCTTATCGGAAATTAACGATCTTCCCAAAAATGATCGAACAATCGATAACGACGTTACTCTTTAAGAGTCCACAAATTCATCTCGCGATCTCCTACACCAGGGCTTCCCAATTAGTTTTGTTGGCGGGCCAAATTTGATTTTTAAGAAAAACTCGCGGGCCGCAGTTAAGTTTGCACCTGTGTTCAGATGTTATTTGCCTACTTAGCATTACCCAGGGGCCACCACGTGGAGGTGAGACAAATTTTGGCTCCCTTTTTGGTTTTTTATTTAAAACATTTTTTGTTTTTGTTTATTATTTTTAATTTTTTTGTTTTTTTTATATTTTTTTTTTATATTTTTTAATTTCTTTTTTGCATTACAATTTTTTAAAATGACTGAATCGCGACATGCTAACATCTAATGAGAAAAGTGTGCTTTATATAAAAATACAAAAATAGTTTAATTAGCATAAAGTACAGCTATGTGATGTGGTGCCATCTCTTAAGTCAACTGCAAAGTTTTGCAAAATTATGGAAAATTGTGATTATTTCTTAAAAAGGAATTATTTACGTATTTTCCAAAATCATCAGCGGGCCGCCATTTGGGAAGGGCTGTCCTACACTGAGAGAAAAAAATGGTTGGGTTTACTATAATCTCACTATATTTTATAGTTAAATTTGGCGTCAAACATATTTTTATAGTTCACTTAACCATACAAAATATAGTAGAATGAACGATTTATACAAATGGTTATATTATTAGCTACTACTTTTGTTCTTGTTACCATATGTATAGTAAAATGTGCTATGTGAATATAGTTAGTTCTATCACTATGTATGAAATATTCTGGTTATATTGACTATATAAAATAGTTACTTTTCTTGCCATTTTATATTTTCAACCATACTATATTTTTAGTTGAAATAACCATAATTTTGGGTAAAAAAATAATATAGTTGGTTATACTACGCCTCTATCGTAATTATTACCGACATTATGGTAACATTTACCACAAATATCATATTTCCAACCATAATTTTGTTACTATGCCATTATAGTTAGATATATCATATACTTTTCTCTCAGTGTACAGTTTACAAACATACACGCGATGAATTTCCACTCGACCGAAAGGAAATACAGCAGATAAAGTTCACGAGGAGTCTGCTGGTGAGCCAGAAACGTTCAAAGGACTACGGTACGAACTGTTGCGACTGCAAGTGATTCAGCAGGTGGGGAGTCAGAACGGAATTTCTGTAGTGGAGAAATCGCGCAAAGGAATTTGTCAGACGCACACCTATAACAGTTTGCACTTTCAACCAGTCACGAGACTAACAACTGTACGTATACGATAAGAGGTTTAAATTAGTGCTGTGAGAATGGTGAACTGTTCCTAGAAAAATTGTTTCTGAACTTACATACGATTTTTTTTGGATGAATTAGGAAACGCTTTTATCAAAAATCTTGGCAAACTACGAACAAACGCGAAGTAATTGAACGCAAATATACACGTATGAGATTCCAGGTGCAATCATATTTCTTTGTTTACACGAGCTTGCGACATGTCTGTGCGAGGATATCATGCGGTGGGACGCAAATTCTACGGAATATCCCCGGAATTCGAAATCGAAATGTGATTTCTCTTGAGGCCCTCCCCCTCTCCCGTCGAGTGCAGAAGAGAGCCGGGAAAGAACAATTTACGGGGTAAACTCCCCTAGGGCATGTGGGTGGAGCGGGTTGCAGGAGTGAGTGACAACGCCTAAACAACTGAAAATATTCGAGGCAACGTCCCACAATGCGCGCGCGATTCAGGAAAGAAAGGGAGAGAGAGAGAGAGAGAGAGAGAGAGAGAGAGAGAGAGAGAGAAGCACCATGTTCAACGTGAAATACACTCCAGAATTTTAGGAGAAAATTTTCCGTCGTGGTGGCATACAAAGAAAATGCGCTTGTCAAGTGGACAGGTGAGACAGGATTCTAGACAGTTATGGAAATTTATCATAGTTACTTACTGTTAGTGACACTTTTCAGTAAATACTTACATTTACGATTTTTGAATAAAAAGATTATCGTCTCTTGGAAAATGAAAAATATCTCTTATTGTTATATGTATACGGAGAGAGAAGATTTTAGATTGCAAGAGCATGTGCAAGTGCCGCGCATTAGTATCGGAATCGTTCACCGCTCCCGATGAAGTGGAAAGTAAGAACAGGAATATGCTACTAGGGCGCATTTTCGGAAATTTGTATCTAGAAGTTGGTTGAGGAATTTTTCTAAAATATTTTACTTTCCTTCCGATCTGCCGTTTCATCTGTAATACTTTCACTGTAAAAACAAAAATGTGATGGAGGACTTTTAACAAATATTTCAAACTCAAAACGTATTAAAAAAGATGTTAAAGACCGACGGGCTCAACACTAGGATCTTTTCAACGAGGAGACAATTTTCCTTTACCGTCGAAAGACACGAGAGTAACGTGAAGAGTGACAGAGAGGTAGGGAGGAGACAGGAGATTAATGAATTTGAAGAACCAGCAAGAATAGTTATTTGGATTCTCGTTACATCCAGACCATTGTGCGGAGGAAACCCTGGCCGGATCTTGGCACAAGTGGCTTCGCCGATGGACTTGTTCTCGTGAGAAGTGCGTTACCATCCGAACCCCAACCACTTCTTCCTGTGTTAATTAATGCTCGAGGAATCAAGAGCGGAAGGAGGACATTTTTTACCTCCGGGGACTTTTCCACCCTGGAGAAAACTCCTCTCTCCTTCCGCCCAGTCTTGTCCAATTAAATTGTTCGGTCCCAACTTTCGCCGGCAGGGATGGCGAGAAATTCATAGTACCGTCCCCTTCATGAAAATTCGATTCCACCGAGACGAGAAAGACTCTCGAGAGCTTCTTTTGTATCGTAAGGTGATTACGTCGATTGCAAATCTTTTCACGAGATGGGATAAAAATGGTTCGAGAATATTTTTGGAGCTTCTCCCGAAGTTCTAAAGGGAGAAAAAACATTAAGGGGGGAAATACATGTAAATCGAAATGTTTTGACAATTTTTTTTTTTTTTTTTGCTTAAAAACTTAGTTTATCATCTGTAGAATATGCTCACGAAATGCGGAATTCAAATTCGAACTCTGTGTTTCTCTGTGTCATGCGTAGTGCATGTAAAACCGCGTCTACACTGGGCGAACGAACAGTGAACGAACACCGAACGCGACAGAGGCCAGGAGAGCCAAAAAAAAGGAGATGGCAGCTCAAATGGACGAAATGGCTGAAGAAGAAGGTATAATGTACATACGGGCCTGGCATAGCAGACTAAGCATTATATTATGTTAGGCCGACTAAACACTATTTTTTCGTATCAAAAACTTTAAACGAGTTTTCCTCGAAACACGTATTTTCGCGCGCCGTGCAATGTAGCTCAGCGAGTTTTTCACGGATTTAGATCAAACTTGGCAGAAATACTCTTTAACTTATTGGCTATTGCATGACGTTCCGCTTTTTTTTTTTTTAATTTTAAACACTATTTTTGACCAATTCTTTATGGGAAAAAATGTTGTTTTTTTTTTAAATGCTCCCTAATTTTCACAAAAAAAAAAAAAAAATTCGGTTTTTTAAGTTTAGACAAGATTTGAAACCGCTAGGCTGCACGGCGCAAAAGTAGGTCTTGATTTCGAGCAGCTGTAACGCCGCCATTTCGAAATATTTTTTGATGAAAAAATTTGGGGAAATTTAATAAAACGTGTTCTATTAAATACACTTTAATTCATTTTTATACATCCGACGAGTTGTCTGCAATAAATTCTTGAAAAAACGTGCGTTTACATGTATTTCCCCCCTTAAACTGATTTCTTAGCCAAGGTGTTCTCTAACTTAAAAAGTACTTTGCGCTCGAATCTCTATCGCTAATTACACCGGTAGAAAAATCCTTTCTCGTTATTCTATCATCGACGTCCCTCCTTTCGATCACGAACTTTTATCCTAACGTATCGGAGTAATCCATCTCGATAAACTCGTCCATTTTCCCCTCTCGTACCGACGACTTCTGTCAATCAAGCTACGAAGGAAACTGCGGACTAACTGTCGCGAAGGATTCTACTTTAGAATCCCGGAAACCTTCGACACCTTCTTCGTCTCACAATCAGCTACTACCTCCCCCTTCTCCGAAGAAAGGCAGCCCCTCCCTTTTTCGACTCATCCATCATTCCATCGTTCCTGAGTCTTCCGGTAGGAGAACGAGAACGGAGAAAGGTGGATTTAATGAAGCATGCAGCCGTTCCGTCCACAGGACTATTCCATTTCAGGCTTTCCAACGGTGTTCCTTTTTATTCGCCCTCACGTTCCCAGGATAAAGAGCCCGTGCCTCTGGTCGTTACTGCCTGTTCGACGACTGAGAATGGGATTGCTCTCTCTAGAGAGTCGAGTCGTTACCGTGACACTCCCTGATTGTCGTGAAATCCTAGTGGTGAATATTTTCGAGACATTCGCGAGAAACTAATAAAGCCCACCAATAAAGAATCTTTATCTTCCTCGGTATTTCGTCATGCCTCATCGAATACATAAAGTGTGTGTATCATTTAAAAGATTAAATCGTTTATGAGATCTTCGTATCGTTCCACTTTTTTGCGCGAGATGAAGTTCTTTCATTCTCGAGATCCCTCCTCGTGATAATCCTCATAAAATTATTAACGCGCGCCCGACGAGATGGCGAACAATTCCGTTCTCTCATTCCGACACGATTCTCTCGCGAGAAGAAAAGAAAAAATTCCGGAGACACGAGCGCACCGGTCCAACGGAGTAGGTTTCTTCATAAACGACTGTCTCGTCGCGCTTTTGTTTACCGGTGAAAGGGCGAAAGTTAACGAACCTTTCCGCAGGGCTCGTGGCAAAACTTTTCCCCTTTTTTCCATTTTCTCACGTCTCCATTCGATTCCTCTTCCTTCTCTCTCGTCAGCTGGTGAAGTTAACGAAGTTGTCGTCACCTTATTCGTCACCTTTACCCTCTCTCTCTCTCTCTCTCTCTCTCTCTCTCTCTCTCTCTCTCTAAGATCCTTAGAAGGGATCAACAAGAACGACGCTAAGGAAAAAGGAAAAGGCGCTACACCACCTCGGCCCACGAGCATCGTGAAAGAGAGAAAAGAACAGTGGGGTTAATGTATCATTCTTTATAGCGGCGAAATTCCCCCGGTCGTAAACGCGAGGAAATAAATTCAGACAAAATGTTCTTACCGGTGAGATAATTTTCTTAACTCCCCACCCAACCAGTGACCTTCCTCCCTTTTCTTACTCTCTGAGTATACTTTGCTTATTACTCTTGGACCGTGGTAAGCCAATCTGTTGGGTAGATAAATAAAATCTGTAAAGAAAAGATTACCCCAATAAAAGGAGACCATAAATAATAAAGAATTCCCAACCCAAATTCTGCCTCTAGAAATTTCACGTGCGTTTAAAAGTTCCGGCTGTGAAGTAGAACGGAGGGAGAGACCAGGTGAGGAGTACAAGTGAAAAATGGAAGAAAAAGGAAATTCAAAGAGAAGGCCAGAGGAAGAGCCTGTCGCAAGAACACACTGTGCGATTTTCTGTCCCTTTCACAAGTGAGTATTTTCAATTCAGGCAATATTCTCTTCGTTTTTCCGTTGTATTTTTCTTACCCACTTGCCCCTCCCTTTTCGTCCCCACGCGTCCTTCCCAGTTTATTTTATACATTCGGGTTGGTCTCGTGGAAGCAGAGTCGGCTTCTTTAATGATGCACCGCGGGACTCTCGCCTTACCAGCGGTACCTCGACAATTTGCTCCTTTTTCTTTCTCTTCTTTCGCGGCGTCCCAACGCCATCCTCTGGCAAAGAAGAACGAGACGAAGAGAGACTCTCTTTCCCACTGGAGCTTCCAATGCTCCGAAGATCATCTTTTCCCTCGCGACACCGTTAATCCTCTTGTCGCGATCTGGAGAAGAGGTGCTGAGAACTTCATTTTTTTGTTTCCGCGATGCAGATAATAATTCTTCACGAGGCAAATGTTTTCAAGGCGAATCCGCCGGACGTGCTTCAGTTATTTTTATAAGACGCCAAATGTTCTTGTATGTGTTGAATATTAACTCCTTAACAGTGCAGTGTAGCGAAAGTGAGCTTTACTTGCCACCAGTGTGTGGAAAAAAAAGTTTGTTAAATTTCTGTAATGATTTTAGTATCCATATTTGCGAGGTCGTTGAATCCGAATATGATATCAGAACTTTAAAATTTAAAATGACAGATCCTATATGGCGACCGCAAGATAAAAGTTTATTCGATTGTTATGAAACTCGGTATCCGGGGGTATTTGAATTTCGAAATTCTGATATTATGTTCGTATTCGGGGACTCGAAAAATTCCCGGATACCGAGTTTTCTAACAACCAAATAAATTTTTTATTTTATCGGTCGCTATTTTGGATCTGCCATTTTGAATTTTGAAATTCTGATATCACATTCGAATTCAGCGACCTCAAAAACCGTAGGATACTATAATTCATACAAATCGTGCAAGGGTAAATCGTTTTTTTTCAGATGTGCGCATATGCACATCACAATCCAGTGGCATGACTTTTTTTGTGCATACATGCTACATACACTGTTAAGGGGTTAACAATAAGAGAGTTGTATTCGAAATTTGGTGTGATTGGTACGAGATGGGGAGAGGGCAAGTGAAAAGAGGCCATTTGATAGATTTTACATTTCTATCGAAACTTTTGTTGGATAAACAAAAAGACAAAAAACGTAAAAAGTGAAAAAGAAACGAAAAAGTATAAGAAAATGATAAAAATACAAAGGAAATAAGACTCTTCTCTCCGTCTACCTCCTCGTGGTAAGAGTCAGGCAACATTAGAGACTAACTCCTGAGGGACGGGGGTGGTGATTATGAACTTTTCATGATGGCTTAGAATGTAATGGGCTCTTACTATTACCAATTGATGTATTTATAGAGGATGCTACACTGGATTGAGAAGAAATGGACTAAGAAAATTGAAAAGAGTGAAGAAACTCTATATTTTCAATGTTTTCGCAAGTTGATTGGCTACCATACTGAGTACGGTATTTTCGAGTGCCAAAATATCAACTAATGTCCAGTAGACTTATCGAATTTATCATTTAGTATCATGAGTTAGATGTAAAAATCCCGATTATCGTTGAATTCTATCGAGAAAATACCGTATATGATACATTTCTTTGTTTTGCCGCCATTTCGAACCGCCATGATGTTTTCGACCTTCTATTTATATGCATCTTTAAAGTACAACTATTGCCTCCACCGATGGACGGGTTTTTAACTTCATTCCTACTCTTATTCCATTCTAAAAACAGAGATTTCTTTCGGGAAAGTACTGGTTTTTTCGTACCTCCTTTTATTAAACCAGCCATATTTTCTTTTCCGCATGGACGAAACTCAAAAATAACAACGGATTCGAAAAGAGCATACTCGAAAATACTAGAATATACATTTCTGGTCAAATTGCTCATGATTCGATAGGTTTTCAAGGCAATTGACAGTAGGCAGAGAGTTTTCGACGTTCGGACGTTAATAGGTTAATTAAGACTTACATGTTAATTATTTTGAATCATAGTATAAGAAAAGTTTCGTTCATTTTCTACTTGTATTGTATTTTTTAAAAAGCACGTTTACCTAAAGTGCGCTGTAACGTTACGTGTCATCAAAGTGGCCCGTGACACCATTTGGGTTGGTCAGGTCTGATCTACCGTCTACCTACTCTACTGCAAAAGCGACGAGCGCGTAAGTCACGGAGGGATCACGTCTGCCGTGTGTGCAACACCGCGGCGCACGCTTCGTCGATTCGATGCGCATGGAACACGAAGGTTATCGTTCCACCACCCGATTCAGCCATGGACGGGTGGGTGATCGCACCTCAACGCGTTTCCACCGTGGCGCGCCGTGCGTGGAATTGGCTCACGTACGTGCGAGTGGGGATGTGGAAGGGTGTAGTTGAGAAATATGTACGACCAGCACACGGAGAAAGTGCTCGAGGTAGAAGAAAGAACGTCGAGGAGAAATTGCATCCACTACGAAAGTATATGTAAAAATAAAAATAATTAAGAAGGAGATCCGAAATTTTCAATAGTAATTAGCCCCCCCGAGGGACTCTTGCAAATTTCACAAGTGGTCCTGAAACGCGGACGATCCCGTATGCGCTCTCAATTCCTCCAAACTTGCGACTGTCCGATCCTCTGACTTTCCGCTGGGTGTGCTTTGTTAACCAAATTTTATGGAAACTCCGCGGGAAGAAACAGCAGTGGGAACTTTGCGGACTTTCGAAAGACGCGAAAGTAAAGAACAAGGACAAAGAGGAAAGAGACCAAAGAGAAGCAAGAATCTCTCACCCGCTCCCCCAAAGAAAAGAAAAGAAAAAGAAAATGGGAAGGAACGACGAAACGTTAAGTTTACGTCACCGATATCGAACGAAATTTAATTGACAACGAGTAAGGAGGAACCGTGTTGGAAGGACATCTTTTTTTCGAATCTTCGAAAGAAATTCTCATCCGTTAGACCAGGTTGCGTTTCTTGGTTAGAGGATTACGCTTCCGAAGGTTCTTGCAGGGTCGATGACAAAGGGATCCACGGCCTTTCTTCGTGCAGATCCTATTTTCATTCTCCAGTTTTCGACAACTCCTTTCTTTTGCTTTGGCATGGGGGTGACTCTATCGCACGGCCCGTGTCTCGGATCGTAAACAGCCCTTGAAGACGCTTGCCGGTGAAATGGAGATGGAAAAATGGGGTTGGAAAGAGGTGGATGGTTAGGGTGAAGAACGATGATAATCCGATCAAGGCTTGTTCCCAGAGATAGAGACCTCACTGGAGGTACTCCCGTAAAAGCTTTCAAGGAAATAAAAATCCGCGTTGCCATTGGAATTTGTTTACGTACACTGAAAAAATTGTATTCTTAAAATACAAACTTAATAATTCATCTTAATAGATATTCTTAATAGACAAGAATATTTTCTTATGGATATGACGGTTTTTGGAATATACTTTTAAATTAAGAATATATTCTTAATAATCCATCTGAATGTCGCGATATAATGCGTGTCAGTATTCGATTAAGTTAGGTTACACATCGCGTGCAGCATATGTCGATGCCTGTATCTTGTTCCTCTTGCAATTCTGCGTAATTTTAGGCTGTGTTCCAATATTCACTGCCAGTGCTGGAAATGTATAGTTTGTGTCACGTATACTATAGAACAGCCCTTCCCAAATGGCGGCCCGCGAGATCATTTTGTGCGGCCCGCTGATAATTGTGGAAAATACGTAAATAATTCCTTTTTAAGAAATAATCGCAATTTTCCATAATTTTGCAAAACTTTGCAGTTGACTTAAGAGATGGCACCATATCACATAGCTGTACTTTATGCTAATTAAACTATTTTTGTATTTTTTTATAAAGCACACTTTTTTCATTAGATGTTAGCATATCGCGATTCAGTTATTTTAAAAAATTGTAATGCAAAAAAGAAATTAAAAAATATTAAAAAAAAAGAAATTAAAAACAAAAAAAATAAAAATAATAAGCATAAAAACAAAAAATTTTTTAAATAAAAAACCAAAAAGGGAGCCAAAATTTGTCTCACCTCCACGTGGTGGCCCCTGGGTAATGCTAAGTAGGCAAATAACATCTAAACACAGGTGCAAACTTAACTGCGGCCCGCGAGCTTTTCTTAAAAATCAAATTTGGCCCGCCAACAAAACTAATTGGGAAGCCCTGCTATAGAATCTCAGTACTAACAGTGAATTTTGAAACACAGCCTTTGAGTACTATATTATTTTGTGTGCTGTGTTGTGCAAAAAGTATGGATAAGGAAATGACGAAGTGGCTAGAAGAGGAGGATTTGGGCGATTTAATGGAGATATTTACAAGTGATAGAAATACAAGTATATACGAATTGTAACCTTCTCTCGTGAGGTTATATTACTACCATATATTATTGGTATTATATCTACCAGGTTATATCAAAAATATCTGATAAAAATATCTGTTAAGAATATTTGATTAGAGGAATCTGTTTAGAACATTTTACTCTTAAATTAAGAAGATCCTCTTGTTACTTATTTTAGTAGGAAATATTCTATACTTTAGTGGTAAATTCTTAAGATAAGAATACAATTTTTTCAGTGTAGGTATTACAAATAACTCAGAGAGACAAGAAATAATTGTTCATTCGCATTGCTTTCGACGGAATGAAAACGGTGAATTTCGAAAAGCTTGGAAACATTAGACGTAGCGATAATGACAATTATGTAGCAAATTGGTTTGTGGGGAGGAATGACTCAGATTTTCGTAAATAAAATATATTTAAGAAAAACAAACGAACAGGTCTGCACAGGATTCTCTCCGAACTCGTACTCCTTCGGGCTTCTTCGGACCCGCTCGGCAACGACGAGTCTGTCGCGCGACACATCCTACACGCTGACGCGCACCAATCGCAGAAAAATAAAAGGAAACCACAGTAACGAAAATAGCAAACCTAACTAAATTCCTACAATTATAAATCATTCCCACGTATCGTTTACACGATGACTTTCAAATTATAATTCGAAAGCAGTCTGCCGAAAGTTCGACGCAACTCTGAAACAGGGCGTCCTGTTAAAGTGACAAATTAATAGGTAGGGGAGGGTGGGGCATGATGGGGTCCTTAAGGTTTTTTAATTTTTTTTCAGGCATTTGAAATGCGGTATAGAAACGGCTGCTATTGCAACTTGATCCTCTAACTAGTTGCTATTGATAGAAAAATTAGGAATTAAAAATATAAGTATTTTCTGTAAAAAGAAAATTTTTTTTGTAGATCCTACCAACTATCCCATCTTGCCCTACCCAAGGGGTAAGATGGGGCACAGGCGTGGAGTAAGATGGGATCTTTTTAATCTCGAATACAACATAAGGTTTTCAATAAGTAACTAGAAACACTAATAAACATTGGTGACGAATTTACTTGTATATTTTATATAAACAATTAAAAAAGGTAAAACTTGCCCTCAACCCCATCATGCCCCACCCTCCCTCCGAGGAGTACTCTCGTGCAAGAATCACATACTAAACTATCCACACGATCTTCCACCCTCTCTCGCCACTGTAACCATCCGGCAAATTTCTCTCGCCTCGTGGTGGCTCCGAGAGCCACGAAACCACTTAACTTTAAATTGGCCGCTACTTATCGTTCCGTACGAGAAGACCACCCACCCTCGATTCTAATCTCTCCTACACTCTAATCCCCTACACGGGAGACGACATATTTCACACGCTCTACGTCCTCGTAGCAATCACCTCTAATCTCACGTCACTGGGTCATAGTAGGAGTCGTCTCCGATCGAGAAGGAGTATCTGTGGTCTGTCAAAGGACCATGTAAACAAACCTTAAAGGACAACGCAATGGGGGAGGCAAACATCTACGTGTGAGCTGAGTGCTGCTAATTGTGCGATCGCATCGTCACAGCTGGTAAATCCACCTACTTCAACCACCTTACCACTCTCTCGTAGTTGTTCCACACCACAATGTTCCCTAAAACGACGTGGATTAACCCTTTGCACTCAGCATTTTCCCCACGCCTTTGCATTGTCCCCATCGGAGAGGACGACCGTGTGCAAAGGGTTAAATTTAATCCTCCCTCATGCCGGACCCTGTCCGGCTCTCTCGTTTATTGGCCTCGTTCTACGTACACGACACTGAAACAATTGTATTCTTATCTTAAGAATTTACCACTTAAGTTTAGTATATTTCCCACTAAAATAAGTAACAAGAGGATCTTCTTAATGTAAGAATAAAATGTTCTAAACAGATTCCTCTAATCAAATATTCTTAACAGATATTTTTATTAGATATTCTTAACATTGGTAAAAAATTTGGATGGATATATTTCGTATATAATTATTGAAAACAAAACTTAATGAAATGCTTCACTCTTTATATCGTCGAAAATTACATTATCGATATCTTGAAATCAAAAGTGGTTGAGAAATGTAGTCACGAGAGAAGGTTACAATTCGTATATACATGTATTTCTATCATTTGTAAATATCTCCATTAAATCGCCCAAATTCGCTTCTTCTAGTCACTTCGTCATTTCCTTATCCATACTTTTTGCACAACACAGCACACAAAATAATATAGTATTGAAAATTACGCAGAATTGCAAGAGGAACAAGATACAGGCATCGACATGTGCCGGACGCGATGTGTAACCTAACTTAACCGAATACTGACACGCATTGTATGGCGACATTCAGATGGATTATTAAGAATATATTCCAAAAAGCGTCATATCGATAAGAAAATATTCTTATCTATTAAGAATATCTATTAAGATGAATTATTAAGTTTGTATTTTAAGAATACAATTTTTTCAGTGGCATGAAAATTTCAGTGCTCGTAAATAATGGACAAATAAGAGTGATTATCTATTGGGTTATCCGGAAGTTTTGTGCCGATTTTGAAGGTTAATGAAACGCAGCACTTTTAAATTTTGGTGCACGTTTACACTGAAAAAATTGTATTCTTATCTTAAGAATTTACCACTTAAGTTTAGAATATTTCCGACTAAAATAAGTAACAAGAGGATCTTCTTAATTTAAGAGTAGAATGTTCTAAACACATTCCTCTAATGAAATATTCTTAACAGATATTTTTATCAGATATTCTTGACATAACCTGGTAAAAAATTTGTATGGATATATGTCGTATATAATTATTGGAAACAAAACTCTCAATGAAATGCTTCACTCTTTATATTGTCGAAAATTACATTATCCATATCTTGTAATCAGAATTGGTTGAGAAATGTAGTCACGAGAGAAGGTTACAATTCATATACATATGTATACATATATTTCTATCACTTGTAAATATCTCCATTAAATCGCCCAAATCCTCTTCTTCTAGCCACTTCGTCATTTCCTTGTCCATACTTTTTGCACAACACAGCACACAAAATAATATAGTACTCAAAATTACGCAGAATTGCAAGAGGAACAAGATACAGGCATCGACATGTGCCGCACGCGATGTGTAACCTAACTTAACCGAATACTGACACGCATTGTGTGGCGACATTCAGATGGGTTATTAAGAATATATCCTAAAAACCGTCATATCGATAAAAAAATATTCTTATCTATTAAGAATATCTATTAAGATGAATTATTAAGTTTGTATTTTAAGAATACCATTTTTTCAGTGTATTAAACAGGTGTCATTCTGTTCCACAACCTTTCTCCATCCCTCCGGCAACTTGAAAATTCCGTCCTTCCAGAACCACTCGGATTTTTCGGCGAAAAACTTTTCGAAATGATTTCAAAAAATCGCCACGAACTTTCCGGATAACCCAATGCATTCTTGTAGCGATTTCCTTTTCTCTAATAACTTACACCCCGCAACGAGCACTGAAACACGATATGGAGCGTTTATTTTTAAAGTGGCGTGAGTCAGTTTTTTTTAAAAAAATGATATATGTATTACTCAATTTATGGTTAATTCAGTGTAAACTTTTGATTTACAACCAGTTCGTTATTGCTTCAAAAATTCACTTTCAAAGTAAACGGTCCATATATCTCCACGAGCAATTAAAACACGCGATTGTCGACGATTACTCGCCAGTCGTTTACTCTCGTCCATCCTCTCATCCCATCCAACTATCTCCAACCCTCCAGGTGGATTACTTGTCGATCTGGAAAACGCTTGGAAAATACGACAGGATGAATTTTACTTCGTTCTCGGTAATCTCGTTTCCACCTGCAGTTGCCTTTACGAGGCTGAGAGACCGAGGGCATGAAAAAGGGAGGAAGAAGGACGAGGTGGAAGGAAGGAAGCAGGAAGAACTTTTTATTCTGCATTTTCTAACGGTACGCCCGCCATTGCATCGCATCAGCTTGGAATTCCGTTATTGCAGTAAACGCCCTTAACGATCGATCGATAAAAACTTGAGATTTCCTCCTCTCCTTTCCTCAGCCGCGGGCTCATAGTCGAAATTCTTGTCCTTTTTCCGACTCTTTTTATCCCTCGCATGTTTTTTTTTAAAGCAACACCAGTTAAAATAACCTGCGCGTTTTACGGTTACGTATTACGTTGAAACGAACCCGTCTCGAGTATCCGTGTATACTCCGTATACATATACATTCCCTACTGCTCAATTTGCTCCACACGAGACCTCTTGTCGAGCCATCTAAACTTTCCCTAACTAAGGCCGGGAATCGTCTCGCGCGCTCGTTCGAGCGACTAAATAGTCGCCTTATTCGCGCGCTAATCGGATTTTAAGGGTCGGGGGCGAATGGAACGAAAAGTTTCGTCGAGTCCGGTTGGATTCTCGCGTTAAGCCGCGTCTACATTGGGAGAACGAACAGCAAACGAACACCGAGTGCGAACGTTCGTTATTCCAATTCGGCATATGTGGACCGGCGGATCGAATGGGAAACGAACGTTTGGTTCGCGTTAGGCCGCAGTTGATCGGTGAGTGGTACATCAAAGGAGATTCGTGCGCGGCTCGTGGACGCAATGTGGACGCAGGGCCAGCTTTAGCAACGTTGCCACCCTGGGCAAGATTATCGTATGATGCCTCTTCAATTTCAAGTTGATGAACAGGAGGGGGGAAATCGGAAAAAAAAATTGTTGAACGGGAAAAGGGGCAGTATAACTTGTCTATTTTGCCTTCGTTTTTCAATGCTTATTTTCCACAGAAGCCTCAGAAAAGTTAAGATAATTGACACACTGAAAAAATTGTATTCTTAAAATAGAAACTTAATAATTCATTTTAATAGATATTCTTAATGGATAAGAATATTTTCTTATCGATATGACGGTTTTTGGAATATATTTTTAATAATCCATCTAAATGTCGCCGCACAGTGCGTGTCAGTTTTCGGTTAAGTTAGGTTACACATCGCGTGCAGCACATGTCGATGCCTCTATCTTGTTCCTCTTGCAATTCTGCGCAATTTTGAGTACTATATTATTTTGTGTGCTGTGTTGTGCAACAAGTATGGATTAGGAAATGACGAAGTGGCTAGAAGAAGAGCTAGAAGTAAAGGGAGTGACTTATGCAATCGCTGTCCTGAAAACCGTTCCCGCGCGCGTGTTGTGTGTGTCCGTCCGTCCGTCCGTGTATATCCTCGATTTTGGAAAAACGGCTGAACCGATCGGGATGAAATTTGGCACAAAAATCAAGTACATTACTGTGAGTTCACAATAAGGTTTGCTAGCTGCCATCTTGAACCGGTACAGAATGGCGGTAAATTAAAATATCGAAAAATTCATATCTTTGGTACTATTCATTGGATCCCGATAAAATTTTACACATACATGTACACGTATACAATGACAATTACTGGAAATTTTCAAATTTTTTGATTGGCCGAATGAAAAATGGCGGCTAATTCAAATCTTTAGTCCAGTATTCCGGCTAAACGACTGAACGGATCCGAACAAAATTTGGCATGTACGTCGAGTATATACCCAGGGAGAAACGCGAGATTGGAGAGACGTCTAGAAGACGTCTATTCGACGATCTAGAATAGATCTGTAGATGCATCTAGATAGACGTCGAAATGGCACTTATGGATGTATAATAGACGTGTCTAATAGACGTGCAAATATGACGCCTGATAGACTTCTAATAGACGTGTATACTACAGCCGCAGTTCTGCAATATTAGAATATACTATTACCTTGGAATGCTATTAAACTCATTAACTTAACAGATTTATATTTAAATAATTACATGTGTATATCCGAAAAGAAGTTTCAATGATGTACATTGTTACAATACAAAACTGCTTTTCGGATATAGACACATGTAATTATTTCCATCAAAATCTAGCAACTTAATGAATTCAATAGTACTTCAAGGTAACAATATATTCATATATATTATAATATACATATAATAAAAGCAGTCTTCGAATTGTCTTCGAAAGACTACGTCGAGAGGGCAAGAGGTGAAAGAAAAAGATGAGAAAACAAGAAGCAAAGAGTATATTGTAAATCAGTCTTTATTTATACATATTAATATATTATTATTTTCATCATTTGGCATTGCGCAACCACGATCTAAGAGATTTTAGTCCCTCATTTAGATCGCTGTTCTCAATTTTTATAAGAAGTGCACCCGAAAAATTTACAGACGTATGAAGAAAAAACCTCAATATTTACCAAATAAAACGACTTAATAGACTCTCTCTCTCTTTGAACTCACTCACTCAGTCACTAACCTTGGACTAATTCCCACAACTTTGTAGACTTGAAAGGGAATTTTGAACCATGTCCATCGAAGTTGAATTTTTCAGCAAGACAGTTTGTTAAGGGGTGCGACATGAGTTTGGGCACCGTGCGAGACTCGTTGTTTCCCAAAGGGAGAGATTTTATGTACTAGCACTAAAACAGAAGGAGTATTTTGCAACAAAAAGGAATAGATAAATTTAATTTTACTGGAATCTAAACTCCTTTCATTCAAATAATTAGTATGATAATAACTTACAATTTAAGGCTAGATGTAAAAGCCGGCTTATAGCATAATAAACTTAAAATACACGACACACAAACAGTACGATCATATTATAAAAACCACAATGATTTCTTCAAAAAATAACTTACCGGTCTTTCTTCGTCCATATTTTTAAGCAAAAGCACGTAAAAGTACACGACAAATTGTACCGCACAGAGATGTTTCTTTATTTGTTAGATTGGTGCCAGAAACTTGATGGCGCCACTATCTTACCGTGTGTAAATTTAATATTTCTAGACGTCATTTTAGACCTTATTCTAGATGTTATTTTAGACTCGACGCCTCCGACGTCTAATCGACGTCTCCCCGATCTCGCGTTTCTCCCTGGGTACCCATTTGGTGCCACGAAACTTTATGTACTGCCATCTTCAACCGTTTCAAAATTATGGGAAGTTCAAGTATGGAAACGTGAGTTACGCGGTCGTGCCTATGGCAGGAAGCGAAGCATTTCTGCACCCGGTAAAGATGCGTTTACACCAAACGAACAAAGAGCTAGAGGTAGAACAAGAGCCTTCTTTCTTGATCTTTTAGTGTAAACGAAAGCTCCTTTTCAGCGTTTATACCAAAATATCAACGAGCAAGAATGAGATCCAAGAACTAAAATTCTTGCACAATAGATGTTTAGATCAGCCGAACGAATGCTCATTGCTCGAACGCTTTGAAGAGACCGCCCTGGGGAGCGAGCACGTCCGAACACGCAAGAACGCTCTAAGTAACTGTTCGCACGCTCTAGTGCCGTTTACATCAAGCGAGCGAGTATTCTTAGAATATTCCATAGAATCTTTGTGAACGCAGACAGAACAACCAAAGAATGCTCTACGTCTGTTTACACTAAAAGAATTTAATAGAGTAGGGATAGAATGAGCATTCGCTCGTCTGATGTAAACGCACCTTAAGGCGAGCGCGAAGCGCGAGCACCCGGCGATCGTGCCGACCACTAACCACCACTAGTTAGAATATTTCTTAATAATCCATCTGATTGTTGCGACACAATGCGTGTCAGTATTCGGTTAAGTTAGGTTACACATCGCGTGCGGCACATGTCGATGCCTGTATCTTGTTCCTCTTGCAATTCTGCGTAATTTTAGGCTGTGTTCCAATATTCACTGCCAGTGCTGGAAATGTATAGTTTGTGTCGCGTATACTATAGAATTTCAGTACTGGCAGTGAATTTTTAAACACAGCCTTCGAGTACTATATTATTTTGTGTGCTGTGTTGTGCAAAGCGTATGGATAAGGAAATGACGAAGTGGCTAGAAGAAGAGGATTTGGGCGATTTAATGGAGATATTTACAAGTGATAGAAATACATGTATATATGAATTGTAACTTTCTCTCGTGACTACATTTCTTAACCAATTCCGATTTCAAGATATGGATAATGTAATTTTCGACGATATAAAGAGTGAAGCATTTCATTAAGAGTTTTGTTTCCAATAATTATATACGAAATATATCCATACAATTTTTTTACCAGGTTATGTTAAGAATATCTAATAAAAATATCTGTTAAGAATATTTGATTAGAGGAATCTGTTTAGAACATTCTACTCTTAAATTAAGAAGATCCTCTTGTTGCTTATTTTAGTAGGAAATATTCTAAACTTAAGTGGTAAATTCTTAAGATAAGAATACAATTTTTTCAGTGCAGTAATCGTAGAATCAAATCCAAAGACTTTCTCCAATAACAAATTCTTCAGTGAAATGAACAAATTCTTCAGTGAAATGAACAAATTTGGGCGGAAGAATATTGCATCGACTACACCCTACCTACTCACTAATATATATGCATACATTCTACACCTTACGTTCTCCAACTCCCACTGACTATCGTTAATCCCTTAGCGAGACTTTCAAATTGGTCGTAAACATATCGACACGGCTTCGACGCTTTTCGGAATGTAACGATTTAGATTATCGAGAGTTGTCGATGACTACTAGTTAAAGAAAAACCTTTCGCGATAATCATCGTTATCGATAGATAACGATAGCAATATTCATCGCTAAGGAGTTATAGAAACCCGCCACTGGGCAAGATTATCGTATGGTGCCTCTTCAAATTCAAGTCGATGAACAGGAGGGGGGAAATCCGAAAAAAATTTTGATGAACGGGAAAAGGGGCAGTAATTCGAGAAACTTTTGATTTTTCGGAACAGAAAACTTCAATTACTAGGCAAGCAAGAAACTTAAGTTGCCGCTCAGGAGCGGTAGTGAAATGTTTCAAATTTTCAGAGTACTTCTGACTTTTGAGAAATGCTGGGATCTAAAGCCTGTACTGTGTGGACGTGTCGCAGCATTTTGCAAAGAGCAAACTATCATCGAATATTCGCAATTTATTCGTTATTATTTTTTAAAACGGGCGAACGTCCCGTTACAGTGTGGACGCGGCTTTTAGTACGGCAGAAAAGGTAGGAAAGTGGAGAGAAATAAACTCACGAACGATTCGCAAGCGGAGACGCTCTCAATTTCATTAACGTTGAATTCCCATCGAATCCTTCGACTATTTCTCGTTGAACTTCGTCTGTAAGCCCATTCGTACGTTCGGAGCGCGTACTTTACATGCAAAAACGGAAACGCAAATGTAAAGGGTACAATCAATAATCGAGAGAGGATTTATGCGCGTATGTTTTAAGCGTATTCATTTCTCTTCAGAGTAAGCTCGCGATTTTTTAGTTTTCTGGAATAGATTTACTTTTGTTTGCCCTTATCATTCTCGCGTATAATTAATTGTTGGAAGCAGGGATGGAAGATTAAATCGTGACGAATTATGAAATAAATTAAACCATGTTTACGAGCGAATGGAGTTTCAATATTTTGTATGAACGAAAATATGTCACTGTCTGCTGCTCAGTTTCCCTGTCCTTCGCAGGATATCTCCATTATTTGTACGAATTTAATGCGATTTAAACGTTTGGTACAATGTCGACCGATAATGAGCCGCCAGTGCGCGTAACATCTGTGATCAGGATACGCGAAACAAAATTGGATAATTTTTTCAGATACAACGTATTAGCTAACGCCACGAAAAATTTAACATCTAATCGATCATCGAACGATTAACATCGAAAGAGAATTAAAAAATTTCACACAGAGAGATTATGGAGCGAAGAATTCCTCGTTGAGTTCCACGAATATTTTATTTATCGGTCCAACTTAAGTCTCGTTGAATGGATTGCCCGAGCTACTGCATTATGTAGCATAATCTATCAGTAGGATTAGTCCGTTTGATTAACGATTATTGTATGAAAATGTGGTAACCCGCCACTACCGTTCAGGACATTCGATACGTTCCGAGAAATCATTACACGTTAAAACCCAGCTCGCTCTTTTAAATGCAATTATCCATATCGATGGACAAGCCATCTCAAAACGAATTTCCCTGTAACGAAATTTCAATCCGGATTACATTCCGTCGGACGGTGCATTTTTTGCGCTACAAAATTGGAACGAGCGGTTGAAAACTGGAAAATTAAAATGCTCCCAATTTTCTCGCGCGTTTACCTCTACAGCACTCGCCTTATGGCCGCTTTTCAGTTTTGAACTTTTATCGAGGGAATCCAGTCGATCTCCTACCATTTCGTATAGGTACGCGGAATGCACGTTTTACAATATGTGAATATTTTTTAAGTTTCATCTCTAACTGTTATGCGCATCTAACGAACTTTCGTTCGATCATAATCGAACAACCTCGTACATCCTGAAAATCCCATAGCTTTCATTGTTGGTAATTTCTAGATGGAACTCGTGTAGTACTTACACCGAGAGAAAAGTATATGAAGTATCTAACTATAATGGCATAGTAACAAAATTATAGTTGGAAATGTCATATTTACGGTAAATCTTACCATAATGTCGGTAATAATTGCGATAGAGGCATAGTATAAGCAACTACACTTTGTCAGTGCAAAAATTAAAGGATCACTTAATTTTTCTTCAAAAATATGTAAAATTGACGTGGCTGTAAGTTCGTGAAAAATGAATGGAATTTAAATTTTCAAAAAAGGTTTTAAAGATTGAAACCTCTACTTTCGAAAGAACTGTGTGTTTTTTCGGTTTCCGTGTGTTTGATAATTTTTACATACAGAAAAGTACACACTGAACAAAATCGAAAATTTTCTTCCCACTTTGTGGATCTATCTCGTGCGTAAAAAAAGTCTGCCAAAGTTTTCGACTTACAGGTATGAAAGCGTGAAGCTTTCCCTACAAAATCGTTTTTTGAAATTGTTTCTACGATTTTTTGTTACTGAGTTACCGTTGATTAAATAAAAAGTGATCGTTCCGAATCTGATTGCTCATAACTCCGTTAAAAATCATCGTACCACAATTGTAAAAAAATATTTTTAAAGCTGAAAGTTTACTCTATCGAATGATATCATTGATTTTTTTTTTGTAAAAACATATAGACATGAGACATCTGAATAAAAATAACGTAAAAATTAGCGATTTTTTCCTTTTTCATTTGGACCCAGAAAACAATTGTGTAAAACAAGAAAACAAATTTATTCTCCATATTTTTTTGTACCTTTAGGTACCCTGAATGTAAAAAAAAAATTGCCGAATAGCTGTGAGATTTTTAACATGATGGCCACTATGGTTTTATGCAAAGCACTCATAAAATAATGAATTTTTTTTCCCGGAATAAAAAGAAAGAATGAAAAATAAAGTTAAATTAAAGAAATGAATGATTGCAAAATTAAAAAAATTTATTTCAAAGAACGGTCGATCACAAAATCGTATTAAAATTCCTATAAAATAAACCAAGAAAGAAGGGTTATGTATTCAATGGTGAGTAACCTGACAAGCTACACGTAAAAAAGTCAGCGTAGCGTAATTGGAAATCAATTTTCAACATTAATTAAACTTTATTTTGCATTCTTTCTTTTCACACCAGTAAGTCGAAAACTTTGGCAGATTTTTTTTACGCACGAGATAGATCCACAAGTGGGAAGAAAATTTTCGATTTTGTTCAGTGTGTACTTTTCTGTATGTAAAAATTATCAAACACACGGAAACCGAAAAAACACACAGTTCTTTCGAAAGTAGAGGTTTCAATCTTTAAAACCTTTTTTGAAAATTTAAATTCCATTCATTTTTCACGAAGTTACAGCCACGTCAATTTTACATATTTGTGAAGAAAAATTAAGTGATCCTTTAATTTTTGCACTGAGTGTATATTACACTTTGGTAAACCTCCTGTTTAGGGGAGGCAGTTCCGATCACCTTGACCTTAATATATGTTGTCAAGGACATCCTCCTGAGAACGAATCCGCAATTTTTGGCCGTCGCTCATTGTTCGTTAAAAAGTTATTAACAAATGAAGCCACCGGTTCGAGTTGGCATTTTCTGCGTGTTTCGATATTTAGGATAGAGGAGGCAGCTCCAACAATCTTGACTTGACATATATTATCAAGGTAACCCGCCGGAGTAACAATCCAAATGTTTTAGTCGACGCTCATTATTTGTTAAGAAGTTAGGTAAAACAGCAGACGCTACAGAAATTGATCTAACCAGAAAGGCCTACCACGCTCTCAAAGCGCCTGTGCCGCGCCTGACAATCGCACCCGCTTAACCAAACCTAACCCGTCTAATTCAATAAGGGTTAGGTGGTGCGATGGTTAGGCGCGGCACGGGCGCTTCCGCGCATTAAAAAAATAATCTACACTTGAGAGCGTGGTGGGCCTTTCTGGTTAGATCAATTTCCATTTATCACATTCACATTTCAACTTTAACATTCAATTTATTCGACAATAGAATCAGATAATGGATATATAGAACTCATTATTTCGAAGAAAGTATCTATACGCTTAATGACTTTTTAACGAACAATGAGCGACGGCTAAAAATTGCGGATTCGTACTCAGGAGGATGTCCTTGACAACATATATCAAGGTCAAAGTGATCGGAGCTGCCTCCCCTAGACAGGAGTTTTACCTAGATTTTTACCCAAAATTATGGTGATTTCAAGTAAAAATATAGTACGGTTGAAAATATATAATGGTAAGAAAAGTAACAATTTTATATAGTTAGTATTACTGGAATATTTCATACATAGTGATAGAACTAACTATATTCACATAGCACATTTTACTATACATATGGTAACAAGAACAAAGGTAATAGTTAATAATATAACCATTTGTACAAATCGTTCATTCTACTATCATTTGTATGGTTAAGTGAACTATAAAAATATGTTTGACGCCAAATTTAACTATAAAATATAGTGAGATTATAGTAAACCCAACCATTTTTTTCTCACAGTGTATGCCCATGTGATTCACTGCAAACTGTTCGAAATTTCTGCTACGCCATTACCGTTAACCTTCCTCCACCAGCAATAACATAGAGGAGGTACTTGGCAATAGTTATTTCGCTTTCGACGCACTTTAACGTCTGAAGGAGACCGTGGGAGGTTGCGAAGGAGGCCAAGCTCAGATTTCCACGCCAACGAGTGAATATCTCGGCCTCGTAATCGGCCCGCTCGCTCTCCCGGAATTATGGTTGATTATGGTAGTCGAAAACTTGGTAATTTGTTTGCCGCTTCCATACGTTGCTGGTGGTACTAGTCGATGAAGCGTGGGATAACTGCCGCGATTGGGGCCGACGGTAAGACGAGAGGAAGAAAGGAAAGAGAGATTGAAAGGATAAGGACGAAGAGATCGAGTTTTAGAGTCTCGAGAGATGATGGGAAGAATGGAATTAATCTTGGATCGTCTGAGCACAAGGGCTACCATTAAATAATCCTGCTTTATTACGAGCGAAGGTCATTTAATTTTCTCCTTTGCTCTTTATCAGGCGATTGTCCAACTCAATTAACTGTGAAATTATTTCAGATTTAATATCTCGAATGCAACGTTCGGAAATTCTGTGTTATCCAAGTCCACCGAAGATCATCTGAAATCAAGTATTTTACAACGATCGAATTTTCGGACTCGTGTCCAGTACCTCGTCCCTCGTACCCAGCAAAATCCATTTAGCCATACACTCCTTGATTACCCCGGATCGCCAGCCTCCAAAAGGAGAGATAGCATTGGCTCTACTACGTCCGATGTTCGTCCATCAGAGAGGCATCAGCGTCATCGATCATTCGTTGCACCTCGTCCCGCTTTATCGTCGCGTTCCGCTACTATGGGCACTCCACCACCACCACACCCCACCGTGTCACCACAGTTGTTAACCACATTGTGGTTCACCCTAAATCTCCATTACCCTCGCCAAGAGGGCCGGCCCGTATTACGGCCCTTAACACAATTCTCATGATTCTCTAATTTCCTAAATTTCTCTTCGTGTACACCAAAAAACAACATGTCCCTTTTTGCTGGAAAGCATCGACCCTCGCGTGACAATTTCTTCACGTCGCGCGTACCGAGAATAACACGTGAAATTCTTCAATGAGGTCAAGAAACGAGCACGGAAACGACTGGAGGTGTATCAAGAGCCAGTGGGGAGACACGATGATAGCCACTACGGGAGGGGTGGCCCTAATCTAAACGAGCTTCTAAGCGCGTGATGTGAGATTGTTTAGTGCCAGTGGAGAACTGCGATAACACCGGTGTCCACGGCGATGAAACTTTTTGGCCTTTCAAGACGCTTCGACAATTCGAGACAATTTATGACTCTGTTGGAATTATCGTGAATGGTTTAGAGAAAATTGCAGGAATGTTGCACATTTTTCGGACGGACAAATGTGTACACTGAGAGAAAACTGTATGATATATCAAACTATAATGGCATAGTAACAAAATTTATGGTAAATGTTACCATAATGTCAGTAATAATTACGATACTGGCATAGTATAACCAACTATAGTATGCTTTTACCCAAAAGTATGGCTATTTCAACTAAAAATATAGTACGGTTGAAAATATATAATGGTAAGAAAAGTAACTATTTTATATAGTCAATATTACCAGAATATTTCATACATTGTGATAGAACTAACTATATTCACATAGCACATTTTACTATACAGATGGTAACGAGAACAAAGGTAATAGTTAATAATATAAGCATTTGTATAAATCGTTTTATCTACTATATTTTGTATGGTCAAGTGAACTATAAAAATATGTTTGACGCCAAATTTAACTATAAAATATAGTGAGATTATAGTAAACCCAACCATTTTTTTCTCTCAATGTAAGAGCGAGGGTATGTAAAAGCGCGCTTTAAAAACGTAATAATCATATTGGTATTATAAGTACGAATCCATCTGCGATCGATTGTCGATTGACGTTAAGTTATGCAACGAGTTTCCATGAGAACGCGCCTAGGCGCTGGCCACAGCGTTTAATCATTTGATAATGCACGCTCGTCGCGCTTAAGCTGG
Organism: Tiphia femorata; assembly: GCA_944319695.1. NCBI lineage: Eukaryota > Metazoa > Arthropoda > Insecta > Hymenoptera > Tiphiidae > Tiphia > Tiphia femorata. The sequence goes on along the minus strand of OX090904.1, from coordinate 1,602,728 downwards.
ACAATGCGGATCAAATACACTCTCGCATATGCACAATGTGAAGAGTTAGTGAAGCGCGGGCTCTTCGGCATCAGCCGCTGATTAGCCGACACGGACTTCATTCGATCGGATTTTATCGTCTCGCCACTTACAATCAGAGACCCATGACGATAGAAATGAATGATCAGTTGGAATGTCCTCGTGAAAAGAGTGAATCGAAAGCACGCGTGTGCCGTTATTGTACTACGTAATTGGCAAAAGATTTCTTTAAAATTAGAAGAGAATAATTATTTCTTCTTTTTCACGGTAACACGTGTATCGACATAATGATCTTAACACTTTACCGACCGGTAGCCGATTAATCGGCTTTTCGTCGCTGATGCTCATTGCCATGGGAACCGATACTTCGTTATCTATTAGGGGGATAGAATTGTTAGATTGTACTGTAAGCTCCAACATTCTATAATATTGAAAATGGCACATGGTCGATGAATGAATCAATAATCTTTGAACTTTTCTGTATCCGCGGCCGGTGAGAAGCGCATAGAATGTTGAATCACTACCGATCGGTAAAGTGTTAAGCGTTAAGATGTTATACAAATATATGAAAATATCTGGTCCAAGGGCTTGCCTTTAGGCTGGTCTAATTTTATTTGTCATCTTTCCATTAGAGTCTGATAAATAGTTTACAATGGTCATCGATCTTTCGATCGTCGAGGATATTTTTTTAAATATTCCACGTTTGCTCGTACACCGTACGGTTTGGTTATTGGTGAAAGCTCTCTTCTCTCCTATCGTGCCACTCTCCATTGCCTGCTCATCCACCAAGCTAACGTAGCAATGGGCAACCTCGTCGTCCGTTGCGTGACGACGCCATCTTTGTGAAACGTTAACGTCTTCCAGCCCCACGAGATTCAGTATGCAACGCGTACTTATTTCATGCCCGTCGGCGTCGGGTAGTTCCAAGCCCACTTTCGACCCATTAGCTTCAGCGTAGTCCATGTTTAGCACCCTTATCGAGACGATTAGATTAGCGTGGATTTCGGTGGTTAGGAGAAATGAGAGTGGAGGATGTTTAGGTGCTCTCTCGATGGCTAGTTTAGATGGGAATTTATGTTGCACTCTCATCTCTTAATTCCAATCGAATTCAGGATTTACCCCCGAAAAAGTATACGAAACTTCTAAATTAGTCGATAGTAGTAATTTTCTCCAGGTGAATTATACACTGAGAGAAAAATATATGATATATCTAACTATAATGGTATAGTAAGAAAATTATAGTTGGAAATATCATATTTATGGTAAATGTTACTGTAATGTCGGTAATAATTACGATATAGGCATAGTATGAGCAACTATATTATGTTTTTACCCAAAATTATGGTTATTTCAACTAAAAATATAGTACGGTTGAAAATATATAATGCTAAGGAAAATAGCTATTTTATACAGTCAATATATTACCAGAATATTTCATACATACTGATAGAACTAACTATATTCACATATCAAATTTTACTATACAGATGGTAACGAGAACAAAGGTAATAGTTAATAATATAAGCATTTGTATAAATCGTTTTATCTACTATATTTTGTATGGTTAAGTGAACTATAAAAATATGTTTGACGCCAAATTTAACTATAAAATATAGTGAGATTATAGTAAACCCAACCATTTTTTTCTCTCAGTGTACGAGATGTCGTGTTCTCGATTACAATTCAATTGACATTAAACCTGCTCGACCGTTAAATCGCACAATTATTCGGCCTGGTTTAAAATGTGGGAGACGAAATGAGGACCGGGTGGGTGGAATTCTCGCGATGAAATTTAAAGCGTCGACTGGCCGCCAGTTCCGACGACGGCGCTGTTAAGTAACGACGGCACGGCACAGCCTTGACCCTGGAGTTCCAGAAGGAAGGAAGCAGATGAGGAAGGAAAGAAGGGGAGAAATTTAATTTGTCGCGATCCAGCGTGCCAGGCACTCCCCAGTAAATTATAACTGAGCACCATGGATCGCCTTATTTGCGTACTTTCAACTTTCTGCTACCTCTCGCGCTATCGCATGGGTCTTTTTAACGTTAGAAATCCTCGTAAAGACTAATGTAACGAGCATAAATCACCCTCCAAGATCGTATGAAGACATCGTGCTTCAATCAGCGGCCCTTCTCTCTCGCTCTCTCTGTCTTTCATAGTTACTTACTGGCTTTAGGTTGGTTTAATGGCATCCTGGCCATGACCCACGAAACCTCTCCAGAGGAATTTAATCTTTCACGTGCGCGCCAGGCGAGAGCCTGTGCACATTTGCTAGGCGAGAAAGACGAAGAGAAGTGAACTTGATCATGCGCCTCTGGGAAAGTTTCTTGAGAAATTCGAGGCCCGTGATCTTTTTTCGAAAAGATCTACTCTGCCTCGGTTCAGGGACGCGCCGGTAAAGGGTCCTCGAAGGGCGAGTGGGAGTGAAAATTTGAATTTGTCCGTTCGCCCGTCGAACTTGGGGAGGGAGATATCTTGAGAATTTTCGTGAGATTCTCCTTGTCTCGTAGGAATTTAATTTCTGCTTCTTTCGTCACCCAGCGGAGGGATATTCCAAGCGGTCGGTGGAAATCATTGCTGACCTCAGAGAGAAACTGCTAAGATTCCCTGAGGCTGTTCTAAAGCCTTAAGAGATAATCCTCCTCTTGAAATTCTGCAATTTACAGTTTTTCATGCTCTTATACCACTATGATGTAACTTCTCTACTCTACATTTTTCTACTCTACGGGTTTCAAATTTCCAGAGTACTTCTGCCTTTTGAGAAATGCTGGGATCTAAAGCCTGTACTGTGTAGGCGTGTCCCAGCATTTTGCAAAGAGCAAACTATCATCGAATATTCGCAATTTATTCGTTATTATTTTTTAAAACGGACGAACGTCCCGTTACAGTGTAGACGCGGCTTTTAGTACGGCACAAAAGACAGGGAAGTGGAGAGAAATAAACTCAAATAAAGCCTTAAGAGATAATCCTCCTGTTGAAATTCTGCAATTTACAGTTTTTCATGCTCTTATACCACTATGATGTAACTTCTCTACTCTACATTTTTCTACTCTACGGGTTTCAAATTTCCAGAGTACTTCTGCCTTTTGAGAAATGCTGGGATCTAAAGCCTGTACTGTGTGGGCGTGTCCCAGCATTTTGCAAAGAGCAAACTATCATCGAATATTCGCAATTTATTCGTTATTATTTTTTAAAACGGACGAACGTCCCGTTACAGTGTAGACGCGGCTTTTAGTACGGCACAAAAGACAGGGAAGTGGTGAGAAATCAACTCAAATAAAGCCTTAAGAGATAATCCTCCTCTTGAAATTCTGCAATTTACAGTTTTTCATGCTCTTATACCACTATCATGTAACTTCTCTACTCTACCTTTTTCTAGTCTACGGGTAAAAAATTTACGAGGGCGAATCCGAACACGAAACCGAGAAAAATCCTGGACAATTCCACGGAGCGCGAACCGAATCGTATCACGTACGAAGGGCATTTCCTTATCGATCTCCCCAACGTGCTCTTTTTTTCTACGACCTCGCCACGATAAAATAGAACTTGTTACGAGCAAAGCAGATTATGGAAAAGAGCGTGGCGATGATAAAAGCGGGTGGACGTGGTAGAGGGTCGAGCGAGCGAATCATTCGCCGTGACTTCCGCTTACGAATGTTAATCGAATTCGAATGGAAATGAGCCAAGTAGCCGTCAGTCCTGGTTGGCTCACAATTGGACGTTTTAATGGGCCGCACGACCCAGCGACGCAGTGCCGAAAAGGAAAGTTTCAAGCTCGTATCGGATCGAGTGCCAGGCCATATATCGATTCTACCCCACGGTGTGCTCGAATCTTCTTTTTCTCTCTGAAATTTCATTCTCTTCCCAAGGTTTACGAAAAGCAGATCAAACCTTCGTTACAAAGATCGAGTGTACGGAATCGTGGATCTCTTTGTGGCTTCACACTTGTAATATCAGGTTGAAGCTCACCAAACTGAACCACTTGTATCGCTCTATCTCTTGTCCATCGTGTATTCTCGCTTTTACGAGTACACTTTCAGATGCTCGTAAAGATTTTTCACGTACGACCAAAACTGCAAATCGCCGGGGCTCTAGCAAATTCTCCGTTCCTTATTGATTCTCGCCAATCGCGAGACACCGGGTTCAAGAGTGAGCGTAAAATTATTGGATACCGAAGCTCCTAACTCTTCGTCGATCGGTGAAACGTCGGGGCGTAAAACTTATCGGCGCGTAAACTCGCTTCCACGGGAAGGGACTTATCTTTCCAAGGCTCGCGTAGTAGTCCTGGGACAACGGAGACGTCTCGCGCGCGTCCGTTGAGCGGAAAACGCGAGGCGAGCACTTCTGGTGAGACGAACGTTTCCCTAGGGAGTTCCCTCGAAGGGTAGGAGGTGGTGGATGGTCCGAACGTGTCCACGCTAGAAATCACCAAGAAACTTCTTCTTCCTGCACCTTCCTAATCTTCACCCCCCAAACGGATCAACTTTGCATTTTTACTTTCCAACTTTCAAATTTTCGCGCCTTCCTTTAAATACCTCGTCTCGAGATATTAGGTGCTTTCCTTTTACCGTTTTGATCAGATCAGATCAGATCAGATCACATCAGTTCAGAAACTAGCATGTTCCTTTAGGTAGGGGAAAGGTCCCTATATTGGACCCCTTAAGCAAAGAGACGTAGAAAACAATAACCCTATTTCGGAATTAGCTGGAAAAAAAGTTGTAAGTACTACGAATATGTAGTAAACATATCATCTTATCGAAATTGCTTAATTCTTCCCCAAAAAATTAAAAATGCATATTTCGAAAGTAGTCTCGAAAGTACAATTTAGGAGATCCGTTTCTTAAATTGGACCGCGTATCTCCTAAATTGGACCATCTGTTTTATCTCGCTTTTAAATTAAACTAATTATAAAAATGAACGTTTAATGAAACATAAAGTTATATAAAACATAAAAATTACATTAATCAAGTAAACAATTGACACATTTATTTATAAATTCCTTTCCAATGCAAGAACATGATCCACTATTTCTTCTTCGACATGTGGCGGAAGATCCAAATTTTTTTTTTTCTACCACGCGCAATTTTATTCCCATTATCTATTCTTCTCTTTAAAGTTGCTTTTGGCACATTAAACAGTTTGGCTATTTTATTTAAGCCTCCATCTTTGTTTTTTACCGCGTGTAATGCTTTTTCCATATTGTCTTCTTCCCATTTACCATAATTACCACGTTTTGCCATCTTTTCTGTAAAAAACAGCACAATCGTTTTAAATTGGACCGGTCCAAATTAGGGATTTCGTGGTGGTCCAAATTTGGAAACTAACCCAAGACTCACTTCTCAATTGTGAATATAAAAAATACTACACATTGCTTTAAATCATTAATACCAAATAAAACTCTACAAAATTCTTAATATGTGTGTTGAAATGCAGTTAAATAGTACTTACCATAAATATTTTAGAGCTTAAGTAAACTGCATTCATTAATACATCAACGTGCGTAGGTTACAGAATATTTGTTGTTTGTGAAGTTTGCTTTTAGCTTGCGAGCCACATGTTTGTAGGATGCGTTACAAACGTATTTTGATACAAATGGTTGTTGAGAAAATGCGTTATTAGATACTATTAAGCCATAGAAAAACGTATGGTCCAAATTAGGGACCTTTCCCCTAAATTGAAGTGATCAGATCACTTCCTCCCTTACCGCTGCTCATCTACCGACGGACTAAGATCAGTAGGTGATATTTTCGTATCACTTGCTGTTACTCGCTTCCTATTGGTCCATACTAGGAAATTATTTTGAAAACTATGAGATAGTTATTTACGCGTTGCATTTGTGCAATCTCAGCGCAATTAATAAACACAGATTGTAACAAAGAAGTGACTTATCAATCATACAAACTAATGTGAGCGTATGTACATACAAATTTTGAGGTTACTTATATTTTGGTACGAACTGGCGTGAATCTAAATCCACGAAACAATTACGAGGGGAAGAGAAATATGAATGCCAGATCTGATCGACTTGATACATGCTTGTTCCATTCACTTACTGAAGTGATGTGAATATTTCAGATCACAAAATATCAGATCATATCAGATCACTTGTAAAAGGAAAGTACCCATCATCTCGATATGATTATTTCAAAACTGTTGAACACTTTCGAGGTAGCTGAGTTCAGTCTTCAAAAAGGGGGAACAAGCGTGATGGATGCGACGAGTACGAAGGTATGGTAAAGGAGAGGAAGAAACGAGTGCCTGAGGAACGTGCCAGGAATGTCGTGGACCTTTCCTCAAACCGGAGCGCGCTCCTCTCAGTTGTGGGGATGGAAAAAAAAAATGGTCGTGGGGTGGTGAACGACCAAGGACACCTCGTTCGTCCACGTACACGTACGTGGAAGGATGTCCACTAAATAACAAGGGGACTCGTGTCGTATGTCGCCCTGGAAGACACTAACAAGTAACACTACCCAACTGTCACTCACCGATTTGAATGAAACTTAACATACTGATTAAACACCGAAAAATATTGAATACGTGTTTTTTTGTTTCGGCTAAATACGCTTTTTAGGGGTAGAAAGCACCCCTCAACCCCTGGAGGTGGAAACAGTTATGGCTAATTATTTCTGAAACGATACATTTTCGGAAAGTAGTACTTACGTTGTTAGTACCAACGTTGTAGAGTTCAAAGTGATGCACTTGATGGTGACCTTGAAGTTAACCTTGAGGTCGATTATCAAGGTCATTGGAAAATCATTTCATGTTTTTCATGGGGAGTAGTTTACTTTTCATCCTGAGCATCGATAGAGCGTAAAATTGCTGATTATAAATACAGGATGTGGTCAAAGTTCGGCAACGGCTAATTATTTCCAAATTTAATTGACCTTGAAATGAACCTTGAGGTTGGACTCTACAACTTTGGTCCTAAGCTGGATCTCAATCACATCTTGCCTTACTTGAATGAATAATTAACTTTCAATTCCTTTATTGATCGAATTATTGACTGATCTTGCCTTAATTGGTTGGATCAATGAACAGTTTTAAATTGCAGAGGCTTGTTCTATTTACAAACCACCAACGTTCTCAATGTAAAATTCTACGCTCTATCGATTCTCGGGATGAAAAGTAAACTACTCCCTATGAAAAACATGAAATGATTTTCCAATGGCCTTGATAACCGACCTCAAGGTCAACTTCAAGGTCGCCATCAAGTGCATCACTTTGAACTCTACAACTTTGGTCCTAAGTACTTTTTTCAGAAAATGTATCGTTTCAGAAATAATTAGCCATAACTGTTTCCACCTCCAGGGGTCGAGGGGTGCTTTCTACCCCTAAAAAGCGTATTTAGCCGAAACAAAAAAACACGTATTCAATATTTTTCGGTGTTTAATAAGTATGTTAAGTTTCATTCAAATCGGTGAGTGACAGTTGGGTAGTGTTACTTGTAAGACGGGTAGGAATGAAAACCTTACGGATCTTAGAAATCTTTTTCTCGCACCCTTGCAACTCGATGCCACACTTCTATCGATCGTCGAACTCGTAAGCGTATTCTTTGGTCGAGACGCACGATGTTAAAGTTATCGGTAAGACTTCCGTATCCGACCCTCGTCCGATCTTAATAAAATTTTATTGGTAGGTAGCTCTTACTAAATGCAGTCGAACGCCATAAGTGCGAATTTAAGGAAACGCCTGCTTTCCGAGATATTAGATTTTAAAATTACACGATTAAATCAACAATTTTTGAAATTTTTACGTAAGAGAAACACTCAAATTTGCACAAACTGTCAGGTTAGGCAGATGCAATGGGTTAGGCACGGTATTATAAAATAATAATTTAAACTTGAGAACGTGGTAGGCCTTTCTGGTCAGATCAATCTCCATTTATCACATTTATATTTCAACTTTAACATTGAATATCTTTTTTTGGAGAGGAGACCGCCAATTTTGTTAGAGGAAAAAGCTCGGGAAAAAGTGATTTCTGGAAAAACTTTTTCTGTCAATAACTTTTTAATAAATGGCGAGCGGAGTTTAAAACCTTCGCAACATTACTCAGGGTGATGACCTGGATAACATATGTGAAGGACGTTGAAATCCGAGGTGACTCCCCATAAGTGAATAATTACCAAGAAAACATAAAATTGTTTTCTATACTTCTTGTTTTAGTATGTATTCTAACGATATTTTGATAAAATTAGTATTTATAATCTTGCAAGATATTAGTAAAATAAAAGATTTCAGCAAAACATTTTTGAATTTTAGTCTTTTCATTACGTAAAAATCTACAAAATTAAACGTAATTAAAAATTTAATAACTCGGAAAGCAGGTGTTTTCTTAAATTCGCACTTATGGCGTTCGACTAGATTTAGTAAATGCTACTTACCTGTAAAATTTTATTAAGATCGGACAATGGTCGGATACGGAAGTTCAGCCAAGTTATCTTCCAAGTGTTTTGTTTGATATTTATTCTTTGCATATTCTTTTTTAAATCGCCAAGGGTCTAATGAACGTTTAAGAGCAGAAGTCGCAAAAGAGGCTTTTACGAAAATTAGAAAGAATACCTAGTAAATCGTTCGAGAAAGAAACACGGCCTCGTAACGCGTTCGAATGTATCTCGCTTCTCCACTCGATGGCAATCCAGTCCCGCCCGTGCCGTTCAAAATGCCAAATCGTAGCTTTTATCTGACACTTTACGCCAGTTTCCACTTCTGCTATCCCACTCCACCCACGAATCCTACGTGTGCGCACGTGTACTCGAGCAGGGTCGTGAATGTGCTCTAACAAAGAGAATTTCTAGACAGAAAAAGAGAACGCAACGGCACCATGCCGATGTTTCCCGTCTCATGCTCCAATTACACAATCTCTGTACGGTCCGGAGATACCCTTCTGTGGAAAAGCGTAACTGTTCACTTCTCGGCCCTTCAACAATTTTAATCTCCTAATTGAACTTCTATTAGAAGACTATGCAATTAACACAAAACTTAGGCGATGCTCGCACGTCCGATAATGGGATAGTCAATTTAAGTAGAATCAATTTTCACGATTCGAAATGCAAAAAGTTCATGAATTATCAGCTCTCGTTATACTTCTACGTTTAGAATTTCTTCCTTTTTACTTTCGACTATTTTTGCCTTTTTTCCAGTCTTCCTTTAGCTTTCACCATCTTCCTGCCTGCGATGCTTTCCCTCGTCGTCTCTACCTTCCGGTCTTTTTCTTTCGCCAGCTTCCTTTGCATTTTCTATTCACTCCCAGCCGCATGGTGTTGGCGGATGAAAACGTGAGATGGTAATGGCGCGCACTTTATCGAGCATGATTCTTCACGATTTTTCGTCGATGGTATCCGCGCGAAAAGAAAAATGCGCTGTGAGAAAGCGAAGAACGATAAAGATGGTCTTGCTCGTGCAGTTATTGGCTGTCTCGTCGATTTTTATTCCACATGTCTCGATACTCGTAACGTCCAACTAGCTTCCGGTAGAAGAATTCCAATCCGTTGAGCTTTGTAGCACCCTGGTCACTCCAATTCCCGCGACAAAAACCATTTTTTCTCTACTCTCGTTTACCTCGTAGAAAATATTCAACCAAAGTCCGATAACATTCTCTTTCACTCCCTCGACCATTTTTCTCTTCTTCCATTTCATTCGTTGCCAGCCACTGATCCAATGAAACAGGCGATTGCGAATGCTTCTATACTTTGTTCCTCCAAGTCCTCGAGATGCAACAGCTGGGAGAACTTATTATCGTCGCCAGAACCCGAAGGCTGCGAAGTTCTCTTTATCAGGCTTAGCTATATTCTAGGCCCAGATGGGACGAGAAGAGAAAGAGAGAAAGAAGAAATTGTGACGTTAATTGCGGACGATTCCACCCGTGAAACTACCGAGATGCGCTTGTGTTCCCGGAAGGTCCAACAAAAAAATTTGCAATCATCTCAGCTTGTAATCACGTTCCACCTTTTGTACTCTCCTCTATTCGTGCAGGATCGTCGAGGGTTTCCATGAATGTTCTACAGGGTGTGTGCGACCACCCGTCCACTCCTTTCAAAATCTAGGGAAATGGTTTTTTTGAAAAATCCAAAAAATGTTGGTTACCAAATCTGGTATGCTCTATCTGATGATGGTATTTTCAACTTCCGGTTCTGACCGGAAATAGGTTATTCAGACCCGAAGTTCATTTTTTTAAATGGAACATGGTAGTTTTTATTGCAGATGAAAACGTTTGCAATTCAGAAAACTTTAAATAATTAATCATTTTCAAAATGTCTGCCACCTTCATGAAGACATTTTTCCATTCATTGTCTCACGCTGTGGACGGCCTTTCGAACTTCTGCAGGATTAGGATTCATAATCGAGCATCATAAGAATTGGAAACGTTTTCATTTTGTTATCTCGTTTCGTTTTTTGTTTTGTTTTTCGTTTCATTTTTCGTTCTTCGTTTTGTTATCTCGTTAACAAATAATATCTGATTGTGTTTTCATTGCCAATCAAGGTCAAAATTGACGTTTTTTGAAAAAATGTTTGATACAACAGTGTCATGTTTTTTTCCCGCAGAACCCGAATCTGCAATAAAAAATACCATGTTCCATTTAAAAAAATGAACTTCGGGTCTGAATAACCTATTTCCGGTCAGAACCGGAAGTTGAAAATACCATCATCAGATAGAGCATACCAGATTTGGTAACCAACATTTTTTGGATTTTTCAAAAAAACCATTTCCCTAGATTTTGAAAGAGGTGGACGGGTGGTCGCATACACCATGTATAACCATCTGGCGACAGACGTCTAACGTTTATTACGATCCTTCTCTATATCCTTCTTGCGCGCATCCCTCCCTGACAGCTTCAGAAAGAAATATCGAATTCGACTACGTCACCTGCAGCTTTTTCCCTTTCAATCGCGCGCACGCGTAACTGGACTCGCTCCGGACTATTTCCACCACGTCACAATCTCCACGCCAGACTTCCTCTCGTTCTCTATCTCGAAAAGGACAGCTCCACGTTCCTGGTTAAAATATTCGCGAGAAATTACTCTCACGTCAGGCCTCCAGGTCCTCTTCTTTGCCTCAAAGCGCGCAAAATTGAGAGGACGAGAACCTCTACTGCTAGGTACTTGTTGAATACGCGAAACTAAAGTTCGATGTGCATCCAGTTGGCGACACGCGCGCTCGCTCGCGGATTTTCCCTGTGCAAATCTTTATTAACGGTAAATTCGAAAGTTTGCCAACGTGGGGGTAAAGCGCGACATTGGCCTTTAGAAAAATTCGAAACCTTCAAAATTGATCTGCAAATATTCGTTCTAGAGGAAGGGATGTTTAGAGAAGCAATTCGTCAGTAGGTGCACAAATCCTTTCTAAAAACTGTGAATTGTCCATTACGAAATTAAATTGGACACGTCGCCTTAGATACTGAAATATATTGAAAAAATGTTTGTGGCACGAAAGATATTGTTTTTTTTTTTGTATAAATAGGACATTATCAAACGACGATGCGATTACTTTTGAATTGTAAATATTTACAATCGCCAGAAACTTTTCCAATCCGATCGTTCTAACGGACTTCGAGCAAAAAGGGGGACGTTATAAATAAGGGAAAATATTTTTGGACGAACGAGGCAAGGACAAACCTGGTCGACGTGGTTTAAGGGGACAGTCAATTTTAAATTTCTCTCCCTTCCTTCGGTTCTCCCATCCCGTCCCGATAACGCGCATAATTGATCGAGGCTTCACCACCTTTATACGCGTCGTTGCATAAATTTCGCACGTAACCTCGTCTCCTCTTGAGAGTGAGAGAGGGCTCTTTTCAAGCGCAACTCGATTCGAGCCCTCATGCCGATCGATATTAACTCCCATTTCGATAAGAATTATTACGCTGGAACACCTATTACTGGTCGGTCGCGTCTCATTCTTCAATCTTCTCGCGAGAGTCTCAGAGATTGGTGAAAATCGGCCGGACAGAATTTGATAATTCTAAATTGTGCAAAATAGTGAGACAGCTTATTGACATAATTCACAATACGCAGATTCTTACCTCTATTTATCGTCTGTAAGAAAATTCAAGTTATCGCGCTTGATAAATATACACGTTCGCGCGTCGATTTTCTTTTATAATTTATCTCAATTTCCTAAGACTACTCGAGATGTTCTATAGTCGACTAGTCCACGCGACATGCCTCTTTAAATTTTTATCGGAAAGTTATGAGAATTGTTTCTTCAGGAACCCTCCCAAAAATCAAACAACACATACACACTGAGAGAAAAGTATATAATACATCTAACTATAATGGCATAGTAACAAAATTATAGTTGGAAATATCATATTTATGGTAAATTTTACCATAATGTCGGTAATAATAACAATAGAGGCATAGTATAACCAAGTATATTATGTTTCTACCCAAAATGATGGTTATTTCAAGTAAAAATATAGTATGATTGAAAATATATAATGGTAAGAAAAGTAACTATTTTACATAGTTAATATTACCAGAATATTTCATACATAGTGATAGAACTAACTATATTCACATGTTACATTTTACTATACATATGGTAACAAGAACAAGGATAATAGATAATGACATAACCATTTGTATAAATCGTTCATTCTACCATATTTTCTATGGTTAAGTGAACTATAAAAATATGTTTGACGCCAAATTTAACTATAAAATATAGTGAGATTATAGTAAACCCAACCATTTTTTTCTCTCAGTGCACGTATTCCTTTGCCCTGATTCCTTATACTCGGAAAATTCGTATGTCGAGAAGTGACCGTTAAAATATTGAAGTTCACGGTGCCTACAGCAGTGCCCGAAAATCGAACGTTAAACATAAACATACTAGTAACCCGAAGAATTCCAGTCACGCGATTCTCGGCGCCCTCTTTCGAAATATTGGCAAAATAAAATTTTCGAAACAAAGTCTTCGAAGGCACTCGAGTCGATGCACGATAATTTCTCCATAAATTTCCGTCACGAAGAATCTCCTACGTCGAGCCAGTCCGTAGTCCTCAACGTACCATTCTTCTCCTTCGAATTTATCCCTCCACTTCCAATTACACTTCCGCAACACGTCGACACGATCGAGTAAAAATTCTCAACCATGAAAAAAAAGCAGTTTCCATTCACTCCCCTGTACCACCTGATCTCTACCCCTCTCACTTGAAAATTTCACTTTTTCAAGCAAATCAGACGATCACTGCTACATCAATGGGAGCACTTGACCAATTCTCCAACGTTCAAGAGAATTTCAAATCTCAACTCGAGATATCCCACTTTCGAATTTCACGTATAAAAGCCACCCTCGAAAACGATCCAAAGGATACTCACCGAGGGAGAGAGCAAAAAACCGAAAAAATCACTTCGGAAGGCCTCGTCACTCGGTCAAGAGGGTCCGTGGAGAGAAAATGCGTCGAGACGGTTGATACTGGGGCACGTACCTGTTACGCCGTGGTTGTGGGAACGCTCCTCTCTCGCGTCGTCGTCGTCGTCCTTCCTGCGTCGTCCCTTCGTCTCGATCACTCCCGAAGCAATCAGATCCCCTTCAATGAGCCTCTTCTTTCATCACCTCCCACGAGGAAATCCACCAGCTTGGATTTATCCTTCCTCCTCACGAGCAAAATCTCCTCCTCTACCTTCTATCGAGTTCTACCCGAGAAGTAACTCGAAACGACGACTCGTGCGACTCGACTGACTCGAGCTAGGAGTATCGCGAGCGCACGCAGGGCTTTTTGGGGGCTGATCGGAGTGGGGAGAGGGTGGTGGGGGGTAGGTGAGTGAGCGAACGAGGGAGTCAAGAGGGAGGAACGAGTTAACAGGACGTTTTAATGAGGGTGAGACGGAAGGCCGGTGAGGAGTCTCTCTTCTTCGCTCTTCTTCTCTCTACTTCTACCACGGATTATTACCTCGGCCTCTCTGCGCGTTCTAATCGCTTTGCGCACCCGTCCACTCGCGCCTGATATTATTCTCAGTTTGAGTCGCCGACGAACGCGAAGGCCCGCGTCGCGACGCCGCTCTGACGACGCTCGTCGGTGTCCCGATGCCTCGACCCGGCCGTAGCAAACCCTCCACCCTACCGCCTCGGCCCTGCTTCACCGGTGGGTTCTTCGACAGAGAGAGAAAGAGAGAGAGAAAGAGAGAGAGAGAGAGAGAGAGATACTCACGGCGCAAGCGTGCTGAAGCAGGTGCCAGAGCGCGCGCTTCTACGTCGGAACTTCTCCACCCACCACCTTTCCGCCACCTATTGCGACGTTGACCTCGACGTGGGCGCCTAGGTACCACGGGGGAGAGCGTAAAGGGTTGATCGAACCAAAGGTTGCTACAAATTCTTTTACACTATTAGATTTCTTCGATGAATTTAACCTCATGAGACATTACTTTGTTACTGTTGTTTCGGAGTGGATGATTTGATTTTGTCAAACCTTTGAGAGCGCTATGGACGCATATATGCGTCTGACGAAAGCTATCGGTGTGGACTAAGGACGCTTATATGAGTCTGTCGATTTTTCCAATCGACATACATAGAAGTATTACAGTTACTTTTGTATGAGATGAATACAGGTGCGTTCCTTAGTAACAGCATGGTAATAACGCTCTTTAATTATTTAATCTCGTGCAAAAGGATTACTATAACGTATTACTATTTGCACCTTGAATAGGTAATCAACAGAGTTCAGTCTAGTGAAAAAGTATTCCGTCCATCCGTACGGACCGCATAGGCCGCGAGTATTCAGCACTTCAAAGGGTTAATTTAGACGAGCCCTGCGTAAAATCCTGTCAACGTTAGCACACGCTTCGTTCTCTTATGAGATGCTCGTAATTATCAGTCGGAAGTATGCATTGCGTGTTTAGTAGTTTTGTTTTTGTTTGTTTCCTCAAGTGAGGAAATTTCTACACTGAAAAAATTGTATTCTTAAAATACAAACTTAATAATTCATCTTAATAGATATTCTTAATAGATAAGAATATTTTCTTATCGATATGACGGTTTTTGGAATATATTCTTAATAATCCATCTGAATGTCGCCACACAATGCGTGTCAGATTCGGTTAAGTTAGGTTACACATCGCGTGCGGCACATGTCGATGCCTGTATCTTGTCCCTCTTGCAATTCTGCGTAATTTTGAGTACTATATTATTTTGTGTGCTGTGTTGTGCAAAAAGTATGGATAAGGAAATGACGAAGAAGAATGAGGAAGTGGCTAGAAGAAGAGGGTTTGGGCGATTCAACGGAGATGTTTAGAAGGGGTGGAAATACATGTATATGTATATGAATTGTAACCTTCTCTCGTGACTATATTTCTCAACCAATTCTGATTTCAAGATACGGATAATGTAATTTTCGACAATATAAAGAGTGAAGCATTTCATTAAGAGTTTTGTTTCCAATAATTATATACGAAATATATCCATACAATTTTTTTACCAGGTTATGTTAACACGTTCGTCGCCCAATCACCTTGAATTTTGGTGACTGTTTAGTTAACTATCTAAAGCGTTAATTATACTTCCAAATACCTATTTTGATCATTTAAAAACAGGCACTGAACCCGTCACCCACATATGGGTGACGTGGCAACGAACGTGTTAAGAATATCTGATAAAATGTGTGTTAAGAATATTTGTTTAGAGAAATCTGTTTAGAACATTTTACTCTTAAATTAAGAAGATCCTCTTGTTACTTATTTTAGTGGAAAATATTCTAAACTTAAGTTGTAAATTCTTAAGATAAGAATACAATTTTTTCAGTGTACGATTTTTCGGGGAGAGGCTCGGGTATATTCTTGGAAACTTTTAACAGTCAATTTTTTGCTACCCCCTCCTTATATTGCCTTTGTGTGCCGGTTGACGTTTCTAATTGGCAATCTCCGAGGGTCACTTTGAGTTCTTAGATTCCTCGATGCTTTTCTACGAGTTTCTCGTCCGACATTGCACTCGTCGCACCGAATCTCTAAGAAGACCACTTCCCTTGCGCTCGTGCCAAAAAGAAACTTCCACGGGTGAGTAAGCGTTCGTAATTTCTCATTGGAAAATTTTTGTAGACTCTCGTACTCGCGAGACGTCGCACTTTTATAATTTCATTTTCATCGTCACTCGTCGAACGTCAAACCGAAACGAATTCAGTTCGAGGATCATTCATTATTCCCCCGTCATCTCTTTTCCATTCGTCTTCTTACGCGCAAATAAATCCTTCTCGAGCATCACCAACGAGTCTTCCATTTCTGGAAAATCTCGTGGGCCGAGAGGGATCGCGCGTGCCTTGAATATTCCAGTCGGATGCAAATCGCCCAACGACGTGCTAATTGGTCCGACATGCATATTCCTCTAATTAGCCTGACCCCTGGGATATGTGCGTCTTACAATTAGAGAAGAGAAAATTCTTTCCCACCCGTTCTCGTTCCTTTCCATTTCTCTCGTCTCACTTTTCCTCTCCCTCTTGATCTCGAACTCGCGCGAGACGGCGCAATACTCGGAATAACGTTGACATTTAATTAGGAACGAGTTCGAATCGTCCCACGAATGTTTGTTAGATTGCTACGTGACCTATGGAAATTTATGAGACGTCCTGGGACAAGTCGAAGGCTTCGTAGGCGTTTCGTGTGAGGCTGTTCACCGGCTAGGATATTATTTTTTACGAGGACAGTGTCCAGATCTACGAATGTGAAGAAATGGAGTTTTATCGGGTGGGTGGAAGTTTTATTCCGAAGGGCTACAACCACTCACCCGATAAAGGAGTTTCAATGGTAGAAGATTTCAATAGTGAACTTTTTCCATTTTATTTTAAGCATCGGACGCGCCCTTATAATTATTTTCTAATTTAAAAGTGAAAAAACAATTGGCATCCTGAACCTGCAAATTAAAATTCTTCGATCGAATATTCCGGAGAGACGGATGTACGTTAAAAGCGTATTGGTCAAATTTCGTGAGTGAAAACAATATTCACTACGACTTTTAAAATATGCAAGAGAGCACCAGAGTTCGTAACAACCAAATAATTTCAACTGCAGGAACGCGAATGCATATTTATTTACTCCGTTGGCCAAAATTTCGTTTTGACTCCTCTTCCTTCCTCCCTTGCTCTCTCGTTCGCAACACGCGCCCGCAACCAAGTGACGGCCCTATGCGCGCCCGCATTTAATTCCACTAAAAGGGTAACTTCGAATTAGCGAAATTAAATTTCGGATTAACGTGCCGCGCCACCGCGTGCCACCATAATTTTTCCGAAATATCCGAAATTACATTCACGTTATCGTGTACTCTCGGCCCTCGCGGTTTCTGGCCCTTTTCCTTCTGCACGCTCTCCTCTCTACTCCCTTGTGCGATCCACCCGTGGAGTTTCAATAACTCGACACCGTCTCAACGCAAATCCATCGAGCTTTTCCAATTTTCGCGAGTGCGAAAGGAGAAGGGTAGCGAGGAGTGAAGGGGCAGAAGAGGTATAGAGGAAGGAATAGCAAATGGAATAGTATGAGAGCGTAAAAAAGGGAAGCAGAAGACGACAGGAAGACGCGAGATTTTGGAGAAAACCCTTGCAAGGATGTAAATCCTGGAGAAAGAGTCCTCGAGTATTGGAGGGTCCCCTAGGTGGCTCGTAAACTTCTACATCCGACGAATCTTCTTATAAGATGGCCTGTTGCAAGTATCAACAAATTCCATTCGAATTTATTATTAGGTGTATAAATTAATTCTCGGCCCCTCACTTCTTTTGAAGAGAGTATCTATTTAAATTTGCATATTTTTCCCGCCGTATAGTTATTTTGAAGCGCCATCCTGTGGCTTCAAAAC
Source organism: Tiphia femorata (assembly GCA_944319695.1). NCBI lineage: Eukaryota > Metazoa > Arthropoda > Insecta > Hymenoptera > Tiphiidae > Tiphia > Tiphia femorata. The sequence continues at coordinate 1,584,939 of OX090904.1, read as the reverse complement.
GAGCTATCATACTTAATGTTGTTGATAATATAACCTCAAAAACCAAATAGTAAACGCTATGTCGTTCGAAAAGCAGCACCTGAGGCATTGCCTTGTTTTCTCCTTTCAATTGAAAAAAAGTGCTGCTGAAGCTAAAAAATTGATTTGTTCCGCCTTAGGCGAAAATGCTGTGTCCTACAGTACGTGTAAAAAATGGTTCCAAAATTTTCAGAATGGAAATTTTGATCTCCGGGATAAAGAACGCCCTGGACAAACCACCATCATTTTTCCGACACGGAATACGAAAGTTGCCTGAAAAGTGGCAAAAATGTATACATAGAAAGTGAGGGAGATTATTTTGAAGATTAAGAGATATCTAATTTTTTTTATAATAAAGACCAAAGTTTGATCAAAAAGGCCGAGAATTAATTTATACACCTAATATAAATTTCTCTTAAGAACGGCTAATCGATCGTTCGGCATCTCGACATTTCTCATCTCCTCCACTCGTTCAGTTTTCATTCGTCGACTACTAGAGTCCAGTGTAGGCGAAGGTTACCAGGCTGGATACGGACCGATCGTGACGCTATTGTCCCCACGAAGCGCGTCATTCTCTGGTTGGGTTAGAGGTAGACAGCTCGAAGGGACTTCTTTCTCTCGGTATAAGAAGCAGTATCCAATAGGATTCGATTCGCTACTTCTCCTGCCATTCTTACGTATGAGCTCTGGATCTCGAACAGTTGCGATTCCTTGTCCTGTCGTGGAACACACGGCATCCTCGAGACCAAATTCCTTCGATATCCTTCGAGAAGCTTGTCCACTCTTTGCCAAAGAAGATTCTATCCTCGCAATCTAATTCCATTTGTGTGTTGCCCGTCCAAGGCAGTGTCTGACATTAAAAGGAATGGATGCTAATGACTTGTCGACCTTGAAATTATAAATTAGCAGATGGTAGAGGTAATAGTTGATTTGCAGTTGAAGGAAGAAATTGTGCCGCTGTTCGTGAAGTAAAATGAAAATTCGCTAAATCAAGGAATGAATAGGGGTTAATTGGCACATTGGTACTAAAAAGTTCAGTTGTGACTCGACTGCCAAACGAGGAGGACAAGTTCATTTCTGTAAGTGAGTTCTAGGTGAGAAGAAGTGATCGTGAAACGCGAAGAAGAAACTTATGTGGGGTCTTGAGTGTGAGACTGTATGCGTGAGAGTGTTTGTGTGCGTGTGAGCATGCGAGTCGAGGCGATGCGATGCGTTTCTGTTTCGAGACGGAACGCTTTCAGCAGTCAGTGTGAAGCGAGGCTTCGAGCGGTATAGACGTTCAGTAATAAAATAGCCCTGTGTCAGTTTTCCTCTTACTCTTCTTCTCTACTTATTTCCACATTCTTACCAATCCTACACTTATTATCACCAGTTCTGGATATCGTGGGTAGAATTCTTGCAATTCGTACATCCTCGCAAAAGTTCTCTCGTTCATCGTGATGTTTATTCCAACAGGGAAATCCCTCAACAGCGACGCGAACGTAATAGCATTCTACCTTGAACGAGTTGAAAGTTTTCTTTGGGGTACAGGCAACCTTGGTGGAGGATCGTGAGAAAAGAAATTGTTATGAGACGTTCCTTTGTCGCTAACCGAAGGTGAGGAGGTTGAAAAGGGGGGAGGCGAATCGTTTTGTTATTACGGCCTTGCCAGGTTGGGGATACGTCTAATATAAGAGTTCCACAACGCTACAGGTGCGTCCCTCCATGATGGTATCGTTATTGAAAAGCCGTTTTGCTCGAGTCTGGGAAAGGAAATGAAGTAGAAAATTCATAAGGCGTGGTGGGAGAAGACGACGTCGTAAGATAAAAATCTCTTGGATTCTCTCTTGGATTGTCCGGCACGTTTATCCGCGCTTCCTCGACTTATTATCACAGTCGACGAGAGAATGATAAAATATGATACTAGTGGTTAGTGGTCGTCACGATCGCCGGGTGCTCGCGCTTCACGCTCGCCTTACCGGGTGCAGAAAAGTTTCGCTTTCTGCCATAGGCACGACCGCGTAACTCACGTTTCCATACTTGAATTTCCCATAATTTTGAAACGGTTGAAGATGGCGGTACATCAAATTTCGTGGCACCAAATGGGTATATACTCGATGTACATGCCAAATTTTGTTCGGATCCGTTTAGTCGTTTTGCCGGAATACTAGACTAAAGATTTGAATTAGCTGCCATTTTTAGGCACGACCGTAAAGGGAGTGGTGACTTATGCAATCGCCATCGCGAAAACCGTTCGCGCGCGCGTGTGTGTGTGTGTGTGTGTGTGCGCGTGTGTGTGTGTGTCCGTGTAGATCCTCGATTTCGGAAAAACGGCTGAACCGATCGGGACGAAATTTGGCACAAAAATCAAGTACACTACGGTGAGTTGACAATAAGATTTCTGAGCCGCTATCTTGAACCAACACAAAATGGCGGGAGATTCAAAATTTGAAAAAATTTAATTTAAATTTAATATTGCTGCCATTTCTAAACGGCTGAAGATAGTGGCACATAAAGTTTGCTGGCACCAAACGGATATATACTCAAAGTACATGCCAAATTTCGTTGCAATCCGTTCAGCCGCTTGGCCGGAATACTGGACGAATGGAAATAATGAAAAATTCATTAATCCATTAGTCCAGCATTCCGGCCAAACGGTTGAACGGATCCGAACAAAATTTGGCATGTACATCGAGTATACAGGGTGTCTCAGACCACCCATACAATCTCTCGTGGGGACATAGAGCGGCTTGCGCTGAACATAAAAGTCCTGTACCGTTTTGCGATAATCGCAATATTTATTGAGTTATTAATTGTTAAAGATCAAAGGAAAGGGCGTCCGCCAAAATAGCAGCGGGGGGAGCGTGGGTGCCTCTGCGAGCTGTAGGACGGCCCAGTTTACCTACAAACAAATGCGGGGTGCGGTAAGGGGAAGAATAACGAAAAAGAAGCCGGCCGTGCAGCAGTGTCTTAGCCTTCCCCTTACCGCGTCCCACGTTTGTTTGTAGGTAAACTGGGCCGTCCTACAGCTCGCAGAGACTCCATCGCTTCTCCCGCTGCTATTTTGGCGGACGCCCTTTCCTTTGATCTTTAACAATTAATAACTCGATAAATATTGCGAATATCGCAAAACGGTACAGGACTTTTATGTTCAGCGCAAGCCGCTCTACGTCCCCACGAGAGATTGTATGGGTGGTCTGAGACACCCTGTATATCCATTTGGTGCCACGAAACTTTATGTATAGCCATTTTCAACCGTTTCGAAATGGCGGCAAATTCAATTTTTTTATCCACTATTCCAGCGAAACGATTGATTAGTCCACTATTCCGGCAAAACGGCTGAACGGATTCGGACAAAATTTGGCATGCACATCAAGTATATACCCATTTGGTGCCACGAAACATTGTGTATGGGCATCTTCAACCATTTCGAAATGGTGCCAGTTTCAAATCTTTAATTCACTATTTTATAATTATAGTTTGAAAATCCCGTAATTTCAGTTGAAGATGACCATAAAGTTTCGTGGCACCACATGGGTATATTTTTAAACTACATTGCAAATTTTGTTTGAATCCGCGCAAGCGTTTCGCCGGAATACGGGATTAAAGATTTCAATTTATCGCAATTTCTGAATGCTTGAAGATAACCATGCATAAAGTTTCACCGCAGCAAAGGTGTATATACTCTATGTACATGTAAAATTTTAGTTCGAATGCATTTAATTGTCCGGTTTCGATCACTTGCGCGCATTGCAGAAATGCTGAATTTCGCGGGCGAGCGCGAAGCGCGAGCACCCGACGTTCTCAGGGGGTATGGCACTTGAGCGAAGCGAAAGCGCAGAGGACTCTGTAGCATAGTTTAATATCTCAATACTTGAATTTTCAACAATTTCGAAACGGTTTGAAATTCGTGGGCGAGCGCGAAGCGCGAGCAAAGGCGATCTGGGGGGATTGGCGCTTGAGCGAAGCGAAAGCGCAGGGAGTCTGCCCCCTAGTTAATTCGGCCAATCAAAAAATTTGAAAATTTCCAGTAATTGTCATTGTATACGTGTACATGTATGCGTAAAATTTTATCGGGATCCAATGAATAGTACCAAAGATATGAATTTTTCGATATTTGAATTTGCCGCCATTTTGTACCGGTTCAAGGTGGCGGCTCACAAACCTTATTGTGAACTCATAGTAATGTACTTGATTTTTGTGCCAAATTTCGTCCCGATCGGTTCAGCCGTTTTTCCGAAATCGAGGATACACACACACACACACACGCGCGCGCGCGAACGGTTATCAGGATGGCGATTGCATAAGTCACTCCCTTTACGGTCGTTCCTAATAAAATGAGAAAGGCATAAAAGGATATTTAATTTCGTCCACCGCGAGGAGAGGTTCCAGCCCGACGGGTAAATCAACGGGAGGGCAAAGGTGGAATAAATTTTGCTCGGAACAGGCAGATGTTGGACTTTCGACAACCTGTCGTTTTCCGTGGAAAGATACGCGGAGGTGTGCCGGTCCAATTGAATCTGTTATTCCTCCTGGCAGAGTTAAAGGGACACGTGACACGTTTCCCTTCCAGCCACACCACCTGCGCGAGACGCGACAATTGGCAGGTCAACGAACGGTTCCCGTGAGGATTCTTCCGTGAAATCGGCCTGAAACTCAGGCGTGTTTATTCCTTCCATCGCAGTTTCTCCACGCACCGAGAGAACGCGCGTATTTTCTCTTTGTCTCGTGCTTCTGACTTTCTCTTTATTTCGGATCATCCAATCTGGTGGACACGACTAGACAGTGAAATAGGAAACACTATCTTTCAATAGATAATAATTTCATTATTATCCGTTCTCCTTTTATCTATTTTTCGAATCCTCACGAGACGCTAAAAAAAATGCTAAAATAGTAACTTTGTAGCTTCTTTAGTTATCCAGCAGTTATCGAAAAGGGCCTATTTTTACGACCGTTTACTCTGGTCATACTCCTTAAGCGAGACAAACAAACTCATTCCAAGGAGATCGGGATATCGTATCTCTTTGCATTTTCATTTTCCCTTGAAAGCGCGTGGGCCTTCATTTAAACACACCACTGTGGAACCTTCGATCGTACAATCCCTCTCGTCGGAGAAATCACCGGAAAAACGATGGTCGTCGTTGTACGCCCCTATCTGCGAAGGGTGAGGAAGAGGGGGAGTATCGTGCAAACAGAAAATTCGTTTCCGAGCTTTACGCACGAGGACGACAACGACACTCTCTCCACCCTTTTCCACCCCTTTCCACCTCTTTCCACCCTTTTTGGCCCAACCCCTTCAACTTTATCCCCCGTTTTACATCCATCCTACGACAGGGGAAGCGATCGACGATTTACCTCCGTCCGATGAAATTAAAAAAGAGCACTCGCGCTGTCGTTGATTCTCGCGTGTCTATCCTACGGTGATCGGTGGGAACGAGGAAAGGGAAAATGGGGGTGAGAAAAATGTCGATATCTTCGGTAGACAAAGCAAGGAAGTACATTATCCCTAGGACCGTGAGCTGGTCCTGCTCGCGCAGGATTTACAGGCTCCACGGCAGCGCGCTGCGCCCGTTAACAACACTTTTCCTTCCTCTCCCCAATTTCTCCTTTCCTTCTCCCTCACTCTTCTTCCTACCTTTTACACCACCCGCGTGGATTGAAATATTGCACGAGGAATGTTTCGCGCAGGCGCACGAACGACGAAGGAAAATTCGCCCGTTTGTCTCCCTCGACTTCCATTCTTTATTTTTCCGTTAATTCGGCGATAATGACAGGGATTAACACGTTCGCGAACGTGAATGTTATAGCATTCATTTTCATTGTGATGCAGAATGACATGAACGCTGTAGCATTCAAATTTTAAAGCCAATTATTTTGAATTTAGTTTTGTATAACCTTAAGTTTTTGTAATTATTATACCTGTCGATGTAATGACTAACTGATTCTTTAGGTATTTTCGTATTATCTTATCTTTTCTCTATGTAGGGGAAAGTGGGGCACATTGGGACTGTTAAGGATTTTGAGCCTGTATTTTCCACAATTTTCATCCAATTTAAAATTTGTAAGAAACATAAGATATATTGAGGTTTTTGTTAAAGGACGATACCGGCTAATAGGCAAAAAAAACCGACTGTATTGTTAATAAAGTAATTTGTTAATAAGTGCAAAATGTCCGAATCTGCCCCACGGTGGGGTAGTTTGGGATTGCGATGGAATTTCTTAGAAATTACACTTAGAAAACACAAGAATCTATTTATTGGAAAAAACTACCGTCCACAATTTAATCCTTTGCATTCGGTTATCCCCTCTGAGGGGACAATATGAAAGGCGCCGGGAAAATGCCGAGTGCGAATTGTTAATAAACAAATAATCTACCTTTTACAGATTAGGAATGTTAAAAATGTTACTGTACGTTATAATAATACTTCTGAATTTCTTCTAATTCAAAATTACTTTCGATGTCTGAATCCGTTGCTTCATCCTTTTGCATTTTTTAAATAATTTCCTCTGTCTCAGTATCCTCATCTGTTGAATCTAACTCTGCTCTTTTTCTATGACGTTTTTTTATTTGTATTATCACGGGTGCTATTTTCTTTGAACTTTTGTATTAGATCTGTGTGATCATCGGGATTGAGAGAACAAGGCCAATCTGCCCCACTTAGGTTGTCCCAATCTACCCCACAGGTACTTCGAGTGGAAAACGCATCTATTCAACAATTCCTTCTATGCATTTCATAAACATAACTTGACTGTATAAAATCAATACAAGATGGAATATGTTGAACATCAAACAAAAGCTTCATTATTTATTTTACTCAACTTATAACCTTAAGAACAGACACAAGAAATGCTTACGTGGATACCCGAAAACACTAAAACTTTAATATCTTCAACAGTTTTTTATCTGTGATTGTGAAAGTGACTGACATTGAAGGAATTAGTGTCTAACTGATTCTGACAAGACAGCCAACTGCTAAATCACGATAATTGCCGCAAAAATCGAAATGTCCCAATGTGCCTGCCCCATGTCCCAAACTACCCCAATCTCCCCTACTTACAAATTTCTCAAATTTCGGATATCACAACCATTTTAGAAATACAATGACTGTCAATTTTTCCACCTCGCTGAAACTTTTACTGTCCGCGAACGTGTTAACAATTTCTTCGTTTCAGCACGCAGAAGATGAAGACGAATGAGAGGACGTTAACGGAAAAATCCTTGAGAAATTCCACGACATCCACGAATTCTTGGAGAATCCCTGTTTAGCAGGCAGCAACGAGCGAACGTTTATCCGCGCTTAATGTTATCCACCCTCCCACTGTCCTCTCCAAGGGGAATTGTGACCAGCTTACATGTCGTAGGCAACCGCCGCCCATCGCCTACGCAGGATTACATTCGCTAACGTAAATAGAGAGAGAGAGAGAGGGGGTACCACCACGGGATGGGATTCCTCGGAAGGGTGCTTCTCCGAGGGCTTGATGGAATTTCCAGGAAGTACCGTCGACACGTAGTACATAAGTAAGGAGGATTGCTTATCGACGATCCTTATCGTCGAGCTCGACGTCGTAACAGGAAATTCGAAATTGCCAGTCGGTGAAGTAAATCAATTTCTGTGGGAATTGACTCGCGTAGACGAGGGTACGCGTATATCCCGGAAGAAGAAATTGCGAGATCAATTCGATTCTCCCGTTTTACGAGATTATTTTCCATCGTTCGGCCTATCGCTAGCTAGCTTTCTTCCTCTACCCCGTATATCCAAATGTGTGGAGAATTAGGCCGCTTGGGATGAATAGGGTCGAAAGGTCGATGGGGATAGATGCGAGGGTGGAATATGCGATGTCTGTTGGCGATGATACCGAATGTTCGCGTGATGTTGCGTCCCTGCCTTCTTCCCACTCATCGTCACTTCACCCCGCTTTCCGTTTTCCCGGCCACTACGACTTTCGACGATGCCTCCATTTTCCGGCCCTCGCGGTAAGACGATGACCGATCGAATTTTCCCAGGACTCCACAATGGCGCGATTCGTGCACCCCTCTTTTTTTTACAACCCTCGAAAAACGGCTTGCTAAAATTCCGACGAATGTTCATTAGGCACGACCGTTAAGGGAGTAGCTTATGCAATCGCCATGCTAAAAACCGTTCGTATGTATGTGTGTGTGCGTGTGTCCGTGTATATTCTCAATTTTGGAAAAACGGCTGAACCGATCGGGACGAAATTTGGCACAAAAATCAAGTATATTACTGTGAGTTCACAATAAGGTTTGTGAGCCGCCATCTTGAACTGGTACAAAATGGCGGAAAATTCAAATATCGAAAAATTGATATCTTTGGTACTATTCATTGGATCCCGATAAAATTTCACACATACATGTACACGTATACAATTACAATTTCTGGAAATTTTCAAATTTTTTCATTGGCCGAATCAAAAATGACGGCTAATTCAAATCTTTAGGCCAATATTCCGGCAAAACGACTGAACGGATCCGAACAAAATTTGGCATGTACAAAAATCAAGTACATTACTGTGAGTTCACAATAAGGTTTGTGAGCCGCCATCTTGAACTGGTACAAAATGGCGGCAAATTCAAATATCGAAAAATTCATATCTTTGGTACTATTCATTGGATCCCGATAAAATTTTACACATACATGTACACGTATACAATGACAATTTCTGGAAATTTTCAAATTTTTTGATTGACCGAATCAAAAATGGCGGCTAATTCAAATCTTTAGTCCAATATTCCGGCAAAACGACTGAACGGATCCGAACAAAATTTGGCATGTACAAAAATCAAGTACATTACTGTGAGTTCACAATAAGGTTTGTGAGCCGCCATCTTGAACTGGTACAAAATGGCGGCAAATTCAAATATCGAAAAATTCATATCTTTGGTACTATTCATTGGATCCCGATAAAATTTCACACATACATGTACACGTATACAATTACAATTTCTGGAAATTTTCAAATTTTTTGATTGACCGAATCAAAAATGACGGCTAATTAAAATCTTTAGTCCAATATTCCGGCAAAACGACTGAACGGATCCGAACAAAATTTGGCATGTACATCGAGTATATACCCATTTCGTGCCACGAAACTTTATGTACCGCCATCTTCAACCGTTTCAAAATTATGGGAAATTCAAGTATGGAAACGTGAGTTATGCGGTCGTGCCTATGACAGGAAGCGAAGCTTTTCTGCACCCAGTAAAGCGAGCGCGAAGCGCGAGCACCCGGCGATCGTGCCGACCACTAACCACCACTAGTTTTTCTTTCGCTTTCTCATGACTCACGATTAACGTAAACATCGTTCGTGTCCGCTCGTGTATCTCGTGCATCAAAAACCGTGGAGCTTCCGAGAAAATTTTCATCCCCGCGTTAATTCTACCCTGGTCAGTGGAGGTGAGCACAAATTAACAATAACGGACGGTAAACTCGATATCTACAACCCTCGAAAAACGGCTTGCTAAAATTCCGACGAACGTTCATCTCCCTCTCGTGATTCACGATTAACGTAAACATCGTGCTCGTGTATCACGTGCATCAAAAACCGTCGAGCTTTCCGAGAAAATTTTCATCCCCGCGTCAATCTCTTACCATTCTACTCCAGCCAATGGAGCTGAGCGCAAATTAACAATAACGAGCGGTAAACTCGATATCTACAACCCTCGAAAAACGGCTTGCTAAAATTCCAACGAACATTCATCTCTCTCTCTCTCTCTCCTTCTCTCTCGTGATTCACGATTATCGTAAACATCGTGCTCGTGTATCTCGTGCATCAAAAAATGTCGAGCTATCCGAGAAAATTTTCATCCACGCGTTAATCCCTTACTATTCTACCCTGGTCAGTGGAGCTGAGCGCAAATTAACAATAACGGACGGTATCTCGATATCTACAACTGTAAGGAGTAAATAAACGCCTAGGCGAAATTGAAAGGAACAGGAGAATCGGAGAGTATAGGTAAGGAGAGAGAGAGAGGTGATGAAAGGTAAGGAGAGAGAAAGAGAGAGAGAGAGAGAGAGAGAGAGAGAGAGAGAAAGTACGGAGTGAAAGAGAGAATTAACGCGGTCCTAACGGGTTGAGGCGAAAATCAAAGTCAGTCGAGCTCGAAGCGTGGTCAAAGACACTCCGATATCAGGAGGATTATATTTATATACATATACATCTATACAAAGAGCTCGAAATTACCAGGACTATATAATTCAAAAGGATCTTAACCACGCCCATATTAAGAACATTTGGAATAATTACATATACACGCCCAACAAAATCTCTCTGCCACGTTCTGGCCTCCACGTACAACCAAACTTTGGTCAGTTATACATCCTCATATACATATACATATATCTAGTTTGATAGTCACTTCGCGCACTTGTTTCACAAATTAACTTATTAATGTAGACGTCTGCGTGTATGTATGTATGTGTGTGTTCTTTCTGCGTTATTTATTATTACGGCTATACATATACACCGATTTTAATTATATGTACGGGTCCGTGAACTTATTGAATTTTATATTGTTTTATTATTTATTAATTATCGTGTTTATTGATGTAAGGAATAAGGGGTTGATTTTATATTTTACTATTTGACTATATTAACTTTTAATAAAAATACGAAATCCCGAAATCTGATTACAATACATATATGACCCGTTACGCAACTCTCGAAAAACAACTTGCTAAAATTCCGACGAACGTTCATCTTCCTCTCCCTCCCGTGACTCGCGATTAACACTATTCCTACCGACCGGTCACTTGACCATTTTTAGGCACGACCGTAAAGGGAGTGACTTATGCTATCGCCATCGCGAAAACCGTTCGTATGTGTGTGTGTATGTGTGTGTGTGTATGTGTGTGTGTGTGTGTGTGTGTGTGTATGTGTGTGTGTGTGTCCGTGTATATCCTCGATTTCGGAAAAACGGCTGAACCGATCGGGACGAAATTTGGCACAAAAATCAAGTACACTACTGTGAGTTGACAATAAGGTTTGTGAGCCGCCATCTTGCACCGGTACAAGATGGCGGGAAATTCAAATTTCGAATAAAATTTAATTTTGCCGGCATTTCGAAACGGTTGAAGATGGCTATACATAAAGTTTCCTGGCACCAAATGGGTATATACTCCACGTGCATGCCAAATTTCATCCAAATCGGTTCAGCCGTTTGGCCGGAATACTGGATTAAAGATTTTTATTAAGCAAATTTAAGTCTTTAATCCAGTATTCCGGCAAAACGGCTGAACCGATCGGGACGAAATTTGGCACAAAAATCAAGTACAGTACTGTGAGTTGACAATAAGGTTTGTGAGCCGCCATCTTGAACCGGTACAAGATGGCGGGAAATTCAAATTTCGAATAAAATTTAATTTTGCCGGTATTTCGAAACGGTTGAAGATGGCAATACGTAAAGTTTCCTGGCACCAAATGGGTATATACTCCACGTGCATGCCAAATTTCATCCAAATCCGTTCAGCCGTTTGGCCGGAATACTGGATTAAAGATTTTTTTAAGCCAATTTAAGTCTTTAATCCAGTATTCCGGTAAAACGGCTGAACGGATTCGGACGAAATTTGGCATGCACATGGAGTATATACTGATTTGGTGCCACGAAACATTGTGTATGGTCATCTTCAACCATTTCGAAATGGTGCCAATTTCAAGTCTTTAATCCACTATTTTATTTTATAATTATAGTTTGAAAATCCCGTAATTTCGAAACGGTTGAAGATGACCATGCATAAGTTTCGTGGTACCAAATGGGTATATTTTTGAACTACATGCCAAACTTTTTCTGAATCCGTGCAGGCGTTTCGGCGGAATACTGGATTAAAGATTTCAATTTTCGTAATTTCCGAATGGTTAAAGATAATCATGCATAAAGTATATACTTGATGTACATGTAAAAGTTTGGTTCGGATGCATTTAATTGTCAGGTTTCGATCACTTGCGCGCATTGCAGAAATGCTGCATTTCACGGGCGAGCGCGAAGCGCGAGCACCCGACGTTCTCAGGGGGTATGGCGCTTGAGCGAAGCGAAAGCGCAGAGGACTCTCTAGCATAGTTTAATATCTCAATACTTGAATTTTCAACAATTTCGAAACGGTTTGAAATTCGTGGGCGAGCGCGAAGCGCGAGTGCCGCGGTCGTGCCTATTGCAGAAAAGCGAAGCTTTTCTGCACCCGGTAAAGCGAGCGCGAAGCGCGAGCAAAGGCGATCTGGGGGGTTGGCGCTTGAGCGAAGCGAAAGCGCAGGGGGTTTACCCCCTAGTTAACATTTCGATTAGAATTTCCAATATACAACATAATTCCATCGCCTTTAAATTTCACGACATTTTCTAAAATATACGTATAATACATTTTTCAATATTTTAGGAAAAGTCGTGAAATATAAACGTGATGCTATCACGTTATATATAGGAAATTCTAAACGAAATTTTAAAAATGTTTAGTTGTGGTAGGAATAGTGTTAACGTAAACATCGGTCCAGGGGGTTGGTCGTGTATCTCGTGCCTCAAAAACCGTCGAGCTTTCCGAGAAAATTTTCATCCCAGCGTTAATCCCTTACCATTCTACCCCGGTCGGTGGAGCTGCGCGCAAATTAACAATAACGGGCGGTAAACTCGATATCTACTTCTGTCCGCGAGCCAGAAGGGCCATCGCGGTCTCGCGATAATCGACGTAATTCCATCGCGTATTCTCGCAATTCGCGGTATTGTCCCCGTGCGGTTCGCCACGGTGCGCGCGACGCGGTGGTGAATCGCAGAACGGCGATTGGCGCTGGTCTCTTTACGCAAAAGCCCGGAGGCGGGGGTGGTGGTTGTCGAGTGGGACTACGCTGCAGCATCGAGGGCACCCGGCACGCGCGTTCTCGAAGTAGCATTTCGGTAAGTGTGTAGGAGCTTTGAAATGTAATATTCATACCGTGTACCCTCCCAACGGGGGTTGGTGGGGTGAGTGGGCTTTTCTTTCCAGCGAGGCGACGAGGCGACGAGGCGGGCCGAATGAATTGAGCAGATTTAAGGGATGGCGGAAGATTTTTCGCGCCTCGTCACTCCTGAAATTTTTTTCAGCCCCAACGGAAGACCGAAAGAGAGTAAAAGGTGAACGAGAGAGAAACTTTCCAAAGAACCTTGCTGGATTCATCTGCAAATGGTGTAATTACCGAGTTCTGGTTTAACGAACGATAAAACAGAATATACGTGGTGTTCGCGCTATTACTAGCCAGCGTTTTTCTTCCAAATAATTAATATTAGAAAAAAAATGAAACAGGAAAAAGTAGTACTGTTCTTCATACGCGACACAATGGCGTATGAATTTTTTGTGTGTTTACAGTATTTTCTAAGAAATGAAGGTGACCTAGAATTTTTTAAATAAAATGATATACTTTTTTATCTACCATAAGATAATGTGTTCTAAGACGTGTTCAGTGACCTATGACTCAAGGTCATTGAAGATCATGCAAAGTCAGAAAACGAAAGAAACGTTTTGTATGTTGTATCAGTGTATTTACAGATATTCTGTATGGCCTACAGCAGATGTTCAATATGCCTTCCTCGTTCTTGAATGCACATTTCAGCCCTATGCATTACGTTTCTGGTAGCTTTCTTGACTTTTTTTTATGGAATACCATAAAAGGGTTAGTTTACGACACACCGCCCAGAGATGTGAACAATTTGAAAGATAAAATAACAGAAGCCTGTGAATTGTTATCTCAGAGTATATTAGAGAAAGCTACCAAAAACGTAATTCATAGGGCTGAAATGTGCATTCAAGAACGAGAAAGGCATATTGAACATCTGCTGTAGACTCGCCATAGAGAATATCTGTAAATACATTGATACAACATGCAAAACGTTTCTTTCGTTTTCTGACTTTGCATGATCTTCAATGACCTTGAATCATAGGTCACTGAACACGTCTTAGAACACATTATCTTATGGTAGATAAAAAAGTATATCATTTCATTTAAAAAATTTTAGGTCACCTTCATTTCTTAAAAAATACTGTAACACACAAAAAAATTTCATGTTGCGTATGAAAAACAGTACTACTTTTTCCTGTTTCATTTTTTTCTAATATTAATTATTTGGAAGAAAAATACTGGCTAGTAATAGCGTGAACACCCTGTATATTTAAGATTTAGCAAGGTAGACGAAGCGGTGTGGAGGTTTGAATAACGAAGATAAAAGTGAATCTTTCATTCGACGATGAATATTCGATACGAGCCACCACTCGATCGGCAAATATCACTTAAAAATCCATGGTATCGCTTCTAACTCTTCGTCACTCGGTCTCCTCGCATTTGTGCCTTTTTGCGAACGATCCGCCGAGTTTCTCGGGCTTTCGAAATCCTCTCCTTTGCAGCTACTCGCCCCTTTTATCCTCCTTCCCTCGAACATGTCCCATCGCCACGAATTGTGCCACCGTGTCACGAAGGAGTCCAACGATACTCCGTGGACAGGATTGTTACCCTCCTCTCGTGGCAAAAGAGGGTTGAAAGGGTGGTATTCGTCGAAGATAGTGGATAGTCTCGTTGCCAGCAGGAGGTTAGTCGCATGCAATATTCATACGCTGTAACCCCCGCAATAAGCCTCGTTGAATGGAACTCTCACAATTCGCTTCTTGGGGTGAGTGCCTCGACCGAGGATGGCCGAGGGTGGTCGACGGTGGCCGAGACTGTGGCCGAGAGTGACTATGAACCGCGAGAGCTTGTACGTGTGTGAACACATATGAGGTTTGCAGTTATGTGCCTACGTGACCCTCGCATGCTCCTCATCCTCCCCTATCTCTTTCTCTGGTATCTAGGTGCACCCCCCGTTTGCCTTCCTTTTTGTCGCTCCTCGTTCGCTGCACTTCATCCTCCACCCGCATTGAGAGAAAAAAAATGTTTCGGTTTACTATAATCTCACTATTTTTTATAGATAAATTTGACGCGAAACATATTTTTATACTTCACTTAACCATACAAAGTATAGTAGAATGAACGATTCGTACAAATGGTTATATTATTAGCTTTGTTCTTGTTACCATATGTATAGTAAAATGTGCTATGTGAATGTAGTTAGTTCTATCGCTATGTATAAAATATTCTGGCAATATTAACTATATAAAATAGTTACTTTTCTTACAATTATATATTTTCAACCATACTATATTTTTAGTTGAAATAACCATAATTCTGGGTAAAAGCATAATATAGTTGGTTATACTATGCCTCTATTGTAATTATTACCGACATTATAACACCCGGACTGAGAGAAAAAAAACGTTTCGGTTTACTATAATCTCACTATATTTTATAGATAAATTTGGCGTCAAACATATTTTTATACTTTACTTAACCATACAAAATATAGTAGAATGAACGATTCATACAAATGGTTATAGTATTACCTTTGTTCTTGTTACCACGTGTATAGTAAAATGTGCTACGTGAATATAGTTAGTTCTATCACTATGGGTGTTAACGATAATTCGATTTCGAGTTAGTTCGATTAGGGTCGAAAAATATGATAGGCACAACCACCTACTGTCTTCATGATTCATGACAACCCAATGCTGTCCGGTAAGTCGAGTAGAGTTAGTTAGGATAGCGTAGTGAATAACGTGCGTACGAGAATTGACAATTATCAGGTAATAGAATTTTGTTAAATGTGAAACAATTACATTAGAAAACAATGAATTATTTAACGAAAATTACAAGTGCTAAATGAAACAAGTAGTAACTTTAATTTAGTACTTGTAATTTTCGTTAAATAATTCTTGTTTTCTAATGTAATTATTTCGCATTTAACAAAATTCTATTACCTGATAATTATCGATTCTCGTACGCACGTTATTCACTACGGCAGCCTAACTAACTCTACTCGACTTACCGGACAGCATGGAGTGGTTGTGCCTATCATATATTTCGACCCTAGTCGAACTAACTCGAAACCGAATTATCGTAAACACCCATGTATGAAATATTCTGGTAATATTAACTATATAAAATAGTTACTTTTCTTACCATTATATGTTTTCAACTATACTATATTTTTAGTTGAAATAACCATAATTTTCGGTAAAAACGTAATATAGTTGCTCATACTATGCCTCTATCGTAATTATTACCGACATTATGGTAACATTTACCATAAATATGATATTTTCAACTATAATTTCGTTACTATGCCATTATAGTTAGATATATCATATACTTTTCTCTCAGTGTATTTATGTACACTGGGAGAAAGAAATGGTTGGATTTACTATAATCTCACTATATTTTACAGTTAAATTTGACGTCAAACATATTTTTGTAGTTCACTTAACCATACAAAATATAGTAGAATGAACGATTTATACAAATGGTTATATTATTAACTATTACTTTTGTTCTTGTTACCATATGTATAGTAAAATGTGCTATGTGAATATATTAGGTGTATAAATTAATTCTCGGCCCCTCACTTCATTTGAAGAGAGTATCTATTTAAATTTGCATATCTTTCCCGCCGTATAGTTGTTTTGAAGCGCCATCCTTTGGCTTCAAAACGAGCTATCATACTTAATGTTGTTGATAATATAATCTTAAAAACCAAATAGTAAACGCTATCTCGTTCGAAAAGCAGCACCTGAGGCATTGCCTTCTTTTCTCCTTTCAATTGAAAAAAGTGCTGCCGAAGCTAAAGAATTAATTTGTTCCGCCTTATGCGAAAATGCTGTGTCCTACAGTACGTGTAAAAAATGGTTCAAAAATTTTCAGAATGGAAATTTTGATCTCTGGGATAAAGAACGCCCTGCACAAACTACCGTCATTTTACCGACACGGAATACGAAAGTTGCCTGAAAAGTGGCAAAAATGTATAGAAAGTGAGGGAGATTATTTTGAAGATTAAGAGATATCTAATTTTTTTTATAATAAAGATCAAAGTTTGATCAAAAAGGCCGAGAATTAATTTATACACCTAATAGTTCTATCACTGCGTATAAAATATTTTGGTAATATTAACTGTACATATAAAATAGTTACTTTTTTTACCATTATATGTTTTCAACCATACTATATTTTTAGTAGAAATAACCATAATTTTGGGTAAAAACATAATATAGTTGATTATATATATTATGCCTCTATCGTAATTATTACCGACATTATGGTAACATTTACCATAAATATGATACCTCCAACTATAATTTTGCTACTATGCTATTATAGTTAGATATATCAAATACTTTTCTCTCAGTGCGTGTGAGCCTCGGAGATGCACAAGGTGCTTTAGCACGTTGATCGTCACATTCAATCATCGTCTGATTACAAATGATCAAAATAGGTACTTTGAAGTTTAATTAACGCTTTGGACAGTTAACTAAACAGTTGCTAGAATTCAAGGCGATCGCCGTGTTAAAGCTGAAGGAGTGGAACTTCGGAGCGCGTAGTTTCATTTGAGAATTGTTCTGGAGACCTTAGAAATTTTAACGAATCAAAACAATTAGTCGAGTAGAGGAAATTCGAGAATGCATTGAGAAGTCGTGTATCGAGAATTCATTTCTCGCAAAAAGATTAGTATCAAAGCTTGCACGAGAGATTATTGGAGCATCCTCTACAAGAGATAGGAGCTCTCTATGTAATTTCATCTATTTATCTTTACACATTCGATACTCTTGCGCGTGTATTCCTACCTGGGCGCTTTTATCCATCGCTTTGTCTTTTTCCTCTCTCGTGACTCTTCTTCCTTCTTCCTCGGTCTGTTTACCAGCACCCATTCTATTTGCTCAAATCCACCCTCTCTATCGACGCGTCTCTCTTCGTGTATGAGCGCGTTCGTCTTCTATTTGTCCTAGAGATCTCCCGTCGATTTTTCCCTCTACCTTCTTTTCGCAACGCGAGAAAACAGAAAGGAAGGGTGCCTTTGAAATTTTCAAACGGCTTAAAAATCGCAAGGTAACCTTTCTCCCAGCTTCATCTCTTTCGTCCAAACCCGCATACTTTTCCCTTCTTCTCTCGTCCTTCTAATTTCCATTTTATCGGCAAAAGTACAAATGTTCCGGTCAATCCATCCGGTTGGTTACTCCCGTGGCGCCGTCGGCGGTTCCGGAAGAAGGCCTCGGCGCCATACGATCTCATCTGTCCAAATGTAGGGATAAAGAGAGAAAGAGAATCGTGCACATCGCAGACTGGACGCAGGACGGAGGATAGAACGTGATAATCGATTGAGATCGATCTCACGAACCCTCTCGCTTCGTCTTCTCCCTCGACCATTCGATTACAGGGGAAACTCACTTGTATCTATCGACTTCTCGGTGAACATCCGCTGACGACGTTGGCGAGCTCGTAATAAAAGCCGACGAGCGTCTGGCCGGCATGAAACTGATAAGGACGAGAGGAGGGAGGAAAGTGAGAAAGGAAAAAGCTCGAGGAAAGATTCTTCGAGTTATCGAAACGGCACCGAGCGTGTCGTCGAATAAGGCGGCCGTACTCTCATCGAGATAATAAAATTTTATCTGCGCCCGTTAACGTTTTCTCAACGTCGCTCGTCACTCTACCCATTTGTGTACCGAGTAGGAGGACCGCTTGAGCTTAAAATCTACCCTCCATGGAAATTTACAGTCTTGCCCCTCGTTTATATCCAAGACTACACTGAAAAAATTGTATTCTTATCTTAAGAATTGACCACTTAAGTTTAGAATATTTCCTACTAAAATAAGCAACAAGAGGATCTTCTTAATTTAAGAGTAGAATGCTGTAAACAAATTCCTCTAATCGAATATCCTTAACAGGATATTCTTAATATAGCCTGGTAAACAATTTGTATGGATTTATTTCGTATATAATTATTGGAAACAAAACTCTTAACCCCTTGACTACTGTGGGCGCCTATAGGCGCTTAGGAATCTTGCGTTTGTGACACTGAGAGCGCCTACAGGCGCTCCGAAAATTATATCGGTATTTAGTCCCATAAATTTTACCTTAGTTAGACAAGAGTTAATGCTAATTTTGCAAGTACATATTCCGATAGACATCTGTTATTTAAATATTTAAATATTAGGGAAAAATCAAAAAAGACAATAACCGAATTGTGAAGACATCACTTCGTACCGTGGTAATTATTTTTTGCTTAGCGAATCATTCCATATCGCCTCATATTTTCTTGTTTTATCCCTACAATGAAATATTCGAATAAGAAAATGCTTAACTTTGCTTTTACGCAGTGAAATTCAGTTTTTCGATTATTGAAATATGTTTTCTGTTCCGTATATGTTCTGAGTGCACATTGTACCTCAATTCCTGCCGTATGGTATGGCCGGTACGTATCAAAGTTTGCCGTAGTCAAGGGGTTAATGAAACGCTTCACTCTTTATATTGTCGAAAATTACATTATCCATATCTTGAAATCGGAATTGGTTGAGACATGTAGTCACGAGAGAAGGTTACAATTCATATATACAAGTATTTCTATTACTTGTAAATATCTCCATTAAATCGCCCAAATCCTCTTCTTCTAGCCACTTCGTCATTTCCTTATCCATACTTTTTACACAACACAGCACACAAAATAATATAGTACTCAAAATTACGCAAAATTGCAAGAGGAACGAGACACAGACATCGACATGTGCCGCACGCGATGTGTAACCTAACTTAACGGAATACTGACCCGCATTGTGTCGCAACATTCAGATGGATTATTAAGAATATATTCCAAGGAACCGTCATATCGATAAGAAAATATTCTTATCTATTAAGAATATCTATTAAGATGAATTATTAAGTTTGTATTTTAAGAATACAATTTTTTCAGTATATAAAAAATGTGTCATGCGCATCTGTATAGGATATGTCTTAAACGTTTTTGAGAATCTGGAGAGGACTTCTGGAGTATTGTAATTTTAACGTTTTAATGGCCGCACGTCTACACAGTCAAACATTGCCAGGGGCCGGTAATATTTTTAAAGAATTAATTTGAAAAAGCTTGATGTAACTTCACGAAATAATTCATCCTGTGCGAACAAACACATAAAACAATAACAACAATAAGAACACATTCAATACAACAAATTTAAGAACAATTTAACAACGAATGTAATATTGTTCCTTTGTCTGATAATTATTGATGCAATCACCTACGTGTAACAGTACTTGACAAGTCGAAATACGAAGCCAATAGCAATATCCACACTTGTTTACGTTCATCAATCATCAAACAGAGAGTGTGGTACCGTCCAGTAACCTTCGACGGTAGCATCACACACGTGTTGTGTGAGCGGATATTAAAGCGTTAATGTCAACTATTTCTCCACAATGGACCTTTGATTCTTGTCAATTCTTTCACGAGCCTCAAGATATTAAAGTTCCACTCGAGTGTTCGCGTGAGATGAACGTCGCGGTATTTGAATTACGAGATGTGCCGTATAATTTCGACTTTCCCCCTCAAACCGCTTCCTTCACCTCCTCCATTTATTTCTCTTGGCGTGGAACAAAGGCTCGTTACGGGGCGCCATCGAGTCACTTGGCATGCTACACTGGCACCACAGCGGAATGCCGTTACTTTGAGTGAACGGATGAGAGGGGTGAGGTGGTGGCATAATTGTAAGCAGGCAGAAGCAGGTTGACTGGGTCGCATTAATCGTTCCCCCTCCACCTTCTACGGGAAGGAAGACAGTTTCGTGAAGGAGGTTGACGCGAAGGCTAAAGGATGGACTCAAGACCTTACGTGGATAATAATGGATCTTCGGAGTAAAGGTATGGGTGGCTCTCGACTAAATCGGTGGTAAGGGAGGTAGGTACACTGAAAAAATTGTATTCTTAAAATACACACTTAATAATTCATCTTAATAGATATTCTTAATAGATAAGAATATTTTCTTATCCATATGACGCTTTTTGGAATATATTCTTAATAATCCATCTGAATATCGCCACACAATGCGTGTCAGTATCAGTGTTGCCAGTTATCGCCAATTGGGCGACATGAAGGAAGTTGTTGGCGACACTATTTTCAAAATTGGCGACTGGCGATGAATTGGGCGACTTTAAAATGTTTTGAAGTATTATAGCTTGCAGTAATAATTACTAGATGACGCTGTCAATTTTTATTTTAGTTAAGTTTCGTTTAATTTAAAATTATCGTTTTTATAATCTCTTTAGGATGGTTGGTAAAAGAAAAAAATTCGAACATTTTGACGCAAGCTTATTGCAAAGTGTGTCGAGCCCATTTGAGAGTACATAAAACCGACCTAATGAAATGTGACTACAAAAGTTCATATTAATCCTAACCACAAGATGACGCCACCTAACAGCTTATTCCTTTTTTTTTAATTGGAGATTTTGGGCATCTTCTGACAGTAAATACGGCGACTTTAGGTTAAAAAATACTGGCAACACTGGTATTCAGTTAAGTTAGGTTACACATCGCGTGCGACACATGTCGATGCCCGTATCTTGTTCCTCTTGCAATTCTGCGTAATTGAGTACTATATTATTTTGTGTGCTGTGTTGTGCAAAAAGTATGGATAAGGAAATGACGAAGTGGCTAGAAGAAGAGGATTTGGGCGATTTAATGGAAATATTTACAAGTGATAGAAATACATGTATATATGAATTGTAACCTTCTCTCGTGACTACATTTCTCAACCAATTCTGATTTCAAGATATGGTTAATGTAATTTTCGATGATATAAAGAGTGAAGCATTGCATTAAGAGTTTTGTTTCCAATAATTATACACGAAATATATCCATACAATTTTTTTACCAGGTTATGTTAAGAATATCTGATAAAAATATCTGTTAAGAATATTTGATTAGACGAATCTGTTTAGAACATTCTACTCTTAAATTAAGAAGATCCTCTTGTTACTTATTTTAGTGGGAAATATTCTAAACTTAAGTGGTAAATTCTTAAGATAAGAATACAATTTTTTCAGTGTACGAATGGAGGCCGTAGGGGATGTTATTTGTACGATGAACTTAATTTGATTCTATCGCATCGCATAGATTATCGCGTGAAATCGTAAAAAGCACGAATGCGTGTGTTATCGTTATGAAAAAAAAGTACGGCATAATTTGAAAGGAATGAGTAAACCAGGGGAGAATTTTCGATAGTGGTAAAGCCTTTATAAGAAACTTCGTTCCTTCCCCTGTCTCACGACGTACGACTTAATTTGAGAGAAATTTATTGCCTCCCCGACGATCTTCTTCCTCTTGTTTGCCTCCTTCAGTTGGCCATTAAACTTTTACGGTGAGCCCCGAACACTCGTGCCACCATGAGGCAGCCCTCCCGACGACTTCGTCCCTCGCAAGTTTCCACTCGAGGGACTCTGGACCCTCCGTATCTTTCATATCGCATCCAAATTACAATGAAAATTATTTACGAAATTCAACTTTCTTTCCCCAATATCGCGAACTCGGTCGAATTGAAAAAATACGCATACGAATGAATTTATTTTTAATTAACATTAATTGCCTTGAAACTCGTTGATCCGACGTGTCGATGCAAAATACAAAAAGGAAGGAATTCGCTTTTAATTAATAATTTGTCGTGTAAATCGTCGACTCGTAATTGTAAAAATATTGATTTTCGACGAACACAAATTAGCGAGGATTCTTTAAATTACATTCTCGCGGCATGTAACTCAGGCGCAAGTATAACTGCGTGTTAACAAGTTCCTCTTTTCTAGTGAGAGTCACGGAAAGATGCAATTGACTGGAGAAATATAGACAGGTTCGAAAAAGCTTTCGTTGAGTTTTCTTTCGTTCTCGAATAAACCCACTTCCAGTTTCACCTACGCTGATATTTTTCCATTCGTGTTAAAAAGTATTGCGCAGAGGAGAGAGACATTGTCGCGAATTCCGAACGTAAAACGTTCCAATCGGGATTTGAAAGTTTCACCGTCCCTCGAATATCTCGCTGAGAATTTCTCGGACGACCAAACATCGGACGCAGTTACCGGAAAGCACTCGAATCGCTTATTTCCTCTCGGCCCGATCGAACGAATTTTCTCTCTTTTCTGCCGATCGTTACTCCACAATGAATACCCGGGAAAAATGCAAACTCCGATCGAGAAGCCGTCCGAGGCTCGGCATTAACGTCCGATCCGCTTGACTTTATCTACGAAGATCCTCCGAGTGGTTCCTTCGGCTCCTCGAGATAAACGTCGAGCAGCCATCAAATAATAAACGATCCGTGAAAGTGGCTGTAGGGTAACGGTCGCGTCCTCCTTAAAATTCCTTCCGCTTCTCATCTCCGGGAGGAATGAGACAAATCTTTCCGTCTCCCCGGCTGGACGATATCCCAGAATTCGAACAAAAATTCTTGGGGAGAAATGCAGTGGGGTTAAATACTCTATCGTACTATTTTATTCCATCTAAATTTCGCGCGCCTCCAGTGAGCCCGACGAAAGTTTCAGCCTCTGATACGAATCTTGGAATTAGTTTAAAAGCAACGACGAGACGAGCATCCTCTCGGCTTGAGGAAGTTTCGAGAGTCTCTCGTAGGCGTTTCAAATGTCTCCGACTAAAGTCACGCGTGGAAAATCTCAGGATGCACGAGAACTTGAGTCTTTGCAAGCTGAGACGCAAATGCAGGAGAACTTGTTGCCGTAAAGATGGGGATTTTCGCGCGGGGTCGTTATCTTTATCGAGGTTTCGAGTTAGCAGCGAACGAGGAGAAATATGATATTTGCGTTAAGAGTACTTGCAAATCTCTCGACTACTTAATCTCGTAAATTCAACGTTCCTCCACTCTCGTCAATTCTCGTTACTCGATGCTACTCTCTCAAATCCAGATCCTGTATGCGAATAACCTCGAGCAGATGCCTCTTCACCGAGAGAAAGAAATGGTTGGGTTTACTATAATCTCACTATATTTTATAGTTAAATTTGGCGTCAAACATATTTTTATAGTTCACTTAACCATAGAAAATATAGTAGAATCAACAATTTATACAAATGGTTATATTATTACTATTACTTTTGTTCTTGTTACCATGTGTATAGTAAAATGTGCTATGTGAATACAGTTCTATCACTACGTATGAAATATTAACTATATAAAATAGTTACTTTTCTCACCATTTTATATTTTCAACCGTACCATGGTGAGTTCGGGTAAGTACAGTCTTGGGGTAAGTGCGCCGTCGAGACGAAATTTTCTAAAGTATGATTTTCTCTATTATTTATTTTTTTTTAAATGACCTTATGCATCTATAAAGTATAGTTGAAGATATGTTGCCAAAGTTTCTATTTACATAAAAATTTTGAAGCTTGTGGAAGAAGAGTAAACACAAATTTCGAATTTTCGTGTATGCACTTGCCCCAGCTCACCTTACTATATGATCATCTAAAAAAAAAATCAATAATAGTAAAAACCATACTTTAGAAGATTTCGTCTCGACGGCGCACTTACGCGAACTCACCTTATATTTTTAGTTGAAATAACCATAATTTTGGGTAAAAACATAATATAATTGGTTATGCCTCTATCGTAATAATTAGCGACATTATGGTAACATTTACCATAAATACAATATGATATATCCAACTATAATTTTCTTACTATGCCATTATAGTTACACTAAAAATTGTATTCTTAAAATACAAACTTAATAATTCATCTTAATAGATATTCTTAATAGATAAGAATATTTTCTTATCGATATGACGCTTTTTAGAATATATTCTTAATAATCCATCTGAACGTCGCCACACAATGCGTGTCAGTATTCGGTTAAGTTAGGTTACACATCGCGTGCGGCACATGTCGATGCCTGTATCTTGTTCCTCTTGCAATTCTGCGTAATTTTGAGTACTATATTATTTTGTGTACTGCGTTGTGCAAAAAGTATAGATAAAGAAATGACGAAGTGGCTAGAAGAAGAGGATTTGATTTAGTGGAAATATTTAAAGAGCGATTTAATGGAAATATTTACAAGTGATAGAAATACATGTATATGTATATGTATATGAATTGTAACCTTCTCTCGTGACTACATTTCTCAACCAATTCTGATTTCAAGATATGGATAATGTAATTTTCGATAATATAAAGAGTGAAGCATTTCATTAAGAGTTTTGTTTCCAATAATTATATACGAAATATATCCATACAAATTTTTTACCAGGCTATGTTAAGAATATCTGTTAAGAATATTTGATTAGAGGAATCTGTTTAGAACATTCTACTCTTAAATTAAGAAGATCCTCTTGTTACTTATTTTAGTGGGAAATATACTAAACTTAAGTGGTAAATTCTTAAGATAAGAATACAATTTTTTCAGTAGATATATCGTATAGGTACCTACTTTTCTCTCAGTGTCGGTGGGATAAAAAAATAAATCTGAAAGCTCGTGGAGGATTTTGCGAGCGTAAGCGCGGAGAATGGCGGCCGATAATCGACGATCGACGTCCAGAGAAAGTTGGACGCCACTTTAAAGGGCGCAGGAAGGAGGCGCGCGAAAAGATTTCGCACGAAACCTCGTTAGGACGAGACGGGAGGCCGATCTCGAAACTTTTCCTCCCCACTGCCTTACGTGCCGCACGAGGCGGCCGGTTGATGCGATTTTCTCGGCCACTCGCGAGTGAGACGACCGGAAGGAGTCTTTATAACGTCGCTTCCCCTCCTACCACCACCCCTTCGTAAATCTTCTCCTCCCCTTCTATAGTAGGTAATTCGCGTCTCCACTCCTTTTCTTCTTGCGAAAGTGGAGCTTGTTAAGGCTAGGGGGGATTTCCGGAGCACGAGCCTGCCAGATTTCTTGTTCCAGATACTGCAAATGGCGAAACTATTTTCCAAGTAATTCTCACGTGGCTTTATCTTAAGAGCGAAAGACACAGGGCGAGCAATCTTCGAGATATGAAATTTGGAAAAATGTTCTGGACCTTTGATACGAGCATCGAACGAGGGAGGAACCGCGAGTTGGAGCTTTTCCTCTCTCCTTTCTGCCTTCCCTTTCTCTTGTTTTCGAGGGGAGATCCAAAGGATAAACTTCGGAGATGATACTGCATCGACAAGTGAATCTAGAGGAAAAGGAAAGTGTGGTCGAAGGAAATCGAGCGAAGAAGAAAAATTGTTCATCCACCGAAAGCCACAAATTGACGCTATTCACTTTCTACGCTTACTCTCAATTTCCCAAATTATACAACTCCGTTCGGCGCTCACGCACTGAGAGAAAAGTATATGATATATCTAACTATAATGGCATAGTAACAAAATTATGGTTGGAAATATCATATTTATGGTAAATCATAACCATAATGTCGGTAATAATTACGATAGAGTCATAGTATAACTAACTATATTATGTTTTTACCCAAAATTATGGTTATTTCAACTAAAAATATAATATGGTTGAAAATATAAAATGGCAAGAAAAGTAACTATTTAGGCACGACCGTAAAGGGAGTGACTTATGCTATCGCCATCGCAAAAACCGTTCGTGTGTGTGTGTGTGTGTGTGTGTGTGTGTGTGTGTGTGTGTGTGTGTGTGTGTGTGTGTGTGTGTGTGTGTGTGTGTGTCCGTGTATATCCTCGATTTCGGAAAAACGGCTGAACCGATCGGGACGAAATTTGGCACAAAAATCAAGTACACTACTGTGAGTTGACAATAAGGTTTGTGAGCCGCCATCTTGCACCGGTACAAGATGACGGGAAATTCAAATTTCGAATAAAATTTAATTTTGCCGGCATTTCGAAACGGTTGAAGATGGCTATACATAAAGTTTCCTGGCACCAAATGGGTATATACTCCACGTGCATGCCAAATTTCATCCAAATCGGTTCAGCCGTTTGGCCGGAATACTGGATTAAAGATTTTTATTAAGCAAATTTAAGTCTTTAATCCAGTATTCCGGCAAAACGACTGAACGGATTCGGACGAAATTTGGCATGTACATGGAGTATATACTGATTTGGTGCCACGAAACATTAGCTGCGTTCTTTTTACATGAGATCTCAGATAATCTCAGCTCACTTCAGTTGGCGGTTGTTCTTTTTGATTGACTCACTTGACAACTGAAGTGAAACTAAGTGAGATTTTATCCTCCCCCCTTACTGCAACTGCCTTACCCCTCAAATTGTCTCAAAATGAGATCTCAGCTCTTTCTACGTTTGTGTAGCGTAAGTGTGATTCGGTGGGGATGCGCTGCAATAATCTGAAGTAAATGCCGAGTAACACCTACTCGCTATTGACCGTTCTTTTAGAAAAGTTCTTTGATCACATAATCTCACTAAATCTCAGCTGAGTTCGGCTCAGTTAATCTCAAGCTGAGATGTAAAAAGAATGCACCTATTGTGTATGGTCATCTTCAACCATTTCGAAATGGTGCCAATTTCAAGTCTTTAATCCACTATTTGATTTTATAATTATAGTTTGAAAATCCCGTAATTTCGAAACAGTTGAAGATGACCATGCATAAGCTTCGTGGTATCAAATGGGTATATTTTTGAACTACATGCCAAATTTTTTCTGAATCCGTGCAGGCGTTTCGGCGGAATACTGGATTAAAGATTTCAATTTCCGTAATTTCTGAATGGTTAAAGATAACCGTGCATAAAGTTTTACTGCAGCAAAGGGGTATATACTTGATGTACATGTAAAAGTTTGGTTCGGATGCATTTAATTGTCCGGTTTCGATCACTTGCGCGCATTGCAGAAATGCTTCATTTTACGGGCGAGCGCGAAGCGCGAGCACCCGACGTTCCCAGGGGGTATGGCGCTTGAGTGAAGCGAAAGCGCAGAGGACTTTCTAGCATAGTTTAATATCTCAATACTTGAATTTTCCACAATTTCGAAACGGTTTGAAATTCGTGGGCGAGCGCGAAGCGCGAGCAAAGGCGATCTGGGGGGTTGGCGCTTGAGCGAAGCGAAAGCGCAGGGGGTTTACCCCCTAGTTTATATAGTCAATATTACCAGAATATTTCATACATAGCGATAGAACTAACTATATTCACATAGCACATTTTACTATACATATGGTAACAAGAACAAAAGTAATAGTTTATAATATAACCATTTGTATAAATCGTTCATTCTACTATATTTTGTATGGTTAAGTGAACTACAAAAATATGTTTGACGCCAAATTTAACTATAAAATATAGTGAGATTATAGTAAACCCAACAATTTTTTTCTCTCAGTGCGTGCATCTAAACCGCAAAAAAACCAGGCACGCGAGCTTCGTAGCCAATAATCGCGCGATGTCCCCGTTTATTTACACGTTACGAGAGGGCTGCCAACGGGGGGTGAAATTCGCTTTTCCAACCCCTGCACACCGGCCACGGCTCGCCAATAATTGCGTACGGGGCAAACCGTTTTCGAATGAGACCGTATCGATATCGTGTGGGCCGTGAGGCTTGGGTGGAGGGCGCTCGTTTCCACGATAAATTATTATCGAGCCAGGCAGCGCGCGACGAGGCACCAGGTGCACAAAGTTGCCTGAAACTGACGTATCGACTGCTCCCAAAGGACGAAAGAGAGAAGAGATGAAAAGAAGCGGTGGAAGAGGAGAAGACCGATGAATTCCAAACTAGCCGTGCCACGTGAAAGCCGATTGGGGTGCACGTGCTCTCCTCGGCCGTTGAGATCCTTCGACACGAGGGTTGTTTCGGGGGATGGTAAAAATTGTTTAGTTTTGAAAAATTTGTGATGATTCCCCTTGGAACGATCTCGATTGACAGGTGCGTGATTCTTGTCCCTCTCTCTCGACGAGAACGATTTTTTTCTTACGAGATTTAAGGGATAGGGTATGTTAAACGGCTGGCTTTCGAGCACTTGATCTCGAAAGAACGGGACATTAACTTTTACGAGCAGTTACTCTGACTTTACGGTTACACTGCGCTTTACAGATTGTCAGATTTATTCGGTGGCATACCGCGAAAAGGAGAGAGAGAAAGAGAGAGAGTGAAAGTATGGAAAAGAAAGGAGCTGCGTCATCGATTTCACGTATTTTACGGGCCTGGGTGATGGCTTCGTCCTCTTTACATCCCCCTCTTTACCCACCCTATACGCGCAAGCGGATTCTCGATTCGTCACCCGATTTAACTTAATCAAAAAATCGATACACCGAGAAAATTACGGGATTGGTCGTCAAAGCGAAATAACGAATTGAGAAGATACGATTAATTAGCGAGGATTTAGAAAAGAGGCTATTCCCTGGTTTTGACCGAACGACGTGTTCGACGGTAAGACTATTAGCTACTGTTAAGCAATTCAGTCTACCTGGAAGAGAAAGTCACAGAGCTCCTTTAATAACGTCTGAACGCGAACGGGAGAGGAAAAGGGGGATAGGTAAGCCCGAAGGAAGTTTGAAAATCGGATGAAAAAATGTACCGTTGAGAATAAAGTCCAGGGGGAGGTAGAGCTGGTAATTAAAAAGGAGGGAGGGGGTGGGTAGAGAAAAAATGATAAACCTGTAATGGACCGCGTGCTTTAACACCTTTTGTGTGTCTATGTGCGTGTGAGAGGGCGGAAAGAATCTTAAGTGAGAAGGAAGTTAGAAGGCCGTATAAGAAAGCGGGATAAGTATAAAAAGGCAGGCACTGTGGGAAGGAAGATAAGGATGTAGCAGCGCCTGGAGGAGTTCCATTCCGGTGGAAGAAGGTCTGAAGAGTGGCGGGCCGCCTGCGAGGAAAATTGTGCCTTTCATTCCTGCCCCCAGCTCCTCTTTGAGAGGATGCTGCCCTCGAGGGCTGTGCGAGTCCGCGGCACGCTTTGTACGTCGTTTAATTACGCCACGCCGTTTTTCGACTCTTTTCCTCTGCCCCCTTCTTATCCACCCCCTTTTAGATCTTTAAAAAATCCTCGGACTTTTCGATTGCACGCGTCCACGAATATAAATTTGGTAAAGACTTCCGTATCCGACCCTCGTCCGATCTTACTAAATGCAGTCGAACGTCATAAGTGCGAATTTAAGGAAACGCCAGGTTTCCGAGATATTAAATTTTAAAATAACATGATTAAATCAGCAAATTTTTGAAATTTTTACGTAAGACGAGCACTGAAATTTGCACAAAGTGTCAGGTTAGGCAGGTTGCAATGGTTATGCACCGCACGGGCGCGTAATAAACTATATACAATAATTTAAACTTGAGTGCGTGGTAAGCCTTTCTGGTTAGATCAATCTCCATTTATCACATTTATATTTCAACTTTAACATTGAATATCTTTTTTTGGAGAGGAGAGCGCCAGTTTTGTCAGAGGAAAAAGTTATTTCTTCAAAAATTTTTTCTGTTAATAACTTTTTAATAAATCACGAGCAGAGCTTAAAACCTTCGTAACATTACTCAGGGTGATGACCTTGATAACATATGTGAAGGCCATTGAAATCCGAGGTGGCTCCCCGTAAGTGAATAATTACCAAAAAAAAAAAAAAAAAAACAAAATTGTTTTCTATATTTCTTGTTTTTAATATGTATTCTAATGATATTTTGGTAAATTAGCATTTATAATCTTGCAAGATATTAATAAAATCAAACATTTCAGAAAAACATTTTTGAAGTTTAGTCTTTTTTTTATGTAGAAATCTAAAAAATTAAACGCAATTAAAAATACAATATCTCGGAAACCAGGCGTTTCCTTAAATTCGCACTTATCGCGTTCGACTAGATTCAGTAAATGCTACTTACCTGTAAAATTTTATTAAGATCGGACAAGGGTCGGATATGGAAGTTCAGCCTCGATCTTGTCGAGACTTCAAGTTGCACTATCGATACGACTATTCGATAAGGACATTGAAATCCGAGGTGGCTCCCCATAAGTGAATAATTACCAAGAAAACAGAAAATTGTTTTCTATACTTCTTGTTTTAGTATGTATTCTAATGATATTTTGATAAATTAGTATTTATAATCTTGCAAAATCTCAGAAATGAAACGTAATTAAAAATTCAATATCTCGGAAAGTAGGCGTTTCCTTAAATTCGCACTTATCGCGTTCGACTAGATTCAGTAAATGCTACTTACCTGTAAAATTTGATTAAGATCGGAAAAGGGTCGGATATGGAAGTTCAGCCTAAATTGTTTTCTCTTTGCGAAATCAGCTCGATACTCCACATTTCGGTGATTTCTCTGGAAACGTGCGAATCGCGTGAACGGCACGCGTGACTCGACGCAACCTGTAATTAAGTATGCGGGACGACTCGCCTGATTATCACCGCCTCACTAATCATGAATCGACGCTCGACTCACCGAAGAGCAATCGTTGCGTCGTCAGATCTGTCGACTAATTTAACAGATGACGTAAAGTACAAAGAATAAAATAATATCAATTATATCTCAATCGCGTTTTGCATAGTTAATTAACGGAATTTGGACTAGCTCGAAGGTATTTCGTTTTCTAATAGTTAAGATCGTCGTCCAGACCGAGTGCTTTGACCGAGAGTATTCAATAGTCAAAGGATTAAAGCTTCGAAATTTTCCTCTCCATACGGCGGAGTGAGGACGAATGTTGGCAAAAAATTAGATCAGCTAACGTCTTCTACGAGGATAGAAATGCAGATGGGAGGCGCGGCCCTGCGAGATGGAAAATATTTCGTTTCGATGGAAAAAGACGTCTCGCATATCTCGGTAACTCGAGATTACGGACTTTCCTCTTCCTCTTCCTCCGTACGGCTCTTTTCTCCTCGTTTCCTTAAAATGCAACGCCGATAAAATATGCATTGTGCGCGTGCCGCGCGTCTTTATGTTTCTCAGATCGTGGACCGGCGTCGTGGAGCATGGAACTCGTCGAATACCGTTGAAAAATTGTCGAGAGTTGTTTTACTTTCCGTTATTTCTCTTGCCACGGAATATATTAACCTGTTTTTCATACAGCGTGCAAAAGGAAATGTCTCTCTCTGGACGAGAAAAGGCCGAAGAGAATTTTAATTTTTGTATTTGTCGCGTAAATCACGCGTGCCCTGTCCCAAGGGACAGATCGTTTCCTGTTAGAAATGGAAGGAACGTCTCGTGAAAGCTGCACAGATTTATGTTACTTTATCGTCGAAAATGCGAATGCACCTTATAATATATTTTAATATATTTACGAGCCACGAGTCGTATCTCCTCCTCGTGTCACTGTATCCTTTTCATGTCTCGTCTCGTCCCTTCTTTCTATTCTATCCTTCGCTTTCCACCCTCGAAACAGCAACCCTCTTTTCTACTTATAACTTACAGATTCACCGTTCTAGCTAGGTCCACCAGTTTTGAGTTTCAACCTTAATTTAAAGGGACGATCGAGGGTCGAGTATAACGAGTGGAATCGGTGGAATGAAGAATAAGTGAAAGGTCGCATTTGAGATTTTTCCCATAGACATATAGGATAGACTGCGCATACGTGTCCGTGGCTCAGTGTTGCCAGGTGTGGCGACTTATCGCCAATTGGGCGACATGAAGGAGGTTGTTGGCGACACTATTTTCAAAATTGGCGACTGGCGATGAATTGGGCGACTTTAAAATGTTTTGAAGTATTATCGCTTGCAGTAATAATTACTAGATGACGCTGTCAATTTTTATTTTAGTTAAGTTTCGTTTAATTTCAAATTATCGTTTTTATAATCTCTTTAGGATGGTTGGTAAAAGAAAAAAATTCGAACATTTTGACGCAAGCTTATTGCAAAGTGTGTCGAGGCCATTTGAGAGTACATAAAACCGACCTAATGAAATGTGACTACAAAAGTTCATATTAATCCTAACCACAAGATGACGCCACCTAACAGCTTATTCCTTTTTCTTAAATTGGAGATTTTGGGCGTCTTCTGACAGTAAATACGGCGAATTTAGGTTAAAAAATACTGGCAACACTGCCGTGGCTGTCCGTGGCAGAACCTTAGAACATATATAACTGGAAGGGGAATTGCCTATGTTTCCCATGTAAAAGATATGTGGCCAAGTTCGGTGTGAGAGAGACAGATAGATGTTAACCTTTGCTCGTAATGCGCAAACGCGGATGACGCTCACCGCGCCGTTTAAAAATGGAAATGTAATTGGGATAGAATTGACGATTATTGTATAGGTGATAATTAAGATGCGCACACTGACAAACAATTATAAACTTTATTTTGTGCAAACAAAATAATAAATAAAGAGAAATATTATTACTTACTTATGATAAGATACCGATTTATCACGTTTACCGCATAGGACACAGTATAGGCATGGCATTTTTTCTTAACTAAGCTATCAATGTTATAATTGATTATGGACGGGTTTAACCTTTCAATATTTTGAAACTCACTGTCAGCTGTCAGCATGCTGTCATCGCTCGCGCTTGCGCATTGCGGACGAATGTTAATCTCAGTCCTTCTCTCTCTCTTTAAAACGTTTCTCTCTCGCACACAACTTGGACACAGACTCGATCCTCTGTTCCCCTTCCAGTTTGTATATGTTCTAAGGGCAGAACGGAGAGAGAGGCAAAACATCGGGGAAGTTTTCTTTCCTTGTCTGCGCAGGTAGGCTGCGCAGTAGTCTATTGACAGCTATGATAGGCTTAACCGGATTAACCCAGTACATGTAGAGTGGGCAAAATATGTTTGTAAAAATTTAGCAATAGTGTAAGAATTTAGCTGTCGCAGAAGCGAGAGTTTTTGCTTTAGAGAAGACAGTGAGCCAAGTAGGACTAAATAGAGAGATAGCAGTCTTTTTGAGTAGAAGTTAAGTGAATCGAGTGGAACTCTGAACCGAGATTTCGACGATCCGGCCAAGTCGAGCCTTTCTCTGTTCTTTCTCTATTTGCTATATTTTAATAAACATTTGTTGAGTTGAAGTGATTTGAATAAATTAATGCCCCGAATCCGGCATCCGCTTACAAGTTTCTCAGAAGTGGGATTCACAAAGGGATAGACAAAGGACTCTACGCGTGAAAACTAATATTTTCTTTCTTGTTTGTCTCCTTCCAATAGCCACATACGCTGCATGTCTTCATATTTGTTCATATAATTGTTTTGTATTACACGCTTATGTGCGATCTCCACAACATAGTATGCAGGTTAGAGTATATCGGTAGATACCGGCAATTGACAGCGAAAATTGTCAATAATGCGCGCGCAGCATGGATAGAGAAGGACAGATATTCACCGATGTTTTGCCTCTCTCTCCGTTCTGCCACGGACACTTTTTCTGCTGGGCATACATTGGCATGCGCAGTCTATCCTATATACATATGTCTATGATTTTTCCGATCTTTACACATTTTTCTAAATTCACGGATTATCGGAAGGTAGTGGTGGATGGACAGTTCTCGTTGCCTCGCCCTTTCCTCGTGACAGAGAAATAAAAATCCTACTTCCAATATTCATCCCCCATTAGCAGAGTTGGTACTCATCCCTCGTATAACAAATTCATTAGCTGCCGAACGGCTAATTAGGTTTCATCGTGGAGTGCCCGCGAACCGCGTAACGCGCGACGAAGGGGCGGTGGACTGTCCCTCGAATTCCTCACAATCCTCTCGCATAGACGTGGGGAGTGAAAATTCAATTGGTCTCGCGAAATAGGGACGGAGGTGAATTACAAACTCTCGCACTGGGAGAAAAGTATATGATATATCTAACTATAATGGCATAGTAACAAAATTATAGTTGGAAATATCATATTTATGGTAAATATTACCATAATGTCGGTAATAATTACGATAGAGGCATAGTATTACCAACTATATTATATTTTTACCCACAATTGTGGTTATTTCAAGTAAAAATATAGTATGGTTGAAAATATATAATGGAAAGAAAAGTAACTATTTTATATAGTTAATATTACCAGAATATTTCATACATAGTAATAGAACTAACTATATTCACATAGCACATTTTACTATACGTATGGTAATAAGAACAAAGATAATAATTAATAATATAACCATTTGTATAAATCGTTCATTCTACTATATTTTTTATGGTTAAGGGGGGAAATACATGTAAATCTAAATGTTTTGACGATTTTTTTTGTTTGCTTAAAAAATTAGTTTATCATCTGTAGAATATGCTCACGAAATGCGGAATTCAAATTCGAACTCTGTGTTTATCTGTGTCATGCGTAGTACATGTAAAGCCGTGTCTACACTGGGCGAACGAACAGTGAACGAACACCGAACGTGACAGAGGCCAGGACAGCCAAAAAAAAGGAGATGGCAGTTCAAATGGACGAAATGGCTGAAGAAGAAGGTATAATGTACGGGCCTGGCATAGCAGACTAAGCATTATATTATGTTAAGCCGACTAAACATTATTTTTTCGTATCAAAAACTTTAAACGAGTTTTTCTCGAAACACGTATTTTCGCGCGCCGTGCAATGTAGCTCAGCGAGGTTTTCACGGATTTAGATCAAACTTGGCAGAAATACTCTTTAACTTATTGGCTATTGCATGACGTTCCGCTTTTTTTTTGTTTAATTTTAAACACTCTTTTTGACCAATTCTTTATGGGAAAAACTGTTTTTTTTAAAATGCTTCCTAATTTTCACAAAAAAAAAAAAAATTCTTTTTCTCTCCGTCATGCAAAGCGTATTTACATATTTTAACCAAAAAAGTTCGGTTTTTTAAGTTTATACAAGATTTGAGACCGCTAGGCTGCACGGCGCAAAAAGTAGGTTCTGACTTCGAGCAGCTGTAACGCCGCCATTTCGAAATATTTTTTGATGAAGAAATTTGGGGAAATTTAATAAAACGTGTTCTATTAAATACATTTTAATTCATTTTTATACATCCCACGAGTTTTCTGCAATAAATTCTTGAAAAAACGTGCGTTTACATGTATTTCCCCCCTTAAGTGAACTATAAAAATATGTTTGACGCCAAATTTAACTATAAAATATAGTGAGGTTGTAGTAAACCCAACCATTTTTTTCTCTCAGT
This sequence comes from Tiphia femorata, assembly GCA_944319695.1. Lineage (NCBI taxonomy): Eukaryota > Metazoa > Arthropoda > Insecta > Hymenoptera > Tiphiidae > Tiphia > Tiphia femorata. The sequence continues at coordinate 1,549,127 of OX090904.1, read as the reverse complement.
GCGATATAAAATTGTCCCTTCTGGCTAAAATTTGCAAACGCTCCGGACATCTCATGGAAACGTCTCACGAATGAGTCTCTTCTGATGGAAAAAAACACGAAACTATAAATCTACAAGAACAATTCTTCACGAGCGTCGCTTTCACTTTTAGTTTCGCCACGTTTGATAAATTTCTCGCGAATATGGACAAACGGTGTTGCACTTGGTGAAACACGACGGGTAAATTTATTCCCACGCTTGCGTAACCACTGGATCGCAAATTCCGTCGATGCCCTTTGAGTGCCCTCCGTCGCTCGACGTCGACGTCCCCTCCATTCGTTCGTCCACCTCGCCCCCTACTTTCTATCGATTTACGAAAAATGTGTGGACCGTGGTCTAACACCGACGTATATACTTTTACGTTCTCGACAATGAAAAACATTTCGAATTCCGATCACTGTAGCGCTTGGAAAAGATTTACCGAATGGGGGAGTGCATTCGAAACGAGGCGATGCTATACGCCGTTTGGGAAATTTGCGAGGTTTACAATTAGCTTCGAAATTCGGGGAAATCGTTAGTGGCGATTGTTAATGGTAATCGTTGACGGTAAACGCAATGAAATCCATTAAACGATAAACGCAGCTGGAAATTTCACCAGCAATAATTCAATTCTTCGCCTCCCCGCATACGGATTCTCAAATACTTCGTCGGCGATAAAATTAAGCCCGGGGTACGGAGAGAAAAAAATGACCGTATCTTGAAAATTGTCGAATCAAAGTATTCGTTCTCTCGTTTGTTCTACGCGGGATAGGGGCACGAAGATATCTTCTTAGGATTCTACTCGTCCGATCGAAGTTTAATTACAGATCTCTCGTGATTTTCTTTGCTACGTAATTACGGAGTACACAGTGAGGCACGCAAGATAGGAGACGGAGAGGAGCAAAAGTACACTGAAAAAATTGTATTCTTATCTTAAGAATTTACCACTTAAGTTTAGTATATTTCTCACTAAAATAAGTAACAAGAGGATCTTCTTAATTTAAGAGTAAAATGTTCTAAACAGATTCCTCTAATCAAATTATTCTTAACAGATATTCTTAACATAGCCTGGTAAAAAATTTGTATGGATATATTTCGTATATAATTATTGGCAATAAAATTCTTAATGAAATGCTTCACTCTTTATATTGTCGAAAATTACACTATCCATATCTTGAAATCAGAATTGGTTGAGAAATGTCACGAGAGAAGGTTACAATTCGTATATACAGGTAACCCTCCTATAACACGGTATCTCATAACACGGTTTCACACGGCATCTTTTAGGAACCTATCTACCGTGTTATAGGAGGGTTACCTGTACATGTATTTCTATCACTTGTAAATATCTCCATTAAATCGCCCAAATCCTCTTCTTCTAGCCACTTCGTCATTTCCTTATCCATACTTTTTGCACAACATAGCACACAAAATAATATAGTACTCAAAATTACGCAGAATTGCAAGAGGAACGAGATACAGGCATCGATATATGCCGCACGCGATGTGTAATCTAATAGCGAATTCGGTTGGATGCACTAGTGCGCACTGAGTGCGCCCTTTTTCAGTGTTTAGTATTCGATTGGCTTACACTGGACTGGTTCAGGATATACCGCGTGTTCGATTGATAATGCACCGAAGACGAGTACTAGTAAAAACGTGTTCGATTGAGCTGCACTACCCTAGTTCAGTGATACTTATAGGTTCGGTTGAAGCGCACTGCACAAGTACGAAACGCACTGAACTGCACTGACATTTTTCATCAGGCGGTTCAGTGCATACATGCAAAATTGATAGTAATATAGATATGGTAGCTAAAATATTATTATTAGACGAACTGCTTGATAATTCAAGCAGTTCCAGCGATGAGATCATGGCAGTATTACAGCAAGGTGAAAATAACAAAATTCCAAAAGTTGCAAATATGATAGAAATTGGGAATGAATATTCTGATAAAGAGGTATCTTGTGTTATACGTAATTTCAACTTAATTGTAAATATTTATTAAATTATTTCAGATTTAAAATATTATTTGTTTATATTGAATTTTGGTTTTCGCCAATACCGCGCGATTAGGGTTGGTTACCAGTTGCACTGACAATGGATAACCGAACCCAGGTTAGTGCAAGTACCCGCACTTGCCCGCACTCGGTTCAGTATAAAAATACGCACTCCGAGCACGTGCACCTAGTAATGAAAAGTTACTAGACACTGGAGCGGAGCGAGTGCACGTCAACCGAATTCGCTATAACTTAACCGAATATTGGCACGCATTGTGTGGCGACATTCAGATGGATTATTAAGAATATATTCCAAAAAACGTCATATCGACAAGAAAATATTCTTATCTATTAAGAATATCTATTAAGATGAATTATTAAGTTTGTATTTTAAGAATACAATTTTTTCAGTGTAGGCAGAATTTTTAGTAAAAGAATTTTTTTAGAAAATTTCCAAGTAACCACAAGTTGGAAAGAAAATCGGAGCAAAATTTTCCATGCTTTAAATTTCGTAAATTAATTTGCCGATAGGTCAGGCTTGGAAGACTTGAAATATCACCTGGGTGGAATGGGGGTTGATCCGCGCCCGTTGGGGCGCGTAATCAAATCCGCTGTGGGACGCCACCGGGGAAATATGAGTACGTGCTACGGCTCTCCCGCGATTTACGATTGTTAATTCCCCCGCTGGCGATCAATTTACGAATTCGCGTTATGCTAAACGCTTAACGAAAACGAACGGAAGACCAATTGTGAGCAAGGCAGCAAAATGGGACTTAGGGATGTTCGATTCTGAACCGATCTTCGGAGGAATCGATTTTTCTATTAGACAAATCGATGTTTTGTATCGATTTTGAAGCGAATTGATTTTTTTTAGGTTCGAATCGATCTTTCTTTTTTTCTTTCTTTCTGCGCTTTCAATCAAAGACTAATCAGTCAATAAAGAAATGTGAAAATGATTAATGCGTTATTTAAGATACTTTTTATCCTTGTCTTCAAGCTATCAAAAGCTTCCTAACTCCTAAATTAATGGTCCTCGATTCGCCAACGTTTGTGGCATGTGCTAAAATTTGATCCCAGTTTGAGTACGGAACTGCACTTTAATTGATTTACGTTTTGGCATGTTTGAATTGTCTTTATACTGTGGGTTACTTCGACGAAACTCCGATTAATTTAATCGTCGATTAACTTGCGAGGCGACTAACAAAAAATTTCTAATAATACAATCCTCGTAGTATTATGTTAGTCGTCCTATAAATTAATCAACGATTAAATTAACCGGAGTTTGGACGAAGTGGCCCCGGGCCCTGTAAAAAGATCGATTTTTTGCACACTAATTTTAGAGAGAATCGATTTTCACACCGACGTTTGAATTATCACAAGATCGCACATCCCTAAAATGGGTGGATAATGAAACTTTAGATCATAGTTTCTCAACCTTATTTTGCACACCGCCCACTTTGAGAATATGTTTTTTTCTAGCGCCCCCCTAAAGAAGAATGTTTCAATGAGAGCAATTAAAACGCGTGATTTCTGTTTTGTCTTTTTTAGACTATATTTTTTTAATCTGCCCATATTTTTTTAATCTTCTATTGCCTCCCTAAAAGTCTCAAATGCCCACAAGGACGCCCACGAGGATCGCCCACGTTGAGAATCTATGCATTAGATGATAATTCCGTGAAAAAGAAACTCCTGTCTTATTAGTAGAGTCTTATAAGCGGACGAACTATCCAGCAAAGAGGCTGGACAAACCAAACCGAACAAGCTGAAATTGGTGAAACAACGGTGATGCAATTAAATGCGCATCTCGCATGATTACGCGGTACACGCACGAGCTGATTGGAGAATACCGGCCATGCTCGACTGTTAATTTCCAATTGACGATCAATCTGCATTCTCCGGTCACGCTTAATCTGCAGGCCTTAGCTGCTTAAACTATCCACTACTGCGTCATCGCGTCGCCTCGGTACCCTAGGCGTGCAGTTTAACGCGAGCTAATAAATGCAATTTACTCGTACTCGAGAATACTCGCCTTCTATTTTCAATCTTCTTGAATTCTCACCACGAGTAGACGATAAAGATTCGTCGATGATCGAACCTACGTATAACACAATAAATTCTCAGTGGTGGTCTTGCAGGTTTACCAAAGAGTAACTAGAGCTGGAAATACGAGAGGGATCTCTTCGTGAAATCTCCGTTTATCTTGGAATTATGCTCGGGATATAATTCACTCCCAAACCCTCCTCTCGTGGCACCTTCTTGCTGTCTGTGCGCCTCTTTCGAGCGAGTGGAACCTCTCGAGTAAGGTGAGAACGAGAGAAGGTGGGGCACCTTGCCTCGGGACGAAACAATTTCGCGAGTTCTCGCGGGCTCTCCACCTTCCCCGTAAGAAGAAGCGGTTTCACTGGCGAAAGGGGAGGGGGTAACTGTAATTAAAACAAGCAAGTCGCACCCTTTCGAGTAAGCGTGACGTACGACGTTCCTCTTGAGCCGAGGCGTCGAGAGTCGGGATCGAAACGCGAAACGCCGTGCTAATGCTAAAGCTATCGCGTGGCAAAATTCGTTCAGGGTGGTTGGCGCGTCGTTTGGACGAAGGTTGCTCTGACGAGTTTTACTCTATTTTGTTGAAAGTGACGTCGAGCCTGAGAGGGATGCGGTTGAGGGTGTTGACGTTTTAAAATCACGCACGTCACCTGGCGTACGCGACGTTGTATCGAAATTACTCGTGGATCTTTTAGATCTCTTAGACTACCAAGTCTGTCAAAACTAGTGCTCTCTATTACACGTGTACACGTGTATTTAATTCTTTTTTTTTAACCACGTATATCGGGTACCCGCGTGTAATACATGAATACACGTACTACACGTGTATTTATTTTACGAACACTTCAAAAATTGAGAAAATTTTTGCATGTTTCTTCCTTTTTTTATCCATTAAAAGACTTTTATTGAATAGATATGAAGCATTTATTATGCGATTCAGGTTCAGATGGGAAACAAGAAATTAAAATTTTCAAACTGTGCATTCGAAAACACGGTTTCGATCGAGGCATCTATTTATATGTAAACGTAAGGAAAGTGAACAAAATGTTTCCATTGTTTGTTTACATTTTTCATGTTATTTAGGATATATGTATGTATATATTATATATGTATATGTACATATATACCTACGAGGCTCGTACTACGAATTTTAACATTTGAATGCAATGTTAAGATTCGAAAAAAATGTTTCATATTATAAGTTATACATACATATATGTATATACAAATTTTTTTGTAAGGAATATAAAAAAAGTGTCGTAGAGATACAAGAAATATCTATACATGCAAATACATACCATTTGGCACAAGATATAAGATGCTGTGAATAAAAATTTCTTATAATTACTCGTGTATACATCAATTACACGAGTATCCGCGGATATCCGTGTTAGATACAGCGTGTAGTACGACACACGTGTCACGTGTACCCATATATGTAATACTACTATATTGCTAGCGACGTATCTATCCTATAGGCGGGAGCCGCGCTGAGAAAGAGAGACAGAACATCGTACCTGGTACATAATGCGTATGCGTCAGCACACGTAGCGAGGGTAATTTAAACATGCAGCGTTTAATACGATAAATGGAATTAGTTATACAGAATCGAATGTATAAAAACAACAAAAAAATAGTATTCGCAATATATACCGACGATTATTAGAAATCATAGGATGTCCAATGCAGGTTATCTGTGTAGGCATAAAATAACAGAGAAATCTATTATAACATTACGTATATGTAATATTATAATATTTTCAGATATTGTGGCCTTATATGTAACTATATAAAAAAGAAATGTTAAGTATAAGTTTTCCAATTATTAGACTAAAACTACTTTTATGACTACTGGTATAAATGTATTTATCAGTAATGGAAAAAATATGATTGAAGAAATAATTATAAAATATGAATATGGAAATATGTTATGTAATGCAAATAAAACACATTTTTGTTACTGTAATGTTGTAACATGCTTGATTATATTAAGAGCATACAATTTGATAAACACAAAGGATATTATTGGTACTGGCATAATATCAGTTTTGTGTATTTTTGTCGTATGTAATTGTTGGGCTTGGTAGACAAGCTTTTGGCTTCATGGAATAATCTTACATTTATATACAATGATATTATACACTTGCACAGTTGTGTTCTATGATTATCCAATATATCCTGATTAATAATACATGATTTTGCATAATATCATTCGAAAATGGAACTGATAATGACCGATATATAGTGTTCATCAACAATTGTTTAATATTTTTACGAAATGAACGGAACGGAAGCTTAAACATCCCAACAACTCTTCAGATCGACGTTACATTAATATATTGTTAAAAACAGTATATGAAGAATCGATGTCTTTTCGATCAAGCATTCTTCACTGGGATATTCTCACGATGTCGTATGAATATTCTTTTTCAATTTCCCATATATCTCTTTATGAAGATATCCTTGTAATATTCTGCAAAAAACGTTTCAGTATATCATATTACGATATACGGATAATATTTTCAGGATATTGCAATATATTCGGGATTTGCGGGATAAATTTAGTATATCCCGCAGATCTCCTCTGCTATGTGGGTTATTATTTAAATGTGATAAATGGAGATCGATCTAAACAGAAAGGCCTACCACGCTCTCAAGCTTAAATTATTTTTTATTACGCATTGCACCTGCCTAATCTGACATTTTGTGTAATTTCAGTCTTCCTCTTACGTAAAAATTTCAAAAATTGTTGATTTAATCGTGTAATTTTAAAATTTAATATCTCGGAAATCAGGCGTTTCCTTAAATTCGCACTTATGGCGTTCGACTGCATTTAGTAAGTACTACGTATCAGTAAAATTTCATTAAGATCGGACGAGGATCGGATACGGAAGCCTTACCGAAGTTTCCATATGAAAAAAATAATGGTAGCTCTAGTCATAAAATAAACGCTCTCTCTGTCAAAACGAGTGGTCAACGAACGAAGTTTCTATGTATATGAAAAAAAAATTGGTGGTTCTAATGTTAAGGAGAAATTCTTGTGAAAAATTGATGCATTCGGTCATTTTGACCGGTCGGTACTTCTAGTGTTAAGTAGAATATACTAAAACCATAATTCGAAAGAAGATATCTACCTCTTCACCGAGGTGTCCTGCGATTAAACGTGGCGTGTGAGCCACCATTTTCTCTCTCTCTCTCTTTCTCATCCACCCTTAAGGGGTTATATGTATACACCTAGAGGCTTCGAAAAGAAGTCCTTTTTCCGCATTTTTTTTTAAAGAAATGTAAAGCGTGTATTTATTTGGGCATTTGCTAACAGAATGTACATTATTATTACTATAAAAAAAATTAAACTTGGATTGAAAATATTAATAAATAGCGAAGATACGGCACTCAACGCAAGACCTTATTTTGCAAAAGACGTTTTACGGTGCCAACTGCAGATCATAGAGGAGTTATCTGAAACAGTCGGGACAAGAAATTTTTTAAAGTTAATGAAATTATCTAGTCTTTGTCGTAGCCGATTTTTAAAATATCGATTTTTAACAAAATGACGGACAATTGAACTGAAAAGTGCGATTTTTTAGGAAAATCATTCCTTTCTTCATCGCACTTTTCAGTTCAATTGTCCGCCATTTTGTTAAATCGATATTTTAAAAATCGGCTACGACAAAGACTAGATAATTTCATTAACTTTAAAAAATTTCTTGTCCCGTCTGTTTCAGATAACTCCTCTATGATCTGCAGTTGGCACCGTAAAACGTCAGTTGCAAAATAAGGTCTTGCGTTGATTGCCATACCTTCGCTATTTATTAATATTTTCAATCCAAGTTTAATTTTTTTTATAGTAAAAATAATGTACATTCTGTTAGCAAATGCGCAAATAAATACACGCTTTACATTTCTTTAAAAAAAATGCGGAAAAAGAACTTTTTTTCGAAGCCTCTAGGTATATACATATAACCCCTTAAGGAGTATGACCAAGGGTACCCAGCCTTAAAAACAAACACAAATCTGTAGCTTCCTTACCTCTACGAGAGTTCACACTCGAAGAACGTTTATCTTTCCAGCTGTTTACCCTGATCACATCTCTTAACCCACCCCTATATCCGCACGTTTAATCAACTGCTCGCTTTCCTCTTTCAATCTTCGGTTTCCATTGGCCCGTTCCAAGAGCCAAAGCGCCGGCGAGTCACAAAGGAAAGTGTTGCGTATCGTCGAGCGAGAAGGACTCACCAGGTACCCGAACGTTTTGTCATTAACAAGACCACTCGCTCTGCTCACGACGTATCCGAAATGGCTTTGCTCCTGCGCCTCATCCTGGTGGGTGGTAAACTGTGGAGTGTGCGGGTGAACCTGGAAACTGGTAGAAGGGGTAGCCGCCATATCTGTCGTGTGAATTGCGGCAAGGGCTGGTGGGGACTGTGACCAAAGGGTCAAAGGCTGAACGGTCCCCTTCGTCAGTCCTCGCGACACTTCTGAATGAAGGGTATACGCGTGAGTAACGACGGACGATCCATTCGCGTCGATTTCTCTTGAATTTTTTTTTTACAGTCTACCAGTGGTTCTTAACTTTCTCAAACTCACGGAACACTTTTGATTAAAAGGATAATCTCGGGAACACAAAAATATTTAAGACGATTAAGATCGTATTTTTAGATAGTGGTACTAGGTATAATATACAGGGCGTCCCACCTAACTTGACCACCTTGAATATCTCTCTTATTTTTATTGATAGAAAGAAATTTTATAGACAAGAATTGTTTCATGTCAGGGGGTGAATACTCTACCGTGAAATTTTTTTTTTTTACGGTCATACTTTTAGAAATGCCAAGGTCATCGACATTTTTTTAAATCGAACTAGATATTTTTTTTATCGCGGAGTATTAGTATAGGCGAAGACCTTTCCAACGACCTATTGCACAATGACTTTTACTTGACCTTCGGCATGGAAAATTAAAAAATAATTGGAAATGTTATAAATGATGGAATCGTGTCAATGTTCTCTGCTACACTCAAAAATGCCATTTTCCCACTAAAATAACGAAAGCTCGCACAACTGAGGAAAACGCTCACGATGAATTTCTTAATCAAACTGATAGTAGTACATAAAATTTGAAACCTACCAGCATTTGCAAATGGACAATGTTCGTCTTGAGGAATACAAGAAACTCATTTGCTAACATTAGCCTCGGCTAATAAATGTATTGAAGTCGATAGACATCATTTTGAGCATTTGTTAAAATAAATGTTTTCTATTAAAGCTTTTCATCATTTAGAACATTTCCAATTATTTTTAATTTTCCATGCTCAAGGTCAAGTGAAACTCATTGTGTAATAGGTCGTTGGAAAGGTCTTCACCTCTACTATCACTCAATGATAAAAAAAATATCCAGTTCCATTTAAAAAATGTCTATGACCTTGATATCTCAAACAACATGACTGTGAACTTTCTATTCTTAAAAAAATTTTAGATTTCTTTCTATCATTAAAAATAAGAGAGATATTCAAGGTGGTCAAATTAGGTGGGACACCCTGTACATGGACGCTTTTAAAATTTCGTGGAACATTTGTAACAAGTCTCCGGAACATCGGTTGAGAACCACTGCAATATGCTTTTCACCTGTCGAACACATTTTTCCTTTGGAAATCCTTTGAAAGAAGATCCTCGCGGTAATGTACCAGAGGGGTAGGCGCACTCTGCCAGCTCCTTTTCTGAAAGCAGAAGGAAGAGGGAACTAGTGGTGGTTAGTGGTCGGCACGATCGTCGGGTGCTCACGCTTCGCGCGCTCGTCTTACCAGGTGCAGAAAAGCTTCGCTTCCTGCCGTAGGCACGACCGCGTAACTCACGTTTCCATACTTGAATTTCCCATAATTTTGAAACGGTTGAAGATGGCGGTACATCAAATTTCGTGGCACCAAATGGGTATATACTCGATGTACATGCCAAATTTTGTTCGGATCCGTTCAGTCGTTTTGCCGGAATATTGGACTAAAGACTTGAATTAGCCGCCATTTTTGATTCGGCCAATCAAAAAATTTGAAAATTTCCAGAAATTGTCATTGTATACGTATACATGTATGTGTAAAATTTTATTGGGATCCAATGAATAGTACCAAAGATATGAATTTTTCGATACTTGAATTTGCCGCCATTTTGTACCGATTCAAGATGGTGGCTCACAAACCTTATTGTGAACTCACAGTAATGTACTTGATTTTTGTGTCAAATTTCGTCCCGATCGGTTCAGCCGTTTTTCCGAAATCGAGAACACACACACACACACACACACACACACATACGAACAGTTTTCAGGATGGCGATTGCATAAGTCACTCCCTTAACGGTCGTGCCTAAAGATGGAAAATCGGAGACCACGTGATTGGCAGTGGACTAGATTTACGATTAGAAAATAGATAATATTCAGTCTCTAGAACTGTACTTCCAACGATCCGGTAATCTTAGTCTCGTGTTTATTCAAGAATTTGTTATTTAAATGCCCGTTGGGCGGCTCGGATAGGAGGGATTAATCAGGACTTTCCGCAGGGCGCGACACGTGCCGTGAAAATTCAAATATCAAGCGTCCTTCCACCAATTTCTGTCAATCAATCCTTCGACCAGGATCTTCCATTCCTTTTTCCTCTTTACCCTTTCGTACCTTCGCAATTTCGTCGATTCCAAATCCTGGAATCTCGTCACCCGACAAACTCATTAAGGGCGAATTAATTCGTGGCACCTTCTGTCGAATCGATCCGCGCGCATCTCGTTGCACGGGGGAACGAAAAAAAGGAAAGGAAAATGGAAAAGGTGACGCGATGATTAATCGACCTCTTAAGCGAGGCCTCGTCCTGTATTCGCTCGGGTGAATTAATTTATCATCGTTTCACCGTGAGAAGAAAAGGTGGGGTCACTTGGATCGTTCGTTAATTTATAGTCTTCGATTTTGGCCACCTCCCCCGATTCACGAGTCTGATTCCATTGCCGTGGATCAAGAGAAAGTTGTTGTAACGGACGTGAGAGTCGAATAATGCGAGGTGCTCTAGTTCACGAGCGACTTGGTAACTAAATCCAAGATCCTTCCTGCTCGGTCTCCTGGACTTCTTATCCGACATTACGAATGGCCTGTAACATCCGGGCCGACAACTCCGTATCTCTGAAAAGTTTGGGAGAGATGATCGTACCTTTTACGCGTGCACGCATACGTATTAAGTCCGTGAAAAGGAGACGAAGGGAGTAAGTACTTCGTTACATCGGGTCGTTAATTACCGCAGTAGAATATCGATAACTCCAAAGTGCAATAAATAGTTTTTTTTATTACTCAACGTACTTTTTTCCGCGAATTTAATTGAAGCAGAGTGAAGCGCGTTCACACGATTCTTATAAAAGGAAAGTCTTTACACAATAAAATTGCGTTTGAAAGGTATATCTAATGTGGGACATCAAAGATAAGGGAGGAGTTTTAGTTTTATTAATATCCTTTTTGGGAGGATCGCTCGACCTCGGTGCACGATCTTGTAAAAAGCATCAGAGATCCTCGAGCTGGCTTCCAAGCAGACGAGATTCTCCAGAATAAATCCTATTGTTAGTTTTATGGAGCGAGCAAAGTGGACCGTTTTACTGAACATTAATTTAAGCTGTCTCGGCATATCGAGGATCCGTGCCGTGAAATTTCCTCTATGAACATTTATCGCGAGTTAAACCTCGTCGTAAATAATGTTAAAAGTAAAAGATCGGCTTTGCAATCGCGTGGAACTAATACGAATAGATGAGGAACGAGCAAGGATCAAATTGTTTGTACACTTATGACTGACATGATGAGAGCGAGTAGAAGAAAGTGCAGTGGAAAAGCTTTCCTTTAAAATATATATGTATATATATCGCTTTTCTACGACGACAAAGAGGCATGCCACGTTTTACAGTATTTAATGCAAACAGAATGGATAGAAGAGAGTCTTACTTATTAAGAATACCGGTCGGATTAATCTAATATTTATACGTAATAGAATGTACACCTTATACTAGATCGATTTAAATTATACACCTTATTTATAATCTTAAGACTCGGAGAGAATGTCCTCCAGCGTTTTGTCGTCGTGCAAGGGCGAGTGGCCTAATGTAGGATCGCTCTCCAAAAATTCTCGCAACTCGGATTCTAAATCAGGTACCCCGGAGGCTTCGGCCGTGCTTAATAGAGAAGGGGGCGCCGGTTGATTATGACCCATGCCCATTTGAATTTGAATTGGTGGTTGATTAGCACCGACAATTCCAATTGACTGATTTCGCTGGCTAGTAGGACTGAGCAAATTCGAGGTTTGAATAGGCGAGGGCGACGACAGAAGATTAGACGTTACTGAGTTCATGTTGGTTTGCGATATCAATGCGTTTTCCGGAACGATCGTGGGGTTGAGAGTGATGGGCTCGACATCCATGGGTTCTGGTCCACCCAGGGGTGCAATTCCCATGGCCTTACGCAGACCATCCACCGGAGCTATCGCAGAGGGAGGGAGCTTCTTGGATATCTCAGTGAGATTGTCTGTAATTTTATCGGCGAGTGCTGCTTCCGCTTCCGTTGGTTTAGGAACATTCGATAGATGCGCCGGAGGTGGTGCTGAGAGCCGATCGTGTTGGACCTGCTTCAAGCGACCCAACATTTGGGATGTGTCGTCCAAACGACTTTGTAGGTTCGCACGCTCCTCCACAAGTTTTAATTCGTCCTCTATAAATGGAAAAGAAGATGTAAAAGCGTCATGTGAGAATGAGACTGAAAAGATGGCTCTACTATCTTAACAGAATAATATAGTTTGATAGTTTAAAAGAAGAATGGTTTACCCAAGTTCTCCAAGAAGTTGACGTCGATTCCCAACTCGGACAAGGTTTTCAATTGGTCGATATCCACTTTGACCTTCTCAAGTGAAGGAGTATTGCGATTAACATCTTGAATGGGTTTTTCCAAAAGATGCTTGATTTTCTCTTCCTCTTCCTTCAGCCTCCGTTTCTCTTCTAGGAACTTTTTGGTCTTTCTGTGATCGCCACCTGTGAGTATGTCCAGTAAGTCGTCTACCATGGTTAACGTGTAGTCGCAATCTTTCGCAAAGTCTAGAATGGATTCTGCATATTGCACAGCCGTTTCATCCCCGTAGGTCTGATACACCAAGTCTGTTTCCTCCTTCGTAAGATTGGCAAAAGTCGAATCGTAACTTGGAGCATACGAGCCAAAAGCACCATAATAAAGCGGTTTCACTGGTTTCGACATGTTCCTTCTGTCCTCTCTAAATCCAGCTAATGCTCCAGTACCATGATTTAACTTTCCTATGAGCTGCCCTAATGAAACGGGCCTTTGATTCGTTCCTGGAATAACACCGTCTCCTGGAACTATGATTTGCAGACTGGTAGTCCCATCCTTTTTTTGCCTCAGAAAGCCCATCTTTGAATTCAATCGCTTTAAACTTAACTTTTCGGATGCAGTTTTAGCTGCCCCGCGAGCTTGCTTTAAGATTTCATCTGGGGTGAGATCGTCAGGAATAGCTTCAAATTTACTTAAATTAGCTAATCTTATTTTTCTCTGATTCTCCTTTCTGAGTTCTTCTGCCTCTTCATTACGCTCTTCTTGCTCTCGTTCTCGTTCTATCTGCTCCTCCGTCACTAAAACATCTGGATTGTTCGGATCTTCGACCCCTAATTCAAACCCAAGTTCTTCTCTGGAAATGTCGTGCATATACGTCAACACAGGCCTTAACTGTCGAAGTTTTTCAGGTGTGACCATCTTTAATCCAACGTGTAATAACTTCTTCGCTGCTTTGTAGTATATTGTATCGGGATGGTTGTACGTAGTAGCATTATCACACATTAATTTGAAATCGTCTATAAACTCATTGAGATTCTGATAATTATTATCGTCAATTTTTTGCTTAATAGTACTGAAATCCATCGGGCTTGTAATAATTTGTGAATATCCTGGAGCAATGTTGTCGGTGACCGGCCATGCGAAAAACTGTTGTGGATCACGTTTTTCCATTGACCTCAGTAGATGCTCTAGTAACCTTTGAAGTGGAGTGCGCTCGGCAATTTTCCTAAGAACGCAAGTTCTAGGCTCACGATGCGGAGATAATGAACTGACATGAGGAGTAACTACAACTCTGTGTTCGCCAGTAGACGGAGGCCTGGGGGGTAGTAACTGATGATTTGGAATTTTTTTGGGCACTTCTATTAATCCCTCATCCGCATCTCCAACGGACTCTTGGCTCGATTCTTCTCTCCGTCTCTTCTTGTCTTTATGGTGATGCTTGTGACGCTTGTCCTTCTTTTTCTTTTTCTTCTTAAGCTTCTTGTGTCCCACGTACCTGTCATATTCGGAATCCCCCTGTGTCACGGAGTAATTCAGCCCCAGCTGTTGTTGATAATGTTGCGATAGCATTGTGCCTTGACTCGGAGATTCGTTACCGTACTCGGGGGTCCCACTGCTGCCTCCTACCTTTAAAATTAATTTTAAAGTAGGGGGTTTGTCCGTCGTTGAATACTGTCCTTCTGTTGAAAAAAAAGGTTCATTAATGCACATCGAAAGATCTACGAATGTCGATGTAAGCTTCAAGCCATGGTGCTCGTAACAGATCTAATGCATGCGATCATAGAATTTTGCAGGATACCGTGAAAAGTGCAGGGGTAGGAGCACGACGTAGCAACGTAAAATACAATTCTTCAAAAGTACAAGACAATTGTAAATGACGAAAGTCTACGGAGTATTAATAGAGTTACAAGGACAGTACTAATAATAATATAAAGATGGTTTTATGACAGGATAGTGACCTCGTTTTCACATCCATCGAACTGGAAGCGAGATGGAAGTAGCTTGACTTAAACTGAATAAACCGTAATAGAAATATGCATCAAAACAACTTTCGGCGTCGCATTAGGCGATCGAATCCGCAAGAATAGGTCAGGAGGGAGCACGCGTTAAAATTGAAAATACCTCATAGCGAGGTAAAGCAAAGCACGTATGGCCTTCGACGCCATAATACATAACAGCCAGGGAAACTATAAGATCGAAGTGCAACAGGCTTTCCAAGCGCAGATGTCACATCGAGAGCGCCGTAATCCCGCAAATTATCGTAGGAGCAAACGAGTATACGATCAACATGAAAGTAGCACGAATCTTGTTGCACTTCGACCGATCTTAACGGACAATGAAAAAAAAAAAAACTGAGAAGGATACGGGGCATCTGAATAATTTTGGAAGCACGGATAGTTTTTCTGTCGTGCAACCAGTTCGTGTTCTTTAGTTACATGCCACTTACTTCCACGTCGCTCCCGTAGCAGTGGAACCTTCGTATATATACTCTCGTTATCCACCTCACTTCCACTCCGACCTCACTGTCAGTTTGTCCATGGTGAAAACGCAGTCAAAATTCCTGTGCATCGTTAAACTATGAGAACGAGGAGGCTTCCAATGAAAACAATCTCAGCAAGGTGGATGCATACGCTGCCCTTGCGACACTCGCAATCTACATCGCATAGTACGCCATTACAAATCAATCCCTTTTCATTGGAATCCTCGTGTCATCGGCATGTACGTGAGAAAGTCCTGTTCAGGGCGGTATATCCTCGCACTGGACAAGTTCACTTATGAATTACACTCCGATGAGAGTTATGGAAGGATATGATAGAAGAGAGCCCAACAAGTGAGAGCAGGTGCGACAGGGTGATCGTTCCCGATGCTCCAATACGTACGAGGAGACCGATTGTTACGTCTGCCCGGATGAACAACGTGTCAAACGAATCTCTCATATTCCGCATATATCGCATGGACGTGAAAATAGCTGTGTCCGTCCTTTGCGCGAATCTTACGCGCCTATTCAAAATTGTGTTCGGCCAGCAGAGCCGCGACAGCAGCCCTTCCCCGACAGACGGCGTGGTGTCCGCGACACGAAAGAAAAAAGAACGAAATTGAAACGGAGCGCACAGACGACGACACGGGACGACACGCGACGGAGCACCAAACGGTTCGAACGTTCGAACGTGCGTTTACGTGGATACCGACGTGAGATGACAATAATGACCACGAGGACGAGCACGACAACGAAGACGACGACAAGACGATCGTTCGTTCATCTTAACCGGACGACCGATCCTCACCTTCGTGCCTCTCGCGCTTGTGCTTTTTGTGCTTCTTCGAACCCATGGTCCGCGCGTCGGGCCACAGCCTGATGACGATCGTGAACGATTTTCGGTAAATACTACGTTAGAGGCCACCTCTCAAGGCGGTTCGTGTATGTACCACGCTCCGTTACGTGAGGAAACAGTGCGCTGGCGGCCATTGAAGATCAAAGACGTCACGTCGGCGGTAGCCTCGAACCGTTACGATGAACGTGTGCTTTCGCTTCCCCCGCCACTCCGCCGATTGGTCACCGCTACTATGGCCGTCTCACCTTCCTCAATGCGGGAGATTCGAATTCGAGAATTATTTTCTAAGATTATCGTCTACGGGAGCACGTGCGAAACGCCGTATACATTTATTTACTACCGATTGGACGGTACATTTTAAACATTACGAAGTACATTTATCCACAGATCGTTCCGCGTAAAAATTTTACTCGTTCACTGTTGGCAGCATTTAGACGCGGCGTCGTGGCCGGAAAGCGCGGGGAATTTGAAAATCCATGGCTGACCTCGCTCGTCTAGTCACCTTTTATAGGCACGATCGTAGGTCGCTATTCTTCTTTCAAAAGAGGCTCGACGCCGATATTAATGAGTGATTGGAATCGATGAATTTTCACAGAGCAGCACGGTACAGCGAAGCTGAGAACCCAACCACCAATTATTGAATAACACTGTGTACACCCTATTTTCCACGAAGAAAAAAGTTCGTCGGCAAGGTTACCGGAAAGCAAAGCGTAATTCGGCGAATTACGAGACGAACTCTCTCTCTCTCTCTCTCACTCGCACGAAAATTCACGCACATGCGAAACGGAAATCGATAGTCTCTCGGGCGTGTACGCGATTACCCAATACCGACGACGAGACAGTACGAAGCACCAGGATACTCCCTACTTTTTTAATACCTCTCCAGCACAAACCCAGAGTACCTTGCGCAGTCTCGAGTCCCATCCGAGTGGCAAATCGGCTTCGAACGAGCGGATAATGACTGAATATCGCGATCCCGTGAAAAAGTCACCGACGTAAGCGAGCAGCATCACGAGAGCCGACCCAAGCGCGACCCAACGACGAAACAAACTTTTTCCTTTGTCTCCCCAAGGTACGCCAGGGGGACTTGCTTGGGCGTCGCGTCGCGTCGCTGTTGTGCACGACGCCTTAAAGGCGAAACCCGCCGCATCCTAACCTACAAAAGGTACTTTTAAGTACTTGCACTTACCGTCCCGGCGTACAAAGAAACACTTGAACGTATTCACTGGCGCGCTTTACTCGAGAACGATTGCCGGCCCGGATCACCGGGCGACGTAAAAACGAAATTCCATTGAAATTCCTTTCCTCTCGATCACGAGGAGCGACGAGATCACCTCGGCGACAATGGACCCGCGAGACTTGGGTATAATTAAAGGGGCGGCGATCAGCTGTTTCGAGATTGGTTTCGACGGAACGGGTCGCAAAAGAGCGAACGTGGGAGGGAGAGAGAGAGAGAGAGAAAGAGAGAGAGGGGTGCGTTCTTTTTTCGGAACACGTGCAACGAGGAAAAGAAGAAACGAAGGGAATACGCGCCCCACCCGACGCGGCATCGTCGTGCGTTCGACGAATTGCGAGAACTTTCGGCAATTCCAAATGCTCCACTTGACATCGAGTATATAAGAATATCGCGTAGTTTTTTTTTTTGT
Organism: Tiphia femorata; assembly: GCA_944319695.1. Lineage (NCBI taxonomy): Eukaryota > Metazoa > Arthropoda > Insecta > Hymenoptera > Tiphiidae > Tiphia > Tiphia femorata. The sequence continues at coordinate 1,531,245 of OX090904.1, read as the reverse complement.
CTCTTTTCCTTCGTGACAAAATTCACGCGCGCAGTCCACTTATTTATTTCCTGCTTTTTTTTTTAAACTGCATTGAGATATACGTTTCTACTCCATGTATATGTATATATATACGCGAGTAATTATCTAATGGATATCGCAGGTAATTACCCTTGACGTAATAAGGTGTAAACGAAAATTATGCACACGTGCATTTTAATTGCGGTAATACTGGGAAAATGTCTATTTGCGGGTTGATCGGTGCGTCGTTGGAATTGCATAGAAATTTTGCGCCTTCGATTATGGATATTGTTCGAAGAGGAGGCTTGCAGGGAAATTTAATTCGATTTCCTCAGTCCATAACCGCGCAACAAGTTAATGAAATTAAAAGTACAGGATTGACTTCTTACGAGCTTAAATGCTATTCAGGTAGTTCGGTACAGTCGATCGCGTTTATCTTAGCAATTAATGTAAAGCTGGGACGTGTCGTTAAAATTCTCACGTCATAATTTCTTTCTCTACCCGTTCCTGTACTACGTATCCACGTTATCGGAAATTAAATGGGTGTACCAAGGATAATACAAAGGTGTGCAAAACGCAGCTGACCTTGCAGTCACTCCTGCGCGTTCCTTCGACGTAGTCCATTAAAAAGGGGTTCTCTACAACGGTCTTGTCGATAAGCATGGCTCGTATATTGATCGGAGGGATAAGGTACCGCTTTATGATCCCATCAGCGCGGTTATTACCTCCCGCAGGTACTTTAATGCATTTTTAAGTCACCGAAGCGAAAGATCTTAGATTCGAATTTTCCATTCGGTCGCTTGAGCCCTCCTCCACGAAATCGGATAGGAAAGAAGAGAAAAAATATTTTGTTTAAATCTAACACCGTCAGGAGGAATGCCTTTTTGACAAATAAGGAAGAATGCAGCGGGAAAATTGGGCATTTTTAAAAATTCGTTCGTCTCGACGGTCATCCAAATTATTTTTTTATTCAATTTCAAAGGGCCATACCCGACCATACCCAATAGAGCTTTCCCGAAGGAGAGCTTTCCGTTTCCTGCTGCCACCTAGATCAGGACACGTGCACTCGACGGCTTCCGCAATTACTAATTCTTATCACAAGGGTCGAAAATGTGGGTACATATATACATTCACCTTCGCGCACACACAAGCGGGCCCATTGTCATCGCGATACCATATCACTCCAGAGTCTGATTCCAGGTAGCCCTGAAGTTTATGCACATCAACATTCGCTTGAAACGCACATGCGTGAAAACTGTATACTACACGTGAACGTGTAGTATACTGAAGTTCACAGGGTGTCAGCAAGTGTAAGTGCACGTATGCAAGGGCTCATTTCAGTAACGTAGCTGGACCCTTGAGAGCCCTAGTAGAATGTACGAAGAGAAATGTTCAAGGTAATCGCGAAATTGACAGTTCAATTCTATTCGTAGTCCTGCGAGAAAGGCAGATTTAGGAAGGGCCTGCAAAAGATTCGAAGCAAAAGCGAGAACAATTAACAGATTAAGCTAGACTGCCTCTTATCGTGATAGTTATCGTGAACTTTTAGATTTTACAGTGCACGCGAGACCTTCGAAGTTCGCCTACGAAGTGGAGTTATTCCGAAAAACGTCCTTGAAACCGCGATGAAACTTTGCGCAATCGATCAATACCAAATTCTGTAACCCAGGAGACCGACGTGTTTCTTCGATATCCCCCCCTACCTCGAGCATAGATACATATTCTACCTCAATCGACGAAGTAATATAGCAAACTTCTCCACCCTCGTAGATTTATTTCTCATCCCCAACCTCAAAAACCCTCGAGGCCCCGGAATGAATAGGTACATCCCTGAGGAAAATCGAAGGGAACGCCCTTCTCGCCCATCGAGACATCCACCCATTTTAATCCTCGAAATAATAGCGCATGTGTCCCAGAGGCACACACACGTCGATTTAAAAAAAACCGTCCCTGAGAATTGTCAACCGTCTCGTTCTACGTTCTTGCGAAAATGATAAATGCGAATTTCTGCGCGTAAAAACTTTATATTAGAATTTCATCGATTGGTCCTTCGTGCGGAGGGGCCCGGGAAAAAACTAGTCACGTGTCTGAGGGAAGCCGGCATGGATGCACGCACGCACGCACACGTGGGTGCCCCCCACGACGGCGCGCCTGTGTACTTTGCCAAGGAGCGTCGTTGGTATCGCGAGCTCCACTCACAATTCACAATCAGGGCCCCGGCGCGTCGACTGGGCGTACACACACGCGTGAGCCAGCGCCGTTTCTTCACACACATATATAACACGCGCGCTTCAGCCTGAAGCCATGAGTGCGTCGCGTGTCAGCGCACCGAGCGCAGCATTAGTCTAGTGTCGTCGCTACGGGTCGCTTTACTACAGACGAGTTTTTCGTGAAAGAGAAAAATACGACTTTGTCCGCCACCACCGCTCCTCGACCGATCGAAACGAAAGCGACAGGATTCTCCCTTGCCGCGAGGAGAGAAAGGGACGCGCGCTATCCACGCTCAGAAACGAATTACGAGGCGCACGAAATACACCGCGCGCGCGCGCGCCACCGATCCTTTCGCCTTTCTTCCAAGCTCGCGGCGCGCGCACGCATACACCCTCTCCTTCGCATCCGTGCATATCCGAGCATCGTCCGTGCATCGTTTCTGCATCGGTCCATCGGTACCCCTCCTACCCTCTCGCGGGTAGAACAGGAGTTAACGAACCTGCGTGCGGGTGCGCCTTCTCGTGGCGCGTGGACGAAGCAAACGGTTCGCGCGACATTGGCGGGTGCACGCGAGTACCGGCTTTTCTTCGATAATAATCGGCGACCAACTCACCCGTACAATAGACTGGTGCATCGCGATCTATTAATCGTGTATCGGTAGAAGACAGGGTACATCACTCGTGGATACATCGATAAATTGTTGAGGCCACATCGGTCCGTGATTGGTGCATCGGTATAATCCCCTCCCCACCCCACACCCCTTGACGCGTAGAACGGGAGTTAACGAACGTTCGCGAGGCGTGCATCGCGCAAACGTCTCTGGACAGTCGCGTGCGAACGACAATCGGTTGTGCGACGATTTATTGGACGCGAGGGAGGAGAAGCGAGCGTGCAAGGATCTTTGGACGATCGATCGTGCCGAGAGTGTTGTTCTTACGTTAGCTTGACATCGTGAGTGATTCTTTTTTTCTCTTCGGATTCTGATCCTTCACGAGGAGCACAGAACGCACGCGCGCGAGTCGAAATTAATTTAAACCTTTCGTTCCGACGCGGCGAATGGAATGCGCGAAGTATTTCGATCGTGCGAAGTGCAAGCATAGTTTAGATATAATTCGAAATCGCGAGGTGAGCTTCGGCTTTCGGCCGCTTGGGCGCGTCCTCAGCAGGCGGGGTTAATACCTGGAGACGGTGTTCGAAGTTTTTGCGAATCGAAAAGTGTCCTCCTGAATCTTGACGAAGGAAGGTGGGATGGAGCGATTCCGAGTGACTCCTGCGAACAGCACGGCGCAATATGTGTCCCAGAGACAATCGTCGATACCCGAGTACGGTGAGTGGACGACTATGAAGAGCGATAAACAATTGTTTATTTGATCGCGCGAGGTATGCGTCGGTCACGTGAGCCACGGGAAGTTGGCCGATAGGCGGAAGCGGGAGGTTATGGATTTAGGAAAATTTCGAGTGAAGAATCGAACCTAGATTTACGGGAATTTTTTTATAAACACGATCTACCGTTTAAAGTCGTCCGTAAATCTAGCGTTAAATCCGAATTGTCGTCGGGCCGCGTCGGCGCACGGGCGGCGAGAAGGTTCGAGAGGTGTTGAATAAATTGCAACGCGATATGTGGAAATTCGATTACGTTCCGAGAGGCGGAGTGACGCGACGACGAGTTCGGGCCACGTGCGCAGTTGGAAAAAGGGTCGGAAGGAAGGATTATGTATCCAGGGGGGTAAATGCACTTTGTGAGTATCGAGCCCGTCTACGAGACAAGCGCACGATAAAGCGTTCCCCGTAAATGCTCGCATTTGACGCGTCATTGAATCCCTCTTATCGTGCATCCGATATTCCGTGATTTTATTACGAAATATTGCGCGCACGAACGATGAGTAATCATGGTAGAATGACTAATTACTCTTACGAGGGAAAATAAAGTGAATAGATAACCTTTTGTAAAAAGGAGAAAGTTTCGAGGATGAATAATTATGTGCTTATTAAGAATGGAAACGAATGTCGTGATAAGTCGAAAGAAAAAGAAATAAGGATAAAAGAGAAAAAGCGACGACTGCTCGCAGTGGGGTCGAGTGTGTGTTATCGGAATAAGAAATAATAATGAACGGTAAGCGGAGGCACACAGTCTGCCTCTTTCATTTTATCTGCGCGTCGGCGTCGCGAGGGTTTCTCGACGCAGGCTGAAAGACGACGCCGTGCGGGTGGCTTTGACGTTTCTCCTTGCGTCGTATAAATAGCCGAGTGAGAGAGAGAGGAAACCGGTGGGGGTCGAGAGGACAGGAGTTTTGGAGAATTTCCGCGTGAGAACGCATCCTCGACGAAAAATTGGCAGCTCAACGGATTTTTACGCGGTAGATCTTATCGACCTTATCGACAATGATACTCCTTACGATAAATCTCCAACGATGTGAAATAACAGGAGGATCTTAAAAATCGCAAAAATTTCCGAAGCTTCCAGAAATATTTTCCTCGGTCGCAGGTTCCATGGGTAATATCCTGGGTAACATTAACCCATTAAGTATCAACTTGGTAATTATTTACCTATGGGGAGCACCTTCTAATGACCTTCTAAATAGGCTCATTCGACGCGTTTTTACAAGACAAACAACTTTTTCCTTAGACAAAATCGGCGTTCATTGTTTGTAAAAAAGTTATTAACAAAAAAAGTTTTACCTGTTTTTTCACTGTATCTTCGAAAATATTGATTTTAGAGAAAAATGTTTCAGACAAAAACTGAAGCTCCGGAAATGCTCTACAAGAAAGGTTCTATGCTATTTTAACGTAAACACAAAACTGTAGCTGCAAATTTGAAAAATATTTATACCAAGTTATATAAATATAACCTATTAAATTATATAGGTACTATTATATTTATTAATTTACATTTTCGGTTATAGGATATATAGTTATAGATATATGTAGTAGTGCTCCCCATAGGTAAATAATTACCACCAACTTTTTTCTATAGGGTTAAATATATTTTTTACAAAATATACGCAATAATAAAGACATAAAAAATCGATAAAATTTAAGTAATCCCAAATGGGAATATTGGTACTTAATGGGTTAAGTGCCCCCGTGGATTTTCGAGGTTCATCGTTCGCTCAAGGTGATATCCGAGAAACTCTTCACGATCTAGGCTATTATACAAACGGAATTCAGAATTCTCAGAGGCCATTATTTGGACGCGAGAGCTATTCTCGTCTCACGATTAATCAATCTCTTTCTAGAAAAGTGATTTTCTGTAATTAAAGTGCCAGAGAAATGTTTTCGTGGGTTCGTGTGATATTATACCTATATGCACCTTGATTTAATTTTGTTGTTTACCGTCGTCGATGCTCATTGTCCCCTTAAGGTTTCGATCCTCTACTGCCCTCGAGCTCCCGAAACGTTAAACGACCGATTGTTAATAATTACTTTTCTACGCGTATTGCATTGTATATACATATGTATAATATTTTCCAGTCGAGTGCACTGGCACGGTACTCGACGAGAATTTACAAATGCCCGTAATGGAGGGGTACTCGTACCATTTACAGGAGGATCAATTACACGAATGATACCAACCAATTGACAGGCTTCTCGATGATTTCCAATCGGTCGGATTAGAGTAATGTAAACATCTCTAAATTCCATCGGTAACGATAATCATTTTTATTCCCCCTTTACTAAATCAAATGTAAAGTGAAAATGGTCAAATTTCAATATACTCGACAAAAATAATAAATGCTGTAACCCATTAAGTACCAACTTTTTTCTATAGGGTCAAATATATTTTTTTACAAAATATACGCAATAATAAACGCATAAAAAATCGATAAAATTTGAGTAGTCCCAAATAGGAACATTGGTACTTAATGGGTTAACCCATTGCCGCACACTTTTAGTTGTAAAATCGTGTCCAGAAATACAGTTGTTTTTTTAAATTGTTTGTTACTGCAATAGAGAATTGAGCATCAGTTGTATATTTGGAAGTGGAAATTATTAAACTTTGCCACAGTTTTTCCAGGAAAACTCCCGGCGACTCTAAATGCGATTTGTTCATCATTACTTTTTTTCTGTACTTAAAACAAATGACGTTTATGATCGTTACAAAGGTTATACCCGGAGGCATTTTCTTCACAAGTTCAAAAATTGTTACTCTAAACAAAAGACTGTTACAGCCGCCGGAAATTTTAACACTTTGACTGCCACACTTTCCATTTCTTTTGTGCGAGTGTGTATGTGTTTTTTTCGGTTAATATATGATCTTTCAAGTGCTGTAAATTGCGAGTAATATAATTATTTTTTTAATGATTTTTCTGGAGGTCACCGGTGAACAATGTGGGGCCACAGGAAAAACAAGTTACAGTCACATATGATCATTATGGCAGTAAAAGTGTTAATGGAACTATGCGTGACGGTTGTATCCGTAATTTGTCCACGTATCACCAAAAAATGGACGGTTAATCTACGACCGAGGGGATAATTAGAGTGAGATTATAAAGTAATGGAGAGAAACGGTGACCGAAGGGGGGGATAAGTCTGACTCTTTGTGACAAGATAGGGGCGGGCCTCGCGCGAATTTAAATCTCCCTTGTTGGCACAACGATTAAGATAGGCCAGTCTGAGAGGAGGAGAGCATTGCCTTGTTAACTTTGCCCGTTTATCTCGCTCCGAATTAATCACGCAGGCACGCACGCCTTCCCGAGCAAATCGCGCTTGACGCGCCACGATCCGCGCGCGTCTAATCTTCCTCCTCCCTGCCCTTTCCGGTTCTTCCTCTAGTCGCGTTTATCAGAACGCGCCTGCATTCTCCTTCCGTGAAACTTCACGAAAAAGAGGGAGGAGGATACCTTTTTGAAAATAATTCATCCATTCCGAATTCGCGAAACATCTACCCACGATCCGAAGAAAAATTTACAGATTCGATTCGGGGATTCTTTAACTCTTTGGTGTTAAAAGTGTCCTACCTTTTTGACGCACCGATACGCATGTTGGGACATTTTTTAACCCACCTCAAAATATTGCAATAGTTACGTCGGTATAGGTTCATATTTAATCTTATTTACGTAAAGCAATTGGTAAGGCCATCAACAAATGTCATAAATGTGTTCGCTCGTGTTGGTAAGTTTCAACATACCAGTACAGGTTCGTCAAGTGGAAGTTTTTATTGCGACAATCTTTTTTTTTCTGGTTTTGTGTGAACATATCTGTGCAATATGTTCAATATCTTTCCGTGATGCATTGTTTATTAAAATTTGAGGATCAAGGATAAATATATCTCGTTAATCAAGTAGTCGAGAGTTAATCATGGTGAATAATAGTGTAACGATAAAGTTTCTTTAATTTTCCATTTGTATTACATTTTTAGGCACGGCCGTAAAGGGAGTGAGTTATTTAACACCTTCGTCGCCCAGTCATCTTGAATTTTGGTGACTGTATAGTTAACTATCTAAAGCATTAATTATGCTTTCAAGTACCTATTTCGATCATTTATAAACGGGCACTGAAACCGTCACCCACATATGGGTGACGTGGCGAGGAGCGTGTTAAAAGCACGTTCACCGAAAGTGCGATTCACTGTAACAGTGCTCCGTGAAATTATTTGAGTTGGCCAGCCTCGGAGTCTAGATGAAAGAAAACTGTCACAACGACTGGTAATAATAACGCCCGTTTCGGCGTGTTCCCCCTTTATCTGAAACAGTCCGTTGAGATAAAGTGGTGGAAGAAATTGTAGACGCGTAATCTGCACCGCGGCAAGCGGCGGCAACCTTGACTCTTTTTTTTTGGAACTCTTCTCCCTCTCCTTCTTTCCAAGAAAGACAATCGTCTCGTCGTCACGAAACTGTCAATGTCATCCGCTTCGAGTCCGCATTACAAACAAGCCCGGATTTCGTCGATTGCCCACCGAGGAAACGAGAAAGGTTTCAGTTCACCTGGCACAACCCGACCGATCGTCCGGATTTGTAATCTTCCTCACTCGTTACCCAATTTTCTCGAGAATCTCTCGCACAATCGTAAAAGGCGCGGCAAAGATAAGATTTGATATTCCAGGGCACTTCCGGTTGGAAACTTTAACGCTACTCCTACCACGACCTGTCCAATAACCGTTTTTAAAATTTCCACTAGAATCTTCTATATGCAACGTAATTGCATCGCCATTAAATTTCACGATTTTTCCTAAAATATTGAAAAGTGTATTTTACGTATATTTTAGAAGAAGTCGTGAAGTTTAAAGAAGATGCAATTAAGATGTACGTAGAAAATACTAATCGAAATTTTAAAAAGAATCATTCGGCCGGTCGTGCTGAGAATACTGTTATAGAGGCGTTGGATTGTAATTTGGCCAATTTCCACGCGAGAATCCGCAAAGGAGCGCTCATCGTCGGACTTATCCGTTGGGTTGTGCAGCAGGTTCTGTTTAAAGCTTCCCCATTTACCTTTTCCACGCACCCGCGTTTCCACGTCCGTGGAACATTTTTCCTGGACGAGATTTAAAGAAGAACGAGATCGTTAGCAATCCCGGCCGGATGATCCCCCAGATTACTCGCACCTCTTGCCCACCCCTCTTGTTATCCGAAGGTTGCCGAAGTTCGGGGACGAATTGAAACCTAACCTGGGCAGGGCAGCTGCATCCCTGCTACAAAGGCCGAGCCAGCACCAGCAGGGGTCGATAATCGTCCAACCCCCACCTCTGTTCCACTCCCTGTCCCCGACCCTGCTCCTCTGCATCATATGCCTGCCCACAGCCTACACGATCGGTGCAGGTGGTGGTTGGGTATGTTGCTTCTCTCTTCGTTCTGTTATTTCTCTCTCTCTCTATCTCATTCTCTCTCTCTCTCTCTCTTTTGATCTCCATCCATTTCCATCTTCTTCCTTCCTCCACACGAGCCATCGTATCACTTTATCCACAAACACACGGGGTACGTGTGTTGGTAAAGGGATACATCGATACTGCATGCGTTTGCACGAGCACGCGCGCCTGTAGGGCACGTGGGAGTGACTACACGGAACGCAGAATAGAAATTCATTAATATCCTGGACGGGTGATCGCGTTAATCTCGTTGGTGGTGCCGAGACGAGCATAGGGAAAAAACGAGGAGAGAGAAAAATTCTGGAGATTGATTTTTATCTCGCGTTAATTCGAGCGCCCCATTTTACTGAGTTCTAGGATGTTTTTCGGCTTTTATGATGGGAGTACGGTGGAACTGTAAGTCTTATCGAATTGTTTTCAATTCTCCATGCTTTTCGTATCTCTTCGTCCTCGTAAATTTGTCAATTAACACTTTACCGACCGGTAGCCGATTAATCGGCTTTTTGTCCTCAACGCTTACCGACCGGTAGCCGATTAACCCTTTGCACTCGAAGCTTTTTAATAAACTCGATGAACAATAATTTATTTACATTGTATCCAAAGTAGAGCCCTTGAGTTTAAAGGAAAATTTTAAATGGCTCTGCTCCGGAGCCCTCGAGTGCACAGAGTTAATCGACTTTTTGTGGCCGATGCTCATTGACCGATAGTTTATTAATCGTTTGCCATGGGAATCGATACTTCGTTATCAATTATTATCAAAACGAATTGTTAGATTGTACTGTAAGCTCCACATTGATATATAATATTCTGAACGGTGCATGGCCGACGAATGAATCAAATAATCTTTGAACTTTTTCGCCGAGTGGTCGGTGAAAAGCTCCTAGAATATCGAATCGCTACTAGTCGGTAAAGTGTTAATAGTACGATTAATCTGTACTCGGTACAGGATAGAAACCCAGTACTCGTTTAACACTATTCCTACCGCGACCAGTCAAATGACCGTTTTTGAAGTTTCGATCGGAACTTCTTGTATACAACGAAATTGCATCGTCTTTAAATTTCACGATTTTTCTTCAAATATTGAAAAATGTATTATACGTATATTTAGAGAAAAGTCGTGAAGTTTAAAGGCGATGCCATTACCTTGTATATGTATAGGAAATTCTAATCGAAATTTTAAAAACGGTCATTTGGCCGGTCGGTAGGAATAGTGTTAAACATGCGTACGCTTAGAATTCAATTGTACATATCCATGTCGCTTCTCATTAATCATTCTCGTCGGATAAACGCGTCCCTCGATCGATCGACCTTTAACAGCGGGAAATTTGAATTATACGGGAGGCATTCCCAGTCTCACAGAGTTCAAATTCTATTTTTATCCAGCTGGTGGCACGCTATCGTGATACCTACTCGGAAACGCCATGGTAGCTTCCATTTCATTGTTATCGCGTCCCAGCTACCCTCCAGTCCCTTATACTATTTCGCTGTGCGCGCGCGGGTTTCTATTTCTACTCTTCTCTAGTTGTCAGCGCCCACTAGCACCCAACCTCGCGTGCTGCCACTTCCGATCACGCGTGTCCCTCGTTAAATTGGCACATTAAAGCACAACGGTTTTCCTCACGGCACGGGCTAATTAATTTAAACGTTACGCAATCACTCCCCGATGCTCGTTGGCCCTCCTTGATTATCGATAGGTTGGTTACACGATCGAGAGATACTTCGATACGTCCTCTTAAGGGGTTTACTCGTCGAATGACGTTATCGCATGTGTAATCCACTTTCCATGGACCGAGAGGTGGAATTATCGTGGGAATGTATCGCACGAGGGTTCGAGCGTGATTCCAATAATCATTCGTATTCTCTCGTATTATCGTCGAGGGTGATTATCGTTAATGCCAGACGTAGAGACGATCTCTTAGGATTTAGAAGAAAAAAGATTCATTTCTCAGGACGTTTACACGAGGGACAGAAAAGGAGAGAAGAGCATCGAGATCCGTGAAAAGTGTAAGGTTCGTTTATTCGTCTACGGCTAATAGCGTTCCATTGAAATTATACAATTTTGCGGTAGTAATTGAATAAGTTGGAATATCCTAGGATAGCTCTTCTTTCGAGTACGGAATTACTTTTCTCCCCTTTCTTTTCCCCCTGTGACACACCCTTTGCACCTGCTCTCTCCGTTTCACGCGCACGCCTGCTCGGTGCGGTTCGATTTCTCTTTTCTCAGTGCCACAGGTCGCGCGAAACACAATGTGGGCATACCTCGCGAAACATCTGGCCCCAGACAGGCGTGGGCGCACGTTAGGTCAAATACATGGGGTGTGTAACGTGGCGCCTTCTCCTTCGAGCCTCCTGTGTCTATTGACACTGGGTCCTACGCTCACGCAACCCACCCTCCTTACTTAATGGCGAACTGGGTGGGAGGGTGCTGAGGTAAGGTCAGGCGAGGCACGTGGCGCCCTCCGACAGACGAAAACGAAGCATCGAAGAATACCTCAAGATGGACAGGATGGGAATATACTCTTCTTTTCTTTTCCACCCCCTTGGAAGATTCGCTCGCTTTTACCACCCTCTTCAGTCTCTCTCGAGCATACGCGCGCCTGGAGTCTGGGCCAAATGAGAAAGTTTTTTGCCTATCGAGAACGAAGAACAAGTCGCAGACGAAATTTATGAACAGACGAATTAAATGTTGGACGACAATTGTGGAATTTATGTGGTATGGGTGAGCAGAGCCGAATCGCTAGAAACGATCGTAGTTCGGACAAGTCCGGCAAACAGCTGAATTGCGAATCGACCGTGAGTCGTCGTCAAAATCGTATCTGGCGTAAGCCATACATGCGAGTTCTGCTGCATTCATCGAACTTTATTCCCGTTAATACGTCGTTCTCCTCCTTCGAATCCTACATTTATACCGGAGAATGTCTAAACATAACTTCTTCGTTAGAAGATTCTCTTATTGACACGATCAATTCACGAGGTGCCACTAGATTTTATTAATTCGACTTTAGGTCACACGGTCGCACCTGCGCCGTGCGCCGATCGTTCGAATCTCATTTTTCTTTGTGCCCTGAGAGAAAAGTATATGATATATCCAACTATAATGGCATAGTAACAAAATTATAGTTGGAAATATCATATTTATGGTAAATGTTACCACAATGTCGGTAGTGATTACGATAGAGGCAAAGTATAACCAACTATATTATGTTTTTACCCAAAATGATGGTTATTTCAACTAAAAATATAGTATGCTTGAAAATATATAATGGTAGGAAAAGTAACTATTTTATATAGTTAATATTACCAGAATATTTCATACGTAGTGATAGACCTAACTACATTCGCATAGCACATTTTAGTATACATATGGTAAAAGGAGCAAAGGTAGTAGTTAATAATATAATCATTTGTATAAATCGTTTATTCTACTATATTTTGTATGGTTAAGTCAACTATAAAAATATGTTTGACGCCAAATTTAACTATGAAATATAGTGAGATTATAGTAAATCCAACCATTTTTTTCTCTCAGTGTGCATCCTTTGGGACTTGTCTTCTGCTTTCTTTACATTCCTCTCTTTCTCTCTATTGGATTTCACGAAAGCACACTGTGTTTCCTCGTTACACCCAGTATCCATTTCCATTCGGGTGGCGACCTCGCGATGACGTCCCAAGTCACCCCATTTCCGAAATGAAGCCGTCCGGGTCCCAGTGCGCGACGCCGGCGCGACGCGACGCGACGCGACGGTGCGTCGATACGCGCGCATCTAAACGATTGCTTCGCCACCCTTTTGAAGGCTGCACGGTTGGGGCCGAGGGTGGCGCGGGATAAAAGAAATTCTCCCGGGCGACCCTGGAGGCGGGGGTGGTGGCGTACCTAAAATACGCTCGACCTTCTTTTCCCCCTCGATCTCGACGACCTTTGCACGCGTCGGATGATCGATACAATTCTCAACCCCCAAAATCGACCTCCCCTTCCGCGCGTCAACTTGGAACAATTCGTCCCTCATCTCTCTCTCCCCCTCTCTCTCTCTCTCTCTCTCTCTCTCTATTATATAATAGGATAAATTGAAAATTGTAATTTTGGGGAGCAGGGCCGTCTTTAGTTATGTAGTGGCCCCTAGCACATTTGGTTTTGGGGGCCTCTTCACGAATGTTACTGGTACTTCTTAACTCAATCAATGAACGGTTATTTCCCTTACACCATTGTTCATTATTGTACTAAAAATTACGTAATTAGTCTATTCTATCCATACACTGAAAAAATTGTATTCTTATCTTAAGAATTTACCACTCAAGTTTAGAATATTTCCCACTAAAATAAGCAACAAGAGGATCTTCTTAATTTAAGAGTAGAATGTTCTAAACAGATTCCTCTAATCAAATATTCTTAACAGATATTTTTATCAGATATTCTTAACATAACCTGGTAAAAAATTTGTATGGATATATTTCGTATATAATTATTGGAAACAAAACTCTTAATGAAATGCTTCACTCTTTATATTGTCGAAAATTACATTAACCGTATCTTGAAATCAGAATTGGTTGAGAAATGTAGTCACGAGAGAAGGTTACAATTCATATACATATACATGTATTTCTATCACTTGTAAATATTTCCATTAAATCGTCCAAATTCTCTTCTTCTAGCTACTTCGTCATTTCCTTATCCATACTTTTTGCACAACACAGCACACACAATAATATAGTACTCAAAATTACGCAGAATTGCGAAGAACGAGATACAGGCATCGACATGTGCCGCACGCGATGTGTAACCTAACTTTTAATCGAATACTGACACACATTGTGTGGCGACATTCAGATGGATTATTAAAAATATATTCCAAAAACCGTCATATCCATAAGAAAATATTCTTATCTATTAAGAATATCTATTAAGATGAATTATTAAGTTTGTATTTTAAGAATACAATTTGGTCAGTGTATTGAATTCGTAAGTTTTCTTTATTCTACCTTTAACGAACTGTTCGTCAGTCGGGGCCCCCTGGAACCCGGGGCCCTTGGCCCGCGCCCAGCAGGCCCATGCGTAAAGATGGCCCCCAGGTGGGGAGGGAAAAAAGAAATTCGAGGTCGAATAATCGTGGAACGGTGGAGAAGGAGAACGTGGACGGGCCAACTCTGGTGATAATTTCATTTTAAGGCCAGAATCCTCGGCACCCGCTAAATTTCAAGTAGCCACCCCCTCCCTCGCGACGATGTGACGATTCAGCTGCGCACGCAAATTTCTCTCCCTGCCTGCCATCCCTCCTCGCAAATTTCCATCGGACAAGCGTGCAACCGTTTGCTCAGCCACTTCCGTCCGGCTTATTCCCCGCAAACAGTCCGGCAAATTCCACTTCCCTCTGCCGCATGCCTCGAGGACCTACCCCTTTCGTACGAGAGCCACCCCTGGAATTAATTCGCACTTCCTATCATGCGGTATCCGTGTACCACACCCCATGCCGCCTTCGTTCTCCTCTTGCGTAACAATCGGGGGTGGAAATGAAATTGGAAACATTCGTGGCGATGTTCCAAGGGTCTCGGAGGGTCCAAGAGCGAAGAGTCGAACGAGGGTGAAGGGATCTCTGATTTTTGAACTTCGACACGGCGAATTTCCTTTTTCCATTGATAATCTCATCGGATCGGTCGTGTCGATAAGATTCGGATAAGATCAGCGATAAGATTTATGTCAAAACTTTATGTACAAGATGGAGAAGTTTATTAAGGACGAACTAGTCTCTATGGGTACAGATTTCAGAGTGAGTACAGATGTAAACGGATAACGGAGCGGTGGTAAATGAAAAAGGATCGTGCGATTACTTCACATGGTCACATAAGAGATACCGCGGGTGTCGAAGGATAAGTCTGACTATATAATTGTTGCTGAGATATTTCGACAGATGCCTCGTGAACGTCAATGTGATTGCATTTAATCGACGACCATAGGAACTGTCGGAGCGTGTGCCTAGCTACAAAGTAGGAGGAGCCCGTGGAGCAGACTCGGTAGCTGATATTACGTACACTCACTGTCGTAAGATCGAGGAACGTGGCTCGTTGCCAGGCCTCGGTTACCGGGGAGAATTGAGTAGAGAGGTACGGAGAAAGAGTAGTAGAGAGGGGTCTCTATGTTTATCAACATGGAATTATGCTACCGCGGGCGTGAGTCTTCTCCCTAATGGCGTAGAGCCACCAAGGAACGAAGGGAGAATCTCGACAATGCTGCACTGAGAGAAAAAAGTGGTTGGATTTACTATAATCTCACTATATTTTATAGTTAAATTTGGCGTCAAACATATTTTTATAGTTCACTTAACCATAGAAAGTATAGTAAAATGAAAGATTTATACAAATAGATATATTATTAACTATTAATAGTAAATGTGCTATGTGAATATACAAGTTAGTTCTATCACTATGTATAAAATATTCTGGCAATATTAACTATATAAAATAGTTACTTTTCTTACCATTATATATTTTCAACCATACTATATCTCGTCCTCCTTTTCTCTCTCGTTCTAAGGGATCGTGTGCTCTACGTCGAAAGGAATGTCGATCTTTATTCGAATTGGGTTGATCGGTGCGTCAAACGATCACGAAATTAGGGAGGAGAATGTTGAGGAAAATTGGAAACTTTAGGAGAAACTCATTTTCATTGATTCACCCTCGTCCACTATGCCCATGGAAGATTTGATCAACCTTGATCATACTTTGGCGTTTGAAATATTCTTGTACACTGTGAGAGAAAAAAGTGGTTGGATTTACTACAATCTCACTATATTTTATAGTAAAATTTGGCGTCAAACATATTTTTATAGTTCACTTAACCATAGAAAGTATAGTAAAATGAACGATTTATACAAATAGATATATTATTAACTATTACCTTTGTTCCTGTTACCATATGCATAATAAAATGTGCTATGTGAATATAGTTAGTTCTATCACTATGTATGAAATATTCCGGTAATATTAACTATATAAAATAGTTACTTTTCTTACCATTATATATTTTCAACCGTACTATATTTTTAGTTGAAATAACCATAATTTTGGGTAAAAACATAATATAGTTGCTTACACTATGCCTCTATCGCAATTATTACCTACATTATGGTAACATTTACCATAAATATGATATTTCCAACAATAATCTTGTTACTATGCCATTATAGTTAGATGTATCATATACTTTTCTCTCAGTGTGTGTGCTTCGTTCGGAAACTGGAAGAGTCACCGAGTTCTTGGAGTGTAAAATTTAGGAAATAATAATATAATTTAGGATGGTAGGAAAGAAATAAGGGAGGGGTGAAAAGTTGAAAGGTGAAAAGGGTTAGGAGAGATCATCGTCGAGAACCATTAGAATTCTTATAAGTCGATTTCTCCTGCAACGGAATATATCCAGGTGGCTGAACCTCCGTATCCGACCCTTGTCCGATCTTAATAAAATTTTACAGGTAAGTAGCATTTACTAAATCTAGTCGAACGCCATAAGTGCGAATTTAAGGAAACACCTGCTTTCCGAGATATTGAATTTTAATTACGTTAAATTTTTCAGATATTTACGTAAAACAAAGACTAAAATTCTAAAATGTTCTGCTGAAATCTTTTATTTTATTAATATCTTGCAAGATTATAAATACTAATTTATAAAAATATCATTAGAATACATATTAAAAACAAGAAATATAGAAAACAATTTTATGTTTTTTTTTTGGTAATTATTCACTTACGGGGAGCCACCTCGGATTTCAATGGCCTTCACATATGTTATCAAGGTCATCACCCTGAGTAATGTTGCGAAGGTTTTAAGCTCCGCTCGTCATTTATTAAAAAGTGATAAACAGAAAAAGTTTTTCCAGAAATCACTTTTTCCTCTGACAAAATTGGCGGTCTCCTCTCCAAAAAAAGATATTCAATGTTAAAGTTGAAATACATATAAATGTGATAAATGGAGATTGATCTAACCAGAAAGGCCTACCACGCTCTCAAGTTTAAATTATTTTTTTATTACGCGTTGCACCTGCCTAAGCTGACATTTTGTGGAATTTCAGTCTTCCTCTTACGTAAATGTCAAAAATTGTTGATTTAATCGTGTAATTTTAAAATTTAATATCTCGGAAACCAGGCGTTTCCTTAAATTCACACTTATGGCGTTCTATTGCATTTAGTAAGTGCTACGTATCAGTAAAATTTTATTAAGTGCGGACGAGGGTCGGATACGGAAGTCTTACCATCCAGGTTCCTGGGGCTGGAAATTTTTGGAAAGTTCGCCGAACTAATGGCAATCGATTCTCGAGATCGGTTCTGCCGGAAGCTCCTTATCAAGAAGTGTTCTCTTCATCCCAGGGGAGGTGATCGTAGAGAACTCGGTGACGCTTCGGCTTCACTTTATTCTCGTCGGTCTCAAAGGTTACGCTTGGCCGTGAACTGGCTGATGCACCTATCGATTGTCATGTAAATCGGCGGCCTTGATTTCCACCGTTTCTGGAAGCGGAACACTTGACACCAATCTCTCCACCTTCTCTCTTCCTCTCTCCGTGTCTCTCTCGCCCACTCACTCATTCGTGGTCTCGTTTGCTGCTGACTCCCATCCCCGTTTTACCTGAGAACAAGTAAAAGCGTCTCCTTCCTTCTTGTCCCCTCCATTATTTATCCTCCGCGGGTCTCTTTCCTTTCTCTCTTACTTTTATCGGGCCTGTTCTTCCTTCCGCCTATCGATCCTCGAGAAATTCCTCGAGATGGACGTAAGCGTGTCGGTTCTTTTTAAGCGACGATGAGATCGGCGGCTCGTTTCTTTTTAACACGTCGAACGCCGCGTCACCTTGAATTTCGGTGACTGTTTAGTCAACTATCTAAAGCGGTTATTATACTACCAAATAGCTATTCTAATCATTTACCACCACGTATAACGTTTTCAGTACACGCTGAAATGCATTTGTCCATCAGGCTCAATTCTTTAAATTAACACACTAGAATCTAAAAATTAATTGTTATCAATATCTTTTGCGATTAATAATGTTTACAACACTGTTTCAGGCGTGTACCGATAACAGCGCAAATATACATTTTCTCTTATAAACACAAAAGAATTAATATTTATTCGAAATTATTAAATTTGTAGCGTGTACCGCAAGTTGCATCTACTCATAAGCACCTTGACAGGGAACGTGTTAAGGCGATTAATTGTAATGGACCGATGAATTTTTGAGCGTTCGTATCAATTTAAAAAATTATCTCGGTATCCCTAAAACGAAGTTCGACGAACGAGTCTGGACGAAGTTGGAGGGGGGGAAACTCCATTGGTTGGTTTAATTCGGTTATTAATACTTTAGGCCGTTTGTGGCGCGAGGCACGACGCGACGCGCGACTCTACGCGCGGCAATTTGTCGTGACGTATCCTGCCCAGGACAAATGTCAATTGACACGCGGGCACGCTCGGTGGAACGACTCTTTCCCACAACTCTGCTCATCCTCGTGCCACCATGAGACACTTGGGTGCCACGAATTATTATCTGCTTTAATTGCCCTCTTCGCGGAGGTAAAACAATTTTAGAAACGTAATTAGTCTATTCTATCCATACACTGAAAAAATTGTATTCTTATCTTAAGAATTTACCACTTAAGTTTAGAATATTTCCCACTAAAATAAGTAACAAGAGGATCATCTTAATTTAAGAGTAGAATGTTCTAAACAGATTCCTCTAATCAAATATTCTTAACAGATATTTTTATCAGATATTCTTAACATAACCTGGTAAAAAAATTGTATGGATATATTTTGTACATAAATATTGGAAAGAAAACTCTTAATGAAATGCTTCACTCTTTATATTGTCGAAAATTACATTAACCATATCTTGAAATCAGAATTGGTTGAGAAATGTAGTCACGAGAGAAGGTTACAATTCATATATGTATACATGTATTTCTATCCTTGCAAATATTTCCATTAAATCGCCCAAATCCTCTTCTTCTAGCCACTTCGTCATTTCCTTATGCATACAATACAGCACACAAAATAATATAGTGCTCAAAATTACACAGAATTGCAAGAGGAACAAGATACAGGCATCGACATGTGCCGCACGCGATGTGTAACCCAACTTAACCGAATACTGACACGCATTGTGTCGGGACATTCAGATGGATTATTAAGAATATATTCCAAAAACCGTAATATCGATAAGAAAATATTCTTATCTATTAAGAACATCTATTAAGATGAATTATTAAGTTTGTATTTTAAGAATACAATTATTTCAGTGTAAAAATAATCGATGCCGTCGAAATTGTCGAGTTTTCGAACTTACGGTTGTTGGAAGGTAACATTAACAATTAATTATTTCCAGGCGCATCTTTAGATACCGCGTCGATTTTGAGTTCGAGCTCTCTCTTTGAACAATCGGTAAATTCTCTCTCCAACCTTCGTTACTCTTCTTCGTCGTGCATGGGCGCATCGTGAGATTGAAGTATTTTCGTAAGGAGTTCGCTGATTGGAAACCTGATTACGGCCTTAACATTGAAACGAACTTGAAAACGTTTATGTCGTCCTTAGCACCGAAGCGGACGAA
Source organism: Tiphia femorata (assembly GCA_944319695.1). Classification (NCBI taxonomy): domain Eukaryota; kingdom Metazoa; phylum Arthropoda; class Insecta; order Hymenoptera; family Tiphiidae; genus Tiphia; species Tiphia femorata. Next base: position 1,511,655 of record OX090904.1, on the reverse strand, counting down.
AAGCTTACGTGCACGCGACGGTGGTTACGGTACTCGTGGTCTGGGGCGAGTTTGGGGCGCGAGGACGTGGAGGACGAGGTGAAAAGTGAAAAATCGAGCGGCTCGCTTTTTATCGATCCTCCACTCCGGTGAAATCGATAAGCGTTACGCGATGACCGCAGCGTCGCGACGCGTCGCGGTGGCACAGGTGCAAAAACTGTTCCTGACCGGTTGGCCTTTGGTCACGTGATGTTTACGTTCCAGGGAAGAAAAAAGAGAAATTACACGCGACACGGCAGTTATCCTTCATTCTTGGCTTCCTTTCATCTGCTTTTCACGTTTATCGATTTTCCTCCTTTCGACCTCCGCGTCACGAAAAATGTTGCAAAACACCCTCGTCCCACTAATCGAGCCGTTTATTTTGAAAGTGGCCTAAGTCCACTTTTTAAAAAAAAATAACATATCACATATCTCGTGAATAATTTAGTGCAATAATTTAATACTATGTGTTTAATATTGTTTTTAAAAATGGACTTAGGCCACTTTCAAAATAAACGGCTCAATTTTTGTCTTAACTGTACGAGACGAATTTTTTCTCACAACTAGAAAAATTTATTCCACGAAAAATCAATAGATTTATACTTACACTATATGCAGATTAACAATAAAAATTAGCATGCAAATTTTCCAAACGGGGCATTTACTTTGATAATTCAAGTTAATGATACTGCCAACTGTCATGAATACTGTTATCGTTTATCTGCAAAATATTACATAATTAAGACGTAAATTGTCGATATATTGGTATGTGGCCTGAAAGTTACACGAGCCCGTAGAGGATCGAAATATGAATTTTCTCGAGAAAGAGAGAGATGAATGTAAATTCTCATTTAAACCTACGAGGAACGAGACGACGAGAGAGCAAGTGGGAGCGGAAAAAAGAAAATCCAACCAGTTGAATCACCCGGTGGACGGCGCGCCCAATGGCTCCGCACATGGCGTGTGCCGCGAACCGCTTTAACCGGTTAAGTCGAGCGTGGCGTGTGTGAAAACAATAAACCCGTAATTGGGCCAATAATAAAATAATTGTTAGCGCTTGGAGGAGAGAGAGGGAGAGAGCGTGCGAGGCGCCGTTGGTTGTACGTCAGGGACGTAGTCGTCGCTCGGTCTCTGCGAAGGCTTTACGCAATCGTGAGGAGCGCTCGCGCGTCTATAGGCGATAATTCACGAGAGATCCTCGTCGATGAATCTCGTCCTCCTTTTCTCTCTCGTTCTAAGCGATCGTGTGCTCAACGTCGAAAGGAATGTCGATCTTTATTCGAATTGGGTTGATCGATACGTCAGACAACCACGAAACGAGGGAGGAGAATGTCGAGGAAAATTGGAGAAACTCATTTTCATTGATTCACCCTCGTCCACTATGCCCATGGAAGATTTGATCAACCTTGATCATACTTTGGCGTTTGAAATATTCTTGTACACTGTGAGAGAAAAAAGTAGTTGGGTTTACTATAATTTCACTATATTTCATAGTTAAATTTGGCGTCAAACATATTTTTATAGTTCACTTAACCATAGAAAATATAGTAGAATGAACGATTTATACAAATGGTTATATTATTAACTGTTACCTTTGTTCTTGTCACCATATGTATAGTAAAATGTGTTATGTGAATGTAGTTACTTCTATCACTATGTATAAAATATTCTGTCGATATTAACTGCATAAAATAGTTACTTTTCTTACCATTATGGGTGCTTCCGATAACCTATAGTTGAGTTAATTTTTCTAGGCATAAAGTATACGATAGGTACAACCGTCTATTATCACCATACTTCATGACAACTCAACGCTGTCTTGTAGCACCATTGAGTTGAGTGGATTTGAGTTAGGTAGCAGCAAAGGATGATATAAGGTACAACCAAGGGTACGATATAAGGTAATAATTTCTCAAAATTATACGAATCATGAAGTAAATTAAACTTTAACTAATTGATACATCGTAATTTTGCATAATAATAAATGTTAGTGAACGTCACTGTAGTATCAATTAATTAAAGTTCAATTTACTTTATAATTTTGTATAATTTTGAGAAATTACTAATATAACTCAACTCAACTCAACTCAATGGTGCTACAAGACAGCATTGAGTTGTCATGAAGTATGGTGATACTAGATGGTTGTACCTATCGTATATTTTATTCCTACGAAAATCAACTCAACTATAGGTTATCGGAAGCACCCTATATATTTTCAACCATACTATATTTTTAGTTGAAATAACCATAATTCTAGGTAAAAACATAATATAGTTGGTTATGCTATACCTTTATTGTAATTATCACCGACATTATGGTAACATTTACCATAAATATGATATTTCCAACTATATATTTGTTACTATGCCATTATACATAGTACTTAAGGTATATCATATACTTTTCTCTCAGTGTAGTTGGATGTACCCTTTGGATACACTTCGTATCCGATTTCCATATCTGCAAGGCATACGCCATTAATTGTACCGAAAACAAGGAGCTTCTTCCGCTATTCGCAATTTTAATTTGATATCTCACAGTCAGCTGTGTATCCACGCGGCCAAGTTTCGCTTATATCCGGCTGTACGAAACGACAGAGCGGCATCTCTCGCGGTGAAACTGTCTAATTCCATTCCTTCGCGCTGGCAAAGTTTGCGCGTCGGGCGACGTTGGGTGCCATCGACGCGGTGGCCGCAGTTGCTGCAGCTGATGTGCAATTTGCTAGTTGACGTGCTCGTGGCTGTTGAGAAGGTAGAACTAAGATTTATCGCGGTTCAATTTACGAGGGACTGTGAAAACAGGAGAATTCCGAAAATAGAAATACTCGTGGAACAGGAAAGATCCACTCTTATATTTTAATCCTGTTTATTGACTATCCCGTTGAGAATCTCAGACTTTGTTTCCTGAATACACGTTTCCTTCTCGGATAGGTAATCATGGCGTCGTAGAAACTGTGTCGGTCGAAGATACTGAAAGCAGATTTTGAATTTGTCGCCTTCCGAGTGGCTTAGCCGATCAGCCTATTTCCTTCCATCCAAGTTTCGCAATTTCCCTACGAAAGTTTGGAATTAACCGTGTTACGCGGAGTACCATGTCGTCTCCTTTTGCCTTCGGGGAAGGTGGGGAAGCGCGCGAGAGCTTCCCTAATTTCATTTGACGAGATAATCAACGCATTAGTGTATTTTTTTTAAATTAAATATTAGATGCTCCTTCGAGTGGAATGAAGGGGTGGAATAAATTCTTTCTTCGATCAGGGTATACAGAAAATATTTATGAATTACAGGTGTGGATATTGATACATCTTAAAACGTAAAAATTCCTTTCGCGAATTGAATGAACTAAAATGAGAGAAATAAAACTGCTTTTCGGCTTTCAGTAAGATGATCTCTTCTATTTATCTACAACGCGATCGCGAGCGTGATTTTCCAAGAAATGAGGGAGTGAGGTATGCTGGTTTGGTGACAAAGCTGTGAATTTCGATCCTGCGGATAAATTCTTTTTTCGACCAAGGCATTCATAAAAAAATGTCTGAATTACAAGTGTGGATATTGATACATCTTAAAACGTAAACATTCCTTTCGCGAATTGAATGAACTAAAATGAGAGAAATAAAACTGCTTTTCGGCTTTCAGTAAGATGATCCGTTTTATTTACCGACAACGTGATCGGTAGCTCGGCTGCGAGCGAGAAATTCCAAGAAATTCGGGGGTTCAGTTAAAGTTCCGAAGCACAGGTGTGGACATTGATAAATATTAAAGCTGTAGGATTTCTTTCACGATTGCTACACTGAGAGAAAAAAATGGTTGGGTTTACTATAATCTCACTATATTTTATAGTTAAATTTGGCGTCAAACATATTTTTATAGTTCACTTAACCATACAAACTATAGTAGAATTAATGATATATACAAATGGTTATATTATTAACTATTACCTTTGTTCTTGTTACCATATGTATGTATAGTAAAATGTGATCTGTAAATATAGTTAGTTCTATCACTATGTACGAAATATTCTGGTAATATTAACTATATAAAATAGTTACTTTTCTTACCGTTATATATTTTCAACCATACTATATTTTTAGTTGAAATAACCATAATTTTGGGTAAAAGCATAATATAGTTGGTTATACTATACCTCTATCGTAATTATTACCGACATTATGGTAAGATTTACCATAAATATGATATTTCCAACTATAATTTTATTACTATGTCTTTATACATAGATAGATATATCATATACTTTTCTCTCGGTGTATGCATTTCGTTCTTATGTACGCAATGTTCCGTTAATTCTTAATCCGTTACTTAATTCTTTCGAGCAATAAACGAGCAGTAAATAAAAATATTACTCACAATTGATTCCACCGATTCTGTTCCACTGACTTATATATAAAACGTAGCTTTCCCGGTGGATATTCTACCGCGAATTTTCGACTATCGTCCCCAGTTAGTGTCATAGTTTCTTCCCCCACTCACCCTTACCGTTCTTCATTTCTCCGATAATCCGCGTAATTTCGCACATCCTCGATATTCAACGCGTCCCCCTTAACCTCCAGGGCCGTGTTCCTCGACTTTGTCACGTGTGCCCGGAACTAATTTCGCTTACCGCGTCTCACGAGTATTCTCCACGGCTCTTCTCGTTTCCACCGCGCACGAAACTTCCTCCGGATTGTCACGGTCACTGCTTCGATCCGATTGTCATGCTCGCACGAAGGAAGACACGAGGGAAGCCGAATATTCCAACGGGTCTCGTGAAAATACGAGGACTCGCATGGCGAACGACTGACAAGGGGTTGAAATTCTGGCGAATTTCCACGAGGGACTGGAATACTATAACGATTCCATCGATCGTTTCACTAAGAATGCCAATTCATCGAATTCGCAAAATCATAACGAAGGAACGATCTATTTTTACGTCGAAGGCTCCTCTATGCTTCTTCGACCCTGAATTCTTTTCGTTCAACTCCTATCCTCACATTTTCGTCCTACGCTCATCTTCAGATCACAAGACTCGAAGCGAGAATTTTTCTCGACGCCTCTAGGAAAACGCAATGGGCCACTTTCTTTCTCCCGTGAAACTTTTGCTCGCCTTTGATTTTCAAAATTAGAAGGAGGAAGAGTCTTGTTTATGTCAGGATTCCCTATCTTCCTCCTTTCTTCTCCTTCTCCTCCTTCTCGGCAAGTATCCTCCTACTGAAGTTCTTAGTCGCGTGTCAAGTGCGATCAAACGCGATCAAACGCGATCATACGTGATCAAACGAGACTCCTGTACGCAAGGATGATGCCGAAGGACGTTGGGTTGGGATATATCTCGGGAGCGCAAGCTGCACTTCCCTAGCACGTGCACGAGACCTCGAGGGTGACCTTTGCATTTCGTTATTTTTTTCCTTTGACACTAAATCTACCGAAGATTTTTTCCTTCCGAAGATTTCCTGTGTAAAATCGTGTCATTAGACCCCCTTGATAGCTCTACTATTAACTCAGCAAGTGTAGTATTATCATAGATTTTATTCGAGAGAAGACCAGAAGAAAACGAAAGAAATCTAGAAAGTTTCGGTTAAAAAAATATTTGACCCTTCCAAAGAAAATTGATTGAATGAAGATGGCCAGGTTGCATCGTTTCCCCATTGTGTCGCAATTCTTCGTGGACTCGCGTGTGATATATTTAGCGAAAGAAAAGTTTGTCCTAGAGAAACATTAGTATTATTGCTTCTATCATATTCCGGTGGACGAGAAGCTTCTAATATCGGGGAGTGCTCTCTCACTCGAGCTACTTTCATCCCCAAAGCAACGTTCTCCCCGCGTTCTTCCACGGGAGGATGGCAAATTGGTGGAACTGCTTCTATTCTCGTCGGTAGTAGTCGCTTTGGGAGGTGGGTAGCTGGCCAATAAATGTCGTGGAATACAGAAATCCTCTGGATACATCGTCATCTACCTGGGCACCGCTCAAAACCGATGCGGTTGTCGATCTCGTCGCACAAAGCGTATCTCTGCGCCCCAATTTGGGCACGCATTCGTCGCGTTGACCAATATATTTTCATCGTGGATAGTTTTCAGGTAGGTCGCGAGGGAGTGCACATCCCATTGGCAGGGTTTCATCGACCAATCGGGGTTGGGGTGGAGCTTAAGCTACGCCACCGCGTCAGCACCTCTTCGCTCTCGTGGAGAGAGACAGAGACCTTCTCCGCGTCTCACCTACATTACCTCCAGTTCTACCAACCCTCCACCCTCTCCGTCCCTTTTCGACGCGCCCACACCTCGGAAGCACGCAGCCCTCAAGAACTCGATCCTCTCCGACATATCTCGATCTTGCCGAATTCACCGATCATCTCGAAATTCTCATTCTCTCGAGGAATCGTTCCTTCTTCCATTCGAGATACGAAGAGGAGACTCCTTCGTTGGGTCTCGTAGAATTCCTCGTTGTATTCTCGAAGATTTCTCGATCCATAAGGGTGGAAGGAAAATTACAGCATGGATTTTTCCAATTTCCTTCGCGTGGATTCGATTGGAGGAGGTAGTCGCGCCTGGCGCGAAGAAACGTGCGATCGCTTATGCATTCTGGAACGTCGCATCAAATTCTCGTCCCTCCTACCATCGTTCGTGCTCTCTCGGTGTCACGTCCAAGGCCATCGGTGGCGACGACGCCTCGACATCGGGCGTCGATCAAGGAACCACCGCGATCGGAAAACCGTGGAGAGAAACGAGGAGCGAGAAGAGGAATGACGCGCGGTTTCGTTTGAAGTGTTGCGCCCTGGAAAATGGCGTTTTTCCCGAGGAAACGTGAAATGGACGGAACTCGGAGCGAGAAGCCCCCCAGGGGCTTCTACTTTGCGCGAACGTTCAATCGAATTTTGCCGATAAAATGGTTTCTGCGGGATGAGAAAAGTGGTGGGAAATATTGGAGGGCGATGGTAATTTTCCATGGAAATTTGAACGATCCTCGAAAATTATTTCGTGCCTTCCAATCGTAATCGAATTTAACGTTTCACACTGAGAGAAAAAAATGGTTGGATTTACTATAATCGCACTATATTTTATAGGTAAATTTGGCGTTAAACATATTTTTATAGTTCACTTAACCATACAAAATGTAGTAGAATGAACGATTTATACAAATGGTTATATTATTAACTATTACTTTTGTTCTTGTTACCATATGTATAGTAAAATGTGCTATGTGAATATAATTAGTTCTATCACTATGTATGAAATATTCTGGTAATATTGACTATATAAAATAGTTACTTTTCTTGCCATTTTATATTTTCAACCATACTATATTTTTAGTTGAAATAACCATAATTTTTGGTAAAAACATAATATAGTTGGTTATACTATACCTCTATCGTAATTGATACCGACATTATGGTCACATTTACCATAAATATGTATGATATTTCCAACCATAATTTTATTACTATGCCATTATAGTTAGATATATCATATACTTTCCTCTCAGTGCACTGGAGATTGTCGGATCACGCTGACGCCCGTGTTACTTCTGTTACAGATCAGTCTCTGAATGGAACGCAGCTGGAACATCTCGTGCCACGATCCAACAGCACGTGTAAGTGATTCTTGTAAACATTAATCGTGGCGTATCGATCGTTCTGCGCGTCTTGCTCGTAACTCACGAAGAAATTTGGTAATCGTGAAGCTACGGATCCTCTTTCTTTTTTTTACAATTCGATTCTTCCTCTCACGATTCACCCTTGACTTTTCCATTCACTGCGGTTCGAGAAGTACCTCGTTAAAGCTCTCCTTTCTCCCCCTTTTTGCTCTCACCCGCACGCTCCGATACAGTGATTCTTAACCAGTTGACTTGTTACAAATGTTCGACAAAATTACGAAAGCGCGTCAATGGTAAAAATATAATCTCGATCGTCGAAATAATTTGTGTGTTCCCCAAAATTATCCCTCTAAAAGTCCTCCGTGACTTCGAAAGAATAAAGAACCACTGCTCTAATACGATAATAGCTCCGTTAAGTAGCACTTATCGAATTCCATCCCTCTCAAAGCTCACCACCTACGAACCCTACACTCACGAAGAATAGCACTGGAACGCCTCGCGTCTACAACAGGTACCCCCGATTATCCTTCGCACCCCATTTTTCCACCCCTCGTTCTCCGCTCATCCTCTTTTCACCCTCTCTCGTCACCCTCCGCGAACAAAATTCCAAGCGAGCGCGAATCCACCGCGGAGGTCGGTTCGAATCCTCGAAACACAGCTTCACACCCCCTTGGAAAAGCGGGTGCGCGCGCGCGCGCGCGCGTCTGCGCCCCCTTCTTGTACGTGTGACTTCCGGGTCGTCGCTGCACGACCCGGGCCTGACCCGAATCGGCGATTGTTGTTCAGCCGCGAGGAATAAATTCGAGGGGGTGTGTCGGGTGGGAGCGAACGAGCTGCAGGAGGTTTGGTAGGAGAAAGGGTAGACGAGAGAGGGATAAGAGGGATGAGAGAATGGAGAAGGGTAGAGAGAGGGTAACGTAGGGGGTAGGAAACAGGAAGAGAAGGACGAGGAGAGAGAGAGAGAGAGAGAGAGAGAGAGCGAGAGAGGAAGAGAGAGTCTGGGGGTGAATAAAACCGGGTCTGTCTCCTCGACCCAGTTCCCAGCCGCCACGGATTACACGCACTCCATCCACCCCCTTCTCTTCCTCTCCGTTCCTCCTCTCGCTCTTTCTCTTTCACGTCTGCGCGCCTTTCTCTCTCTCTCTCTCTCTCTCTCTATCTATCTCTATCTCCACCTATCCTCCTCTTCTCACCCCTAGAGGTGTTACCAGTCGATGGCGAGACGTTGCCTTTTGTTTCGACGCTAATGGAATATCCGATGATGTCGCACTATCGTGCCTAGGATCTTCTCCTCCCTCTCTCTCTATCTCTCTCTTTGGACCTGGCTCGCTTGTTCGAGAGGATGCTCCTCGATGCAGATCGAACACTCCGTTGATTTGCGCGAGGGAGAGATGGAGAAGCTTGGGTGGTGAGAGGAGAAGGTGGTGGTGTTTCGTTTCAGGTTCGAGGAGAAAGAGTGAGGAAGAAATGGGAAGTAGTAGAAACTAGAAAATTAACACTAGAACTACCAAGGAGGTCAAAATGACTGGACAACAAAAGAAGCTTTCATATTAAAACAAAAGCAAATGGCAGCTCAGTGATAAAATAAACGCTCTCTCTGTTAAAATGAGTGGTCGAGAAAAGAAGTTTCCATACGTAAACGAAAATTGGTAGTTCTAATGTTAAAAAGAAATTCTTGTGAAAAATTCACGCACTCGGTCATTTTGACTGGTCGGTCGGTACTTCTAGTGTTAAACTCGGAGGGGCTAGATAGATTTGTGGACGAGGATTCGATTGGAATTTCTTGGACGGACTATTGTGCGCGCTTCTGCTGCTGCTCCGACAGCTTCCTGGGCGATGGTGATTTGTTGAGAAACAGGTGGCCACGGGTGAGGCTGATAAAATGAGACGGTAAACGATCGGTAAGGAGTGAAAATCATTCACGGGGAGGCTACCGAATCGACAGGTGTCGCGTTGAGGATTCACCAGACGCCGCCGTGGAGTCTCTTGTCCTCGCGACTCGTCTCGTACTAATTGCGCGCCGGCGCTTCTGTGCTTCGTCCGGGAGATTGATTTATAATTTCTTTCCAAGCGGGTGCAAATCGATCGAGCGTCCCCAGTTGAACTTGTAAATTTTGTTATTTATCGGTGGCCTCTTCCTCCCCGATCGATCGCTCTACCATTAGCTGGAAACACACGTAAAGATTTCTCTGTACAATTAGTACAATTTATCTCTGATTTGTCAAATCTTAGAAATAAATCTGCAGGTTAGTGTTGTCTATAAAAACTGAAAGATTAACGATAAATTGGTCATGAATGGTGACAGATAAATTGATCCAATTTATTTGTGGTGCAATACACACAAGAAGATCGATAAGTGGCGACGGTGGCAGATAAATCGTACCAATTGTTTATACTAGTGCCCTCTATTACACGTGTACACGAGTACATGTGTGCACGTGTATTTAATTCTTTTTTTTTTAACACGTGTATCGGGTACCTCGCGTGTAATACACGAATACACGTACTACACGTGTATTTATTTCACGAACACTTCAAAAATTATGAGAAAATTTTTTTTCTAAGAAGTATAAAAAAGTGTCGTAGAGATACAAAAAATATCTATGTATGCAAATACATACAATTTGCCACAAGATGTAAGATGCTGTGATAAAAATTTCTTATAGTGACCGGTGTACACGTGTATCTACGGATATCCGTGTTAGATATAACGTGTAGCACGACACACGTGTCACGTGTACCCGTGTATTTTAAAACACGGTTCTGACCGGGAGCTCTAGTTTATACCCAACTGATATCGGTCAAATTTTATGGAAATCCGAAAGATCAGCGATCGTACAAATATCTTTCTAATTTAAAAGATAAATCGTTTGTCCAGCACACATGTACCAACTTAACTGACCGATAAATTTGTTACAACAAATCGCTCAGATAAATTTGCTTGTTAGTGTCAAAGGCCCGATTTATCTTAACGATATTTTAAATCAATTTATCTGCCGATTTATTGGTACGATTTATCGGTAAGATTTATCTTTACGTGTGTATCCAGCTATTAATTCGACGATTAATTTTCTCTTGGTTTTATCGTAGGAGGAATTAATTTCACAATCGTTCTCGCGATCAATTTTCTAGTTTATCCTTCAATTTAGTTTTCTTTTTATCCTTTATTCATTCAGGAGAATCTATTTGTTTAGTTTGGATTTCATGTCGATTTTGGTCAGTGTATCACGAGGGATCTCCTCACATTGCGATCGGCTCAGCTTTAATCGTCGCGAGTTAATTACTTGGTCGGCGAGTAATTACTATTGATAATTAATTCATAATAGATACTGGCTGATCGGGTGGAATAGGCGCGCGGTGGCGCTCGATTTCGTTTCCAGATAAATACGTTGAATTTGGGGAAGGGGGTTCCAATTTTGGATGGGGGCATTGTGGGTAAATGCGCGTGCGTGTGCGGTCGAACGTGGCGCCGTTTCGACAATGGAAACGATAACGAGGCGATCGACGTTGAAATTGTAAAGAGGATTTCACCGCGCAGAATCGTAGTGAACAAGATTATTCGACATTCGAGTGGAAAAGGAGCAGGAAAGACCGAGAGATAATGAAGCGTACGGTGAAATTATATTTGCAGATTATCGAGCGATCCAAATAATCGATTTATTTACGGTTAAATGGAAGCGTTGTTACGTAAACTTTTTTTCGAACACGCTTCTACGCTCAAGGTCACAAGGATGACTTTTGCAAATTTTCTGGCGCTTGTCGCTCAATCGTAAATCATTTCACGGAGTGTCTCTTGCATCGACGATCATCCATAATTAATGATACCTCGAAATGGTACAATTACGAGTGTTAATACATTATGTCGCGTATGTCGAAGAATTTTGCTCTTCACACTTATTGCACATTCGCGAAATTTTATATTCGCATCGGAGATACGTCGTCGAAATGAGTTCGATTCGTACGAGACTAAATTGGCAGGAGAATCGTGAAACAGTTTTTGACGGTAGGTGATTGAGCTTTCGGCGCGTCGATAATTGTCCCAGATGAACAATCGAGAGATGTATAATCGATTGATCGAGTGCAGGTGAATGTAGGTACGTGAAGCGGACGCGTACCGTTGTGAATTGTAATCGTTTCGGGATAAATCAATTCGACGAGACATTCCTTAATTAAAGCAATAGAATTAACCATACAATTGATTATAATTTAATCTCATTATCCAATTTATTGGCAGTAAATGTCGCGAATTACACGATCGTGGAAGATGAAATAATTATTTATTAAGCTCTAATCAATTGTGGACGCAAAACGATGCTTATTTTTCTCGATGGACGAGAAACCGTTTTCATTTTTCTTAAATGTACCTCTTGATGAAATTTCCACAGTACGTCGACAGTAGTAATTAATTAAGGAGTTTGTCCTCCTTTTCGGCTCCTCCACCGCTCTCGCGGTCAATACGCACGCCCCTCGCAAACGATAGGACGCGAACGCGATATAATAGTGGAAAACTTGATTAGGTTAATTCGCTTAATGAGCTTATTGCGATGGATAATTCCGGGGGCACTCGAAGCCACGGGTTTCATTGCTACGAGCCAATGAGAACGAAACACCACTCTCATTCGCGCTGCCTCACATTCTCGTTCTCATCCTCTTTCCCATTCTCTTTCTCATTCTCCTTCCCTCACTCTTTAAACAATGATATCATCGATTTCACTCGGCCACCATCCACGTGCAAATTTCCTCCAATCGTCAAATACAAATTAACACTAGAAGTACCGACTAGTCAAAATGACCGGGTGCGTGAATTTTTCACAAGAATTTCTCTTTAACATTAGAACTACCAATTTTGGTTTTCGTATGGAAACTTCTTTTCTTGACCATTCATTTAACAGAGAGAGCGTTTATTTGATCACTGAGCTGCCATTTACTTTTGTTTTCATATGGAAACTTCTTTTGTTGACCAGTCATTTTGACCGGCTTGGTAGTTCTAGTGTTAATCCTCTCGAATCGATTATTCCGTTCTACAATCATTGGGAAATAATTTATCGAATTAACATTAGAAGCAAGCGAATAAATCAACTTGTTAAAGGGTAAGTGTAAGATGATATCGTATATTGGGAAATTAATTTTCTGTTTCGTTTCGTTGTTCTTGGATTATTATTAACCGTGTCTCTCTGGTCTTGGCTGAATTGTCCCGATGTTACGAAACCTCTTGTGCACTGGTAATTTAGGTTTATTTCGGCCACGTTAAACGTGACGACGCCCCCCGACGTTTACGCCAACTCTCTTCTCTCTCTCTCTTTGCTTATCAAATTCGACTTTTTGCGAGAAATTTTCTGTACATCGCGAGATCATCCAACGCCACATCTCTGGACATTTTAAATTCAATTCTCAATTTTAATTCCCAATATAAACGAAACCAAAAGCTAAACTTTACTACGCACTAACGATAACACGGAGAGAGAAACATAAAGAGCGCGCATAAATGTTTGACACGCTACGCGTACATTTTTTACCTTTATTCTTTAGTCAGGTGAAAAGATACGCGGACAGGTTAATCGATTATGGAAGATCGATCGGCCAGTTTAATCGGCAAATAAAGATGCGGTTGTACGATCGAGTGAAGGCAGTTGTCTTCCTCGTTCAATTCGCACCTGTTCATAGCTGACGTGCAGAAGCCGAATTACGTAAGCAATAAAGCAATAAATTACAAAGCCGGGTGAAATCACTCTTTCTCTCTTTCTATTTTTCTTTCTATCCATCTGTCTACCTCCTACTAATTTTTTGTTCAACATTCCTTTACGTTTGCAGAATAAACTCTGATTTCAGTTTTCCTTTCCACTTTGTCACTTGCCCCTTTTCCCACGGAACGAGCGTCGATATTATTGCGCGGGAAATTCAAATCGTCGGTAGAACGGAGTATGCGGTACAATCGCCCTGGGGCCAGTTCACAAGGAATAATTCATAATGTTCTTTCTTCTCGCTCCCTTCGCCGCCTGTCATTCCTCTTTTGTCTCGTCCACCGAGTCTCCTTCGAAAGTCGAGTGTGCGCGATACTTGGCCGCGAGCCATCGTTAAAATTCATCGTGCACTTATTCGCTCTTTCTGTCTTTCTCTTTTTCTCCTCTCCTTTTCCTTTCTTTCCATTCTCATTTCGCACGTCCCTCTACCGTCAACGGGGGGGTGTCTTTACAGTTACGCAACGAGAATCGCACACGTATATCTCTCTCTTACGTCACTATAATAAAATTATCTGTCTTTTCTTCCTTTCTCTCCCGCTCCCCGTGTTAATCGCGTCGTTCGTACTATTCCAGGGAATCTCGTTTAAATGGAAAAACTTCAATCTTAAAAGAAACAATTATGACGCTCTTGTTATTCTCCCAGGTTGTAAGATAAGGAGCGAGGAGAGAGAGAGAGAGAGAGAGAGAGAGAGAGAGAGAGAGAGAGAGAGAGAGAGAGAGAATTAGCTTAATCGACGAAGAGTTTTCGCATTAAACTTTGCGAGTGTCGTTGAGAAATTTTTTTTTTTTAAGGAAAACGATTACGAGGAAAGTGGATGGCTCGTAGAATTAAATTCGAGATAGCGAGATTTGGGCTTAATCGGCACGAAGATGATGTTAATTAAGCTGCAGATTGGGATTTGTAATGGAAGATGTACGTCGTAAGATCCGATCGTTTCCCGATCATTTCACGTTTGGCTTCTAATCGAGAAGGTATCGAAGCACCGTCAGAATCGACGGTCGCGTTTGTAAATCGCGTTACACGATTGGCTGAGGCGCAAGAGGTCGAAAGGGGTGGGGTCGAAGGCACTAAACCCATGCAGTTCAAGGCCTCCCAGCTTGATGAATCCCCCGTGACCTCGTTAAGGTGCATTAACGAATTTAATTCAATTTAGTAATTCAATCCTATCGGTGCGCAATCCACGCCGGCATCGAAACGGTTTTAACGGAAGCTACCCTCCGGAGTACTCTCGCTCTCTCTCTCTCTCTCTCTCTCTCACTCACACACACACACACACACCGAAGATCAAGGAACATTGCCATTTTTCCACTAAACATTCTCACGACTTTATTTACAATTTCATTCCGTAAGATGTAAAAGCAAAGTGTCCGTCGTAAAAACGACACGGACTTTGGCCCGAAATTAATTCGATTCTCGGACGAGAGTTCATCGCTCGCGAGAAGGGAATTAGAATAGTAAAATGAAGTCCAGGGGAGAAATTAAGCAAAACGCTCGATCTCTCCCACGAGCATCCCTTGGCCTCTTCTCTCTTTGGCGCAACCGAAATAGCAAGAGCCAGCGCGAAGTTCATTGTCTACGACCTCGTTTCGCAGGCGTGCGCGCAGGCATCTCGTTGAATCTGTGAGAGCGTCCTTTCTATGCCGCGTGTATCGGTGTGCGCCCAGGGTGCACAGCGAAACGGACTAACTGGCCGTCGGCACGCAATATCTATCCTAGACCTTCGTGTCCGACATGCCGTTTCGTTATCCGCGCACCTTCGATCCTTCGCCCGCGATAATAAATTGCCCACCCCACCGATGGGTGGCCAGACTGACTGGTAATTCTCAATAATACCCGATGGATCCATCTCTCGTACGACGTGCAGGAGATTATCGCTGATACCTTTTCGACGATCCCTAAAACCCCACGCTTTTCTTTTCTCTCCATATCATTTCTCACCAGTAGTGATGTTATATTAGAGAATTTTCTTCTAGATTCTTTTCTTATTTCTTCACTTCTCAGTTCGGAAAGTCGTGCAAAGTGATAGTTACAAACCGAACTGTCACTTTGGACGATTTTTCGGACCGAAGAGTGAAAAAATAAGACTAGTGGTGGTTAGTGGTCGGCACGATCGCCGGGTGCAGAAAAGCTTCGCTTCCTGCCATAGGCACGACCGCGTAACTCACGTTTCCATACTTGAATTTCCGATAATTTTGAAACGGTTGAAGATGGCGGTACATAAAATTTCGTGGCACCAAATGGGTATATACTCGATGTACATGCCAAATTTTGTTCGGATCTGTTCAGTCGTTTTGCCGGAATATTGGACTAAAGATTTGAATTAGCGGCCATTTTTGATTCGGCAAATCAAAAAATTTGAAAATTCCCAGAAATTGTCGTTGTATACGTGTACATGTATGTGTAAAATTTTATCGGGATCCAATGAATAGTACCAAAAATATGAATTTTTCGATATTTGAATTTGCCGCCATTTTGTACCGGTTAAAGATGGCGGCTCACGAACCTTATTGTGAACTCACAGTAATGTACTTGATTTATATATACTTGACGTGCATGCCAAATTTTGTCCGAATCCGTTCAGCCGTTTTGCCGGAATAGTGGACTAATGGATTAATGAATTTTTCACTATTTCCATTCGTCCAGTATTCCGGCCAAACGGCTGAACGGATCGCAACGAAATTTGGCATGTACTTTGAGTATATATCCATTTGGTGCCAGCAAACTTTATGTATCGCTATCTTCAGCCGTTTAGAAATGGCAGCAATATTAAATTTAAATTACATTTTTTTCAAATTTTGAATCTCCCGCCATTTTGTGTTGGTTCAAGATGGCGGCTCACAAACCTTATTGTGAACTCACAGTAATGTACTTGATTTTTGTGCCAAATTTCGTTCTGATCGGTTCAGCCGTTTTTCCGAAATCGAGCATATACACGGACACACACACACACACACACACACACACACATCCGAACGGTTTTCAGGATGGCGATTGCATAAGTCACTCCCTTAACGGTCGTGCCTAAAAAAGATCTAAAAGACAATTGTTTGATATAACATCACTGCTTCTTACTAAAGTTATTCTAATCGTCAAACTGACGGAAGGAGGCGATTCAGGAGAGTGGAGAGGGATGGAAAGTTTGCAGATGGCTACTTTTTCGGGATGGTAGGAAGCGAAGAGCACGCAGGGTTGGAGTGTCGGAAGCATCCCTGACCGACGATGCGTTCTCGTCGTCGAGCTCACGAGCCAGGGTGTCGTCGTAGGGGTGGTGGAGGCCCTGAACTGGGACGAGGTTCATTGTCTGTGACCTTAACTTCGCCTACTGTGCGCGCGCGCGCGCGCAGCCTTATTCATAAATGCAGAGGCCTCGGATTGTTAACTGGCGCCAGGCATGCGATCTCACCCTCGCGATTCGTGCCGCCACGATCCTTCGAGACGAAGGGTACGGGAAGAGAAGGGGTGCAAAGTGGATAAGTGTAAAAAGGATACTAGAGAAGAAGAGGAGGGGTAGGAGTGACGAGAACGAAGGAAGGTGAAAGAGAAAAAGTGTGTTACGAGGGAAAAGCGAATGAGAGGAGAACGGTGACGAAGGAATCGCGCTCGTTGGATAACTCTTTGGAATTTCCACCCCCGCGGTGATTTTTTCCCCACACGAAAATCGTGTCTCGAGTAAGAACGCTGGAACGCGTGGGAGAAAAATCTCAATATGCGACTAACCGAGCCCAGCCTCGTTAACGAGCGGGGGGGACGGCCTCGCTAATTCATTAGTAACGGCGAGTAATGCCGCGCTACTTTCTTTCTACGTGGCTCCTTCGTAGTGAGCGACACGCGCGTTACTCACACAACTACGTCCACGCATACCCGAAGAACCCGTCCAATTGCGATGAATGCACCGGGCAACCGCGAATCCTCGCTACCCTCGAGAAGCGAAAAGAAAGCCGCGGTTGCAATCAACGATGAAAAACATGCTCGGAGTGTAGCACAGGGGTGGAGAATGAAAAGAGGGTGGAAAGGTCGATCGTTGAATCGAGACGCTTGTGGAATCGTTAAGCCGAATCCAGGGAATCTCTGGGCTCGTCCTTTTGAATACCCAACGGTATTCCCCCTCCCACAAATGAACGCGCGTCCTGTTGGCACAATTGCGCGGATTCGCACGGACGTGAAGGCCGTGCCTGTAATCGTGCATAACCTTAGACCGATGTGGATATTAGGTGGTTCTCTCAGGATTTGCGGGTGCCGTTGGGTCTTGTATGCACTTCCGGGCGAACACAGTCCTCGTAATGCATAATTACGACGGACTGCATAAGCGGCTTTCCGTATGGCGCGTAATCACGGCACGACTGAAATTCTGAAATGGTTCCGCGCGAATTCCTTCGACGAAGGAACGTCGGGCGACCATTAAATGGTAAGGTTGGTCGAATTCGAGTTTAGAGATTCTCTTGGATCGTGTATAAAGCATAAACTTATACTCATAGCCCGCGCCTCCTTATCGGCGCGTTGAAGACTACATTGAAGGACAGAGATATAGCAAAAGTGAGGCCTTCTCTTTAGCTTCGTGGTAAGAGAAGGGGAAAACAAGCAAAGGTAGGATAACGCAAACGGTAACGGAAACGTTCTTCTCCTTTTCTCCTTATTCCCCCACCAACGCTCCTGTTAGACAGAGACACGCTCACTTTGACTATTGCTGTCTCGTTTTAATGTAGTCTTCAGCGCCTCTTACAGGACGCTCGGTCCATGAGTAGAGGATTTCGTTAAGGTAATGCGGCGGTACCTGGGTGAACCTAGCACTCGACTTTAAGATATCGAAATTCCTTTTTTTTTGCTATCGAAAGAGCATCGTTTGTACCCGTTTGCACCATAAACTTATACTCATAGACTGCGCCTTCTTATGGGCGCGTTGAAGACTACATTGAAGGACAGAGATATAGCAAAAGTGAGGCCTTCTCTTTAGCTTCGTGGTAAGAGAAGGGGAAAACAAGCAAAGGTAGGATAACGCAAACGGTAACGGAAACATTCTTCTCCTTTTTTCCTTATTCCCCCACCAACGCTCCTGTTAGACAGAGACACGCTCACTTTGACTATTGCTGTCTCGTTTTAATGTAGTCTTCAGCGCCTCTTACAGGACGTTCGGTCTATGAGTAGAAGATTTTGTTAAGGTAATGCGGCGGTACCTGGGTGAACCTGGCACTCGACTTTAACCCTTTTAGTGCCGGACGCCGATATATCGGCGTTCGCTACACTTACCGAAAAGTGCCAGCGCCGATATATCGGCGCGCACCCAGTAGCGCTTTGCTATTCGCGTTGCAGGAGAACTCTATAGCAAAATAAATTTATGATTGGTTAATAGGTGCCATTACTTTATTCTACGTTCCTTCCTTAAGGGGTCATATACACCTAGAGGCTTCGAAAAGAAGTCGTTTTTCCGCATTTTTTTTAAAGAAATGTAAAGCGTGTATTTATTTGGGCATTTGCTAACAGAATGTACATTATTTTTACTATAAAAAAAATTAAACCTGGATTGAAAATATGAATAAATAGCGAAGATATGGCAATCAACGCAAGACCTTATTTTGCAAAAGACGGTTTACGGTGCCAACTGCAGATCATAGAGGAGTTATCTGAAACAGACGGGACAAGAAATTTTTTAAAGTTAATGAAATTATCTAGTCTTTGTCGTATGAAGAAAGGAATGATTTTTCCTCAAAAATCGCACTTTTCAGTTCAATTGTCCGCCATTTTGTTAAAAATCGATATTTTCAAAATCGGCTACGACAAGGACTAGATAATTTCATTAACATAAAAAAAATTCTTGTCCCGTCTGTTTCAGATAACTCCTCTATGATCTGCAGTTGGCACCGTAAAACGTCTTTTGCAAAATAAGGTCTTGCGTTGATTGCCATATCTTCGCTATTTATTAATATTTTCAATCCAAGTTTAATTTTTTTTATAGTAAAAATAATGTACATTCTGTTAGCAAATGCTCAAATAAATACACGCTTTACATTTCTTTAAAAAAAATGTGGAAAAACGACTTCTTTTCGAAGCCTCTAGGTGTATATAACCCCTTAATACGCTGCTTTTTGAATCATGTAAATATCATTTTTAGTTTCGTTTTTATGAGCCTTTTCCCAAACCCTTGCAAATTCTTGAAATTCGTCCGGTTATCTTCGCATAGGCATCTCTGTTTCGCCCGGCACTAAAAGGGTTAAGATATCGAAATTCCTTTTTTTTGCTATCGAAAGAGCATCGTTTGTACCCGTTTGCACCATAAACTTATACTCATAGACTACGCCTTCTTATGGGCGCGTTGAAGACTATATTAAAGGACAGAGATATAGCAAAAGTGAGGCCTTCTCTCTCACTTCGTGGTAAGAGAGGGGGAAAACAAGGAGGGGAAGGATAACGCAAACGGCATCGTAAACGCTCTTCTCCTTTTCTCCCTATTTCCCCACCAACAGTATTAGACAGTGTTAGACAGAGGCACACTCACTTTGACTAGAGAGCCTTAAATCGGAGTGACGACAAGAGTGACGTTCCGCCATGTTGTATCGAAATCGTGCGAGAGAGAAAGAGATATATGCTTTCTCTGTTCTATGCTTCCTTTCTGTTCTATGTGTCAAAAGTGTAATTGAAGCACACCTCCAACCTACAAGCGACGGGAAGCTGAAAGTGATGTTATATGAAACGAACATTTGAAATGTTTTTGAGGTTGTTAAATATTTATAGACATTGCAGTCCTTATTTTAATAATATGAGTAATGTTAACTTATATACGTTTTTAGTTAACAAGTTTGATTCTGTTCCCACGGGTCATCTTCAATATTGTCATGACACGTGTTCAAAATTATTGCGTAAATTTGCTATAGTTCGTTTGAAATTTAAAATAAGTCACTCCCTTTACGGTCGTGCCTAAATAGACGAAGAATTGTAATACCGAATCGTAAATATTACGACAATAAATCGATGGCGATGCACCGTTCTTTTAAATAACAGAATGTGCAAAAATGTATGTTGTACAATATAGGACTACAATAAATAATACTCTGCTCATACTCTCTATTTATTTATACGCCAATTAACAATGAGTATTGCTACTGTATGCATTGATTTGAGCATTGTTTGCAATGGTATATCGACGAAATTAAAATGTATTTCACGCGAATTTGAAATTCGACGGGAACCGATGGAAAATGGTTCTCTGATTTAAGGCAATCTAACTTTGACTATTGCTCTCTCGTTTTAATGTAGCTTCAGCGCCTCTCACAGCACGCTCGGTCTACGAGTAGCAGTCTATGGTATGAAGGCACGGGAGATAGAGGAGGACGTGGAACGTATCGCAGCCGCGTTTACAACGCGTGCGCGAGAATATCAGCAGGCAGATGTTCCCTGGGGACTACACGGATGCTTGCATATGGTTGAATGTGCGCGCGAGTATGTACAGGCAGCTTGATAGGTGGGCACATACAACGTGTTTTTCCCCGATGTATCTTGCGAGCGAGACGCAAGCCCTGGCCCAGCAGCACCCCGTGTTCCAATATCGAATTTGCCGTGACGTATGTGCGTTCGGTATACAATTTTCAAAGGCTGGCCGAAAACACCAGTGCAAAGATAAACGAATAATTTAGTCGATCCAGAAACGTATCCCACTCGCGAATGATAAAAGAGAAAGGAGTTAATTTTATCCCGATTCACATGCAAATTATTTCTGACACTAGAGAAGCTTGGAAGCTCCGGATTGCCTTGGAACAGCTGCAGAACTCTTTCTCCTCGTTCGTCCATCCTCCCTGAATTATTTGTTTCTCGACGGGTGTCACATTTGCTTTCGGTGGTCGTCGCTTCGTTTACTCGCAATTCTATTTCTCTTTCTCTCTCTCTCTCTCTCTCTCTCTCGCTTTCCACCTTTAGTCCAGACGCTCACCGTCCACCTTTATTATTATTTAGTTTCCTCATTCCGTTTTTCTTTCTTTTTTTTCACGCGTCCATTTTCACCAATCGTAGTGTTCCTGAAAATTGAAACGTCACAGGCAGGACGTTATAATTGGTCCGCTTCGATGAAAAGTTCGGCTGGTTCCCACTCGCACCTGAAGGACGAGCACGACTACGAGTACGACTACGCGACGCCACGATTCGTCGTCCCCTGAAATTGGCCATCGATTAGATTGTTGCTCGTAAAGGTGAAGTGGATTGGAAAGGAGTGGCTCCCAGGACGGTCCTGTGATTTCCATCGCGACTGTCCTGCCTAGCAAATTGCCCCGAATGGAATCAAAAAGAATTCCGACCGGCCTTTCCCTCGTTTTAATTTATCGATCGTTAAGTGTGTCACAGTTGTTGTTGAAGACGGTTCTACGAAAACAAATCTCGTGCAATGTCATTTGCGCGTCGAGGATTGTTTGACAAAGATGTCGTCTCGCGTAAATTCCCACGAAATTATTTCACGAGATAAATTAGAGGGGTGAATGAAATATTTCCCTTAATTTCGCGCCGCGTTAAAAAGCGGGGAGGAAGTCCTTTTTAAAATTGTGAAAATAAATTTCTAGGACTCTCCGGCTTTCCTCGTTTTACAGAATTGGGTACCCCATTAAGCCTCGACAGTTTTATAGGGTGAAGCAACTCCTCGACTCTTCTTCTCCCTCTTCTTAGATTCTTGAAACCCGTATCGCGTGTCGCGGATAAATTTTTTCCTTCGGAGGAACAGTGATTTTCCTTTCCTCCTTCTGCCTCTCGCTTGCTCCTTTTCGAGATCCTCCCATTTATTCACTCCAAGGGATCTTCGCCGAGCGTTAGATCTAACCCCTTTTACACATTTAATCAAAGTGTCTCGTGATACTGAAGAGATTCAGCAAGAGAGAGAGAGAGAGAGAGAGAGAGAGAGAGAGAGAGAGAGAAGGGGGTTAAGCTAAGGCTTGAACCTGTTACAAGCACGATTCGAAGCCACCCTTCCAAGAGGTACGAGCAGCCAAGATGGTGGGAACGCATAGAAATTCTAGGCACGATAAAATCCTCGGGTGCGCCTGCCCGAGAATTTGTACAGTGTCTTAAAAAATCTCGGGGATAGCCTCGTTCTACTTTTTTTTTTATACATTTTTTCCCTTGTAAATTTCAAGAGAGAAATTCACTCGAGGTGCGACGCGTGAAAAATCCGAGAACAATCTCATTTGCGAATCATTCCGTTTTTTCCCAAGCGATAAGCCCTTGTTTGCCTCGGTGAATTTACAAACTCAACGTGTTGCCTCGCGCCTCGGACAAAAATTACCTGCTAATGCGTCGAGTGAATTTCCCCCAGGCCGGTTGCAGCTACTCGACGCAGAGGCATCTCGGAAAAGAAGAACGGAGAAAAAAAATTGCAATGTGATTAAAATATTCCGTGAGTACCAAGTATCGATACACTGAGAGAAAAGTATATGATATATCTAGCTATAACGGCATAGTAACAAAATTATAGTTGGAAATATCATATTTATGGTAAATGTTACCACGATGTCGGTAATAATTACGATAGAGGCATAGTGTAACCAACTATATTATGTTTTTACCCATAATTATGGTTCTTTCAACTAAAAATATAGTATGGTTGAAAATATATAATAATAAGAAGAGTAACTATTTTATATAGTTAATATAACCAGAATATTTCATACATAATGATAGAACTAACTATATTCACATAGCACATTTTACTATACATATGGTAACAAAAACTAAGATAACAGTTAATAATATAACCATTTGTACAAATCGTTCATTCTACTATATTTTGTATGGTTAAGTGAACTATAAAAATATGTTTGACGCCAAATCTAACTATAAAATATAATGAGATTATAGTAAACCCAACCATTTTTTTCTCTCAGTGTACTTACCAGTGTACCAATCGCATCCCTAGGTACACACTTGTCGAAACGCGCGCCTGAGCTTAATCTCGTCCGATTTCCAGGTGCGACTTCGAAGAATTGAACAATTTGTAAAAAATTCTTGAAATGCTTGAGGAACTTCGTGACGTACGTCACGGTTTGATTCGGAGTGACAGTGGCGCGCGCGAGGCGTCGTCGTTAGTTGGACGAGGTTTTCGTGGGAGGAGGAATGGATGGACAACGCGCGAGGGTCGAGCGCGTGTATAGACGGCTGCCATTCCGCTGGCACGCAGCAGAGGGACCGTGGTACGTACACCACGTAGGTGGTCGATATAAACACGGTGGTGCTGGGTCCCAAGTGCCTTCTTGTCACTCCGATCTGCTGGCAGAGAAGGAGAGGGAGAATAAGAGGGAAGAAAGTGGGAGACGAGGAAGGCGGAATGATACCCACATACCTATTTCACTCGATTCATCGGTAGGGAGGGCGCCAGTTATTATTGCGACGGCCAGGTGGATGACGCTTCGTTTCGTTGTCTCTCACGTCCAATGTCTCTGGCCATTGTCCGCTTTCTGGGCGAGTCGGTCGCGTTAGATTACGTCGGGACGAGACTATACGCGCGATAGTTTAAGAGTGTTGTCGCGCGTGGTCGATGGTGCCCTATCGCGTTGACGAAGAACTGCACGAAGCAGTTTGTACCACGGACTATCTGTCTACCCTCTCCGCTCGTATGAGAATACAATCCTCGTAACCTGGGCACTGAAAACGTGCCGATGAAAGAAGAGAGAAGCTTAATAGGCCGACCGAGTGACACCGAGGCGCAACAAGTCATCGAGGAATCTGGATGAGGATCTAAGCTTTTTCGAAGCTCGCAAATCAATGTCCTCGTTTGTCCAAGTGAAGCATATCTGAGGCACGACCGAAGAAGGGGCTCCCCTAATTTTAACCACTGGCTGTTTTGCTCGCGCTTCTTCTCTCCTCGGAAAAACGAGTTAACGAGGAAAAGTGGGAACGGGTAGGTGGGTGGCACGGAAGAGAGAGAGAGAGAATCGGAGGCACGGGAACGGGTGCGGGGCCGCGGCACCGTTAGGTCGCTGGGGGTGGGTAGTGAACGCCGGGTGGGCGCCTAGGAGGAGGAGGTGAAGAAGAAGGGAGCGGGTCGAGATGGGAAGGGGGATGGTGGGAGCTACTACGAGCCGGCAGCGGGTAACAGTAGGTGCGCACCCTACGCGGCTACCAGGTGAGTGGGGCGGCAGAGGAGGCAAACACGCGACCCCCGTGGACGAAACCGAACGAAAAACCACTTGTGCGTCTTCGTCGTGACCGGCTTACGATTAGCCGGCGCGTGGATCGGTGGTGCCGCTGTTGCTCATTCTCTCCATGGTCCGCTCCATGGTCCTCGACGTCCTTCCAACTCGTCAGCACCTACGTCCTGCACCTTGTCTCGTTACTCCTTTCGTCTCATCATTCTCCTACCATCGAGCTCCTACCATCGAGCTCCTCTTCCACCACCTCTCCCAATCCCACCCCCGACGTCTCCTCGTCCAGTCTCGTCTCGCCTAGTCCTGGGGCGCATTTCGTCGTCGTCGTTCCACATTCGCGGATCCTCGTGCGAGTGGTCGCGCGCGAGCCTAACCCGGCCGTTACGCGCGCACCACCGTTTTTCCTCTACGAGCTACCCCGCGAGGGAGAGCCGAGACGCGTTTCGCGGTGGAGAAGTGACGATAGTGAGAGAGTGACCTTTCCAACGTGGACCGAGAGGACCTCGATAAGAGTGAGAATATCGGGAGAGGAACGAGAAGGGTCATCCTACCGGGGTGGTCCGGAAGTGACGAGTGGTGCGCGCGATCGGAGGAGGAAGAACCTGGCTTGGTACGCGAACAGCAACCTCCATCGATCCCGCGACCTACACCCTTTCTGGTAGCGGACAACAATCATCGATCCTCGATCCAAAGCACCCGTGACCGTGATCCTTCGGAATACTCTGACGTATACTTTCGTCGTCTCCGGTATTCTCACCGATTTCCAATCGGTCGCGACGCGATTCTCCACGAACGGAACAGAAAGTCGAGACTGTCGCGTTGGTCGAGAGGAATCGAAGAAAGGAGAGTAACAGTAAGATTCTAGCAGGACGCGGTTAAAAGGGATCTTTTCTAAAACTTAGAAAGTCGAAATTTCTATTCGGGACACGCTCCTTCCAATCGCTATTAGAATAGTATCCCTATCTGAATATTTAGAGAGTGGCTCGCTTCAAAATTGACGCAGTACCTTCCTAAACGATTCTTTCCCGCCACCCTCATCTCCGAGCATTTCTCGATCCATCGAGTCGTGGTACGACAAGGACATCGTATAGTAGCAAACATTATTTAGATTTGGACAGTCTTACGCCAGCGCCGGCGCCGTCGCGCTCTCCCGACCCCGAGCCACGAAAACGCCAATGAGGGAGGGGGGTGGAAGAGTGGAAAGAGATTGGGGCGCGAACGAAAACGAAGGAAAGAGAGAGAGAGAGAGGAAGAACGAGATAGAGGAGACCGGTAATCGAATATCGATCTGAGAGAAATTATCCGCGGAAAAGAGTTCCTGTGAGCGGACAGCTCGAGGCAGCCCGCGTCTCCACCCCTCACCACCCCTCGGCGTTAATTTCTAATACCCGAGGATATTAGTGGCGTATCGTCGGAAAGTGGGATGAGAGGAGGAAGCTCGTTGAATTTTTGATAAATCGTTCGTTAACGCGAGACCATTGGATAAGAGGGGGGGTTTGCTTACCGTCGCTTTGTTATTTTAGCAAGTTCATCGTTTATTTATCCACCACGTCCGCCATCGTCGACTCACCCACCGGTTCCGAGCGACCTACGGCTGCTGTTAATAGTGGATCCTGAAGGGTGGTTCGAGGGTGTGGGGAGGTGTAACTTGTTGCTGTCCCCGGAAAGTCCATCCCACTTGGTTCCTGGCCCGAAATCTTTTGTTTCGTTGGGGGCGCAAGCGGTCGGCGCCGCCGGCAGCAAGGTGGGTAATTAGAGGGCTTGGGACGGAACGAATATTTTCGAGCTGATTCTAGAATCTAGGCGCGAATCTCGGTGGAAATTGTCGTTCCTTATGTTCGTCTCGACGTGGGGTACGACGATTAACTAACCTAACCCTAACCTCCACCGATGGCCACGGCGGATTATTTCTCTTTCGCGTAATTTCACGATGCTTTCACTTAGTCTCGATTAATCGTTACGTTTAATTGGACCGGGCTTGTTTAAATTTAAGGAACGATGTCAATTGCGACGTGTGTTCGTGCTCGTGGCGAAAGCACCGTCGGACGTTTCGCATTTTCCGATACCACCGGAATTTGCCGCAGCTCCACCGCGCTGGGAAATTTCGAATATTTCGATTGGGGACGCTTAGACCGACGCGACGAAGCAAATACATGCACGCGCGGAGATACGCAAACATAAACCCCCCGCTTACGTTATGCGCACGTGCGCGTCCTTCGTTTATCCTCCGATAAATGTATTAAAACCGTGCGAGTAAAATAAACAGCGCGTCCGATACACTTTCTGTTCCTGTCGAATTCAAAATCGTGTACCTGCAATTTACGGAGTCTCGAAATTCTGCCAGCATCGAGGATCTCGTACTTGGTACCTTAAGTAATTTTGCGCTCTTAAGCCACGTGAGAAGATTCTTAAAATCATGGCCTTAACACTAGAAGTATCGACCAGTCAAAATGACCGGGTGCGTCAATCTTTCACAAGAATTTCTCTTTAACATTAGAACTACCAATTTTAGTTTTCGCATGGAAACATCTTCTGTTGTCCACTCATTTTAACAGAGAGAGCGTTTATTTTATCACTGAGCTGCCATTTACTTTTGTTTTCATATGGAAACTGCTTTTGTTCACCAGTCATTTTGACCGGCTTGGTAGTTCTAGTGTTAATAGAAAATCTCTTCCTTCTCCGTTCTCCTCAGTTAGATCGATCATCCACTTTTTCCTCGATCGGATTAAAAGTCGTTTCCAAATTTTACTTCGACTTCCTCTCTTTCCAACTTTTCTAGGACTGCGCTGATTTACGTTCGTGGGGTATGCAGGCCCCTGCTTATTTGTTTCACGACGTATCTCGACGTTGACTTGGAAATTGGA
This sequence comes from Tiphia femorata, assembly GCA_944319695.1. Lineage (NCBI taxonomy): Eukaryota > Metazoa > Arthropoda > Insecta > Hymenoptera > Tiphiidae > Tiphia > Tiphia femorata. The sequence goes on along the minus strand of OX090904.1, from coordinate 1,484,341 downwards.
CGTCATCCGTTCTCGATAAGCGACGGAATGAGCTGGACGCGCTGTTTAACGTGTCCTCCATGTACGTGCACGCGTGTCGCGAGGTAAAGGGCGGAGGTAGGGACGGTGATTGTCAGGAGGAGGTGGGTGGTGGAGAAGGACGAGATGCCTGTCGATATCGATATACATACGCGAACACTTTCGTGACATTTACCCACGCGGGCTCACGTGAACATGCACGCACACGCACCGTCTGATACTCCAATAGAAGGAGGAGAATTGTGCCGATGATTGTGAAAGTGGTCTAAGTCAGAAAAGTGCGGTTCACAAATCATTCCGTATTTCAATCGTATAGGTGACAATAACGCTACGTAAATAGAAAAATTAATTTTTCGCAATTATTCACTTAGACCACTTTCACAATCACCGCCACAATTGTGCGAACGATACGCGGTCTGTATTTTACGCTTGAGAAGCTTGGGAGAAATGTAAGAAAATTGATACGATAGATTATGCAAATTCTTCTTGTCCTTCCCAACATTTCTACACTTCTTCAAATCAAACTTTTCTCGATCGTATCCCGCATGCACTGTGCGCGCGCGCGCATCCTCCATACAACACCCACTCACCCCCAGAACCGACTACGAAAGATCGATGTCACACACAAGTTCACGAACGTCGTGCGACAAATGTGTCATGGGGATTGCCGATCGGGAGCAAACGAGGGTGGACGATTGAGCGATGGTGGTAAAGGGACGGAAGGAAGGAAGGGTGGGACGATAGGATGCGAGCCAAGGGTGAGAAAGAAGGATCGCGGATGACCCGATTTCAGGTTGCGTCCATCGGTCTTCGCGCTCGTCTCCCGATCGTTTGACGAGGATTAAAGAGGCGACCAGCCCGGAGATGGCGAAAATAGGACGGACGTCGTGGACCGGGTAGACGAGAGAAAAAGAAAGAGTTGCGGAAAAAACTTTCTCCCCCCGTTCCGTCGTCTTCGTACCGCAAAATTCGTTTCGAGAGAAAAGAAGCCGAGGGTGGATGATTAATGAACGAGAGGCGCAGAGGGCGTCGACGGCACGGCGCGGCTTGTGTCATCGGAAAATTTTCCTCGTGGGGGGTGGCGCGACAGGGACAGAGGTAGAAGGCGATAGAGAAAATGAAAGGGTCCAGGTGATGCAGCCTGAAGGGAGCGAAAAGATTCTCAAGGTCAGGAGACATAGAACTCCCTCCTCAACAGCGTCACGTGTTTTTTTTCCCCCTTCTTTTTATCACCCGACTAACATTCTTTTTTCTCCGCGCGACCGAAAAGCTGGATACACGCGTAAAGATTTCTCTGTACAATTAGAACAATTTATCTCTGATTTGTCAAATCTTAGAGATAAATCTGCAGGTTAGTGTTGTCTATAAAAACTGAAAGATCAACGATAAATTGGTCATGAATGGTGACAGATAAATTGGTCTAATTTATTTGTGGTGCAATACACACAAGAAGATCGATAGGTGGCGACGATGGCAGATAAATCGTACCAATTGTTTATACCCAACTGATACCGATCAAATTTTATGGAAATCCGAAAGATCAGCGATCGTATAAATATGTTTCTAATTTAAAAGATAAATCGTTTGTCCAGCACACATGTACCAACTTAACTGACCGATAAATTTGTTACAACAAATCGCTTAGATAAATTTGCTTGTTAGTGTCAAAGGCCCGATTTATCTTAACGATATTTTAAACCAATTTATCTGCCGATTTATTGGTACGATTTATCTTTACGTGTGTATCCAGCTAAAGGAAGAGTCTCGAAAATTCTCTCACTTCTTACGATCGTGCGTACTTTTCTGCGGTATTACCTTTTCGACTCTCCATTCGCTTGCCGATCTCTACGTTCGTTCCGAAGGTGCCAACTTTGCGAATTGCCGGTGAGAAGCAGCGTGACATAGTGTTACTTGTGAGAGGAACATTTTTTGGTAGAACAATTTTTATAAAGAGTAATAAAGGAAGGGACAGTAAGAGAGAATTGGGGTTGGGGTGAGGAGACTGTTGTGGTTACTGGACTAGGGGACGGTGCAGTGATTAAAAAGGAAGAGCGAAGAAACGAAAAGCAGCAGCTGACATGAGTGGATCGGGAGCAATTCCGCTGATCCTGGCGAAGAAGGAGCAGATCGTCGAAGGCAAGTACCCTACCTCGTACTTGCGTCCTTTGTCGAATTTTTGCTCGGCGCGCAACGCATCGAGACTCCCTGGAAAATCATGATTACCAGAGGTGGAGGTCTTTTTTTTCTTACTACCGCGACATTTATTCTTCATTTCCGCAGTGTTGCAATTGAAGGGTCAAGGCGCGCGCGTGCACGTGTGTGTGCAGTAAAATTGAGCTTACACAATTAGTCCTTGAAGCTAGCAGGACAGCCCATATCCTTGAAAAGATAATAGGCTAGCTTGAAATAGTGGCGACGCTCGATATCAATGTCGCATCACTCGGCATGTTCATCAATTACCCACGGAAATTATTCACGAGTCTCGGGGACTATAAGCGGCTGCCATCGGGCTCGGAACATCGCGATGGCAAATTAAGTAATGTTCTCTCTAACGTTTCACTAACGTTCGCCAATTTCTTGGGCGTTCTCGGCGCCTCCCAGGGCTCGAGTACACGAGTATCGAACACTTTGCGAAGCTCATTTCGCATTTATTTAATTATGTATCCGAGTGACTTACGAGGTACACAATGTAAGGCTCGACGAAGTAAAGTGCCTTTGAATTTCAAGGCCTTGACTTCGAGGATGAGAATCGCTTGTTCGAAACGCATTCGCGCAGAAATAGCAACGAAAGCTCTCGAGCGACGGAAATTTCCGACGCTGGGGCTCGTGTCTCATCTGACTTAGACGACGTTGTAAACCAGCCCCCACGAGTCTTCTTGTGCCAATGTTTCTGACGAAACGAAAACTGAGCGTCGAGAAGGCCAGCAGGTGCGGAAAACGAGCGTCGGTTATGCGACCCCAGAGTGTTCCGTGAATTCGTCGTGAAAGAAGGTTTGCACTTAACATTGGGTATACTCGACCAAGCGTCGTTAAAATTTCTTTCCTTCAATTTCTTCGTACCCTTCCGGGCAGCGCCTGGAGAGCACCGGTGCACAAAAAATTTCCAGGTTCTTCCCATTCCCTTGTCAACCGTCGAATATCGAAAGTCAGCAAAGTCCAACTGAAACCCCTTGGTTTTCGTAGGGTCAGGTGAAATGAAGTTAATTTTCTTCAATGTAAACTTCGCCCCTGGATAAATTCGATCCTCATTACTCCCGTTCCTCGGTAGCGGAACTAGTACTAAAATAGTACTGGTATTAGTAGTTGGACGAGGAGTAGGAGGTCGAGAAGCTTAGAGAAGAAGGGAGAGGAAAAGAGAGTGAACTTTTAATTAATAGTTGCTCAGAATACCGTGGAAACTTGGATCTTTCTCTCTCACTCTCCTCGTACACCGGATCCTTTCGCCGAGACGAAAGCCCGAGATGAGGCGGATCTATTAATCTTCTATCGTCGCTGGCCGAAGGGATGGAAAACTTGGAAGAGGAGGGTTCGCCCGTGAGGTGGAGCCGCCGAGAAGAGAATTATTAATTACGATAATTTTCCACGGTGGAGAAGATCGCATTATTCTTGTTTCACGCGCTATAAATTCGAGCCTTCGAGAAAAAATATGTTAGTCGTGGGAAATGCAAAGTACTCGTGCACATCTTGGCGAGAGGGAAGTTAAAAGAGGAAAGGGGGTAGGAAGAGTGGAGGATCCAGGTTACACAGCGTGTAACTTACAATAAGCAGAGAGGACACGAGCGTTAAACGGCACCGTGGAACAATGGCACGACGCTTCCGGTGAAATCCTCCGTGGATTACCCAGTTTCCATCGCCCCCGCCTCTCCTCCAACCCCTTTAGCAAGAGGTAGAAATAATGTCCGCCCCAGGATGATACCTCGCTCTAAGCCTTCGTACGGAACGGATAGAATGGGCGAGTGGAATTGTCGGATAAAACGACTGTCCTACGCGAAGTATGTACATACACGATGGAACAAAATGTTAAACCATCCTTCGAGTATTCCCAATTGACCGGAATGGCGCGGCGAATCTTCCGATTTCCGATTCCCCTCGGAGATTTTTCCTCTCGATTCGCCCAGTTTCCTGCTTCTATCGTTTCCACCTTGACCCTTTCGACGATGGAACAAACAGTATTTATCGACGCTTTCCACGCCGCTCGTGTCAACACGCTTAATCCACCGAAGCACCGCGAATGCCGACCTTATATCGAGACTTCGCGAAAGATATTTCTAATCTCCGGACGAGCGCCCTGCCTTCGAGATATCGTGATATCGATGCTCGATGGGTTCCGAGGCGAGTCCGATCTCGATGCCCGATGTACCGCTCCTATTTCTAGCTGGTAATTCTCGATACCATTCCGTCGTCCTCCTCGATGAAGGAGTTGTTAATCGTTGAAACGTCCGGATCACCGACGGATTACACCTCGAAGGATCTATCGTAGGAATATGCGACCTTGTGATAAAAATCGATTTCCGAATCGCCTGTGTGAAGATCGATTCTCTCTAAAGTCGGAGTGCAAAAAATCTATCTTTTTATAGGGACAGCAGGGCCACTTCGTCCAAACTCCTGTTAATTTAATCGTTGATTAACTTATAAGGCGACTGACATAAAACTACGAGGATTATATTATTAGAAATCTTTATGTAAATCGCTCCGCAAGTTAATCGACGATTAAATTAATCTGAGTTTCGTCGAAGTAACCCACAGTATAAAAACAATTCAAACGTGTCAAAACGTAAATTAATTAAAGTGCAGTTCCGTACTCAAACTGAGATAAAATTTTAGCACAAGCCTCAAACGTTGGCGAATCGACGGCCATTCATTTAGGCGTTAGGAAGCTTTTGATAACTCGAAGACAAGGATAAAAAGTATCTTAAATAATGCATTAATCTTTTTCACTTTTCTTTGTTGACTGATTAGCCAGTCTTTGATTGAAAGCGCAAAAACAAAGAAGACTAGGGGGTAAACCCCCTGCGCTTTCGCTTCGCTCAAGCGCCAACCCCCCAGATCGCCTTTGCTCGCGCTTCGCGCTCGCCCACGAATTTCAAACCGTTTCGAAATTGTTGAAAATTCAAGTATTGAGATATTAAACTATGCTAGAGAGTCCTCTGCGCTTTCGCTTCGCTCAAGCGCCATACCCCCTGAGAACGTCGGGTGCTCGCGCTTCGCGCTCTCCCGCGAAATGCAGCATTTCTGCAATGCGCGCAAGTGATCGAAACCGGACAATTAAATGCATTCGAACTAAAATTTTACATGTACATCAAGTATATACCCCTTTGCTGCAGTAAAACTTTATACATGGTTATCTTTAACCATTCAGAAATTGCTGCAAATTGAAATCTTTAATCCAGTATTCCGGCGAAATGCTTGCGCGGATTCAAACACAATTTGGCATGTAATTTAATAAAAGTATACCCACTTGGTGCCACGAAACTTTATGCATGGTCATCTTGAACCGTTTCGAAATTACGGGTTTTCAAACTATGATTATAAAATAATGGATTAAAGATTTGAAACCGGCATCATTTCGAAACGGCTCAAGATGGCTATACATAAAGTTTCCTGGCATCAAATGGGTATATACTTAATATGCATGTCAAATTTTGTCCGAATCCGTTCAGCCGTTTTGCCGGAATAGTGGACTAATCAACTCTTTTGCTGGAATAATGGATTAAAAATTGCGACAAATTGAAATCTTTAATCCAGTATTCCGGCGAGACGCTTGCGCGGATTCAAACACAATTTGGCATATAGTTTAAAAATATACCCATTTGGTGCCACAAAACTTTATGCATGGTCATCTTCAACCGTTTCGAAATTACGGGATTTTCAAATTATAATTATAAAATAGTGAATTAAAGATTTGAATGTGCCGCCATTTTGTAACGGTTCGAGATGGCGATACACAAAGTTTCGTGGCACCAAATAGGTATATACTCGATGTACATGCCAAATTTTGTCCGAATCCGTTCAGTCGTTTTGCCGGAATACTGGGCTAAAGATTTGAATTATCCGCCATTTTTTATTGGGCCAACCAAAAAATTTGAAAATTTCCAGTAATTGTCATTGCATACGTGTACATGTATGTGTAAAATTTTATCGGGATCCAATGAATAGTACGAAAGATATGAATTTTTCGATATTTGAATTTGCCGCCATTTTGTACCAGTTCAAGATGGCGGCTCACAAACCTTATTGTGAACTCACAGTAATGTACTTGATTTTTGTGTCAAATTTCGTCCCCATCGGTTCAACCGTTTTTCCGAAATCGAGGATATACACGGACACGCACACACACACATCCGAACGGTTTTCAGGATGGCGATTGCATAAGTCACTCCCTTAACGGTCGTGCCTAAAAATCGGTTCGCTTTAAAATCGATACAAAAAATCGATTTGTCTAACAGAAAAAATCGATTCCTTTGGAGATCGATTCAGAATCGAACATCCCTAATCTATCGCGAAAAATCACTCGGAGTTGCATCGTTGGAGGTGACGACGACGCCCTGTAAATTCGCAAAAATGAGACTAGCAGCGCCCATCGCTTGGGATAGATCGGAAAACGCCTTGGGGGTTGAAGAGAGTGGAAGAGGCGGAGGGAATCCGCGAGATACTCGCGGTTTCCACTCGCGAAATCTCGAAGAAATCCCCAGTGGATTACCACCCCTGCCAGTTTTCTCGTTCGTTCCACCCCCTCCTCTCTCCAAGACGAACTCCAAAAGAATCGACGTGTTTCGTCGAGCCATCGAGTGGAAGAGACGCGCAGCCAGGTATCAGAGGGTTGAAGTGTTACGTTCGAATTGACTGTTGAGCCTCACGATGGATTTAAACACGAGAACTGGGAATAACGTCACGGTATTGGGAATGACGACGATTCAAAAAAGGCGGAGTGAACACGAGCGATTGTTCATCCGTGTGAAAGGCAACACTATTTCGATGAAGGAGTTCCATACAATGGGGCCCAACATCCCCTATCATTCGCGAATGTATCATCGAGGAAAATCTGGCTAGGTTAAAACGGTCGATCGTTATCCGCGAAACCTCTACGAGGCACGTAACGAGGGTACCAGCGCAGATTGGATCTCTCGTCGGAGGTGTGAGTAGTTGGGATATAGAGGGTGGGGCTGGAAGGAGATGGTCGAAGGTCGCTCCGGAGGTTCTCGCGGTAGCCAAATCCTTAGAAGAAAGCTGAAAAGTTTAAGGTCTGACTTGTCGGTGGGCTAGGACGAGGAGAAGAGAGGGGAAAGGGAGTAGAACGCGAATAAGCGACGTGGAGGGAGATGCAATTCCGATAATTTCACTCGTCGAACATCTTTCTATCCTATCTCTCGTCGCTGACGTATTTTTCAAGCTACACGGACCTTTTCTCCCGTATTATACATATATCGCTCCGAAGCCGAGTGTAATTAAGGAAAGTACGATTCTCGTGGCGAGGATGGCACGGATAAACCGTGTCACGAGATATGCACAAAAATGGAGGACCCTCTTGGCGATCGACGTGACGAGACTCATGATCAGGAGAAACTTTTTCCCGTCTCCTTTCTTTCTCAGAGATAAAGCCCGGGAGCGGTGAGATTCCTCGTGGCATGTTCTCTTATCTGTCTCTCTCTTTCTTTCTTCCTTTCTCCCTCCCAATTTTTCTTCACACACACACACACACATTCTTGTCTCCTTCCTATAGTCCATGCCCCAGGGGCTGCACTGCACCTTCTCTCAACCCCCTGCCCCCCTATTTCATTATTTTTATTTCTACCTTTCGACCCTCTCCCTGTCCTTCATCTCTTCAGCCCCTACCTGCATTATTCCCAAATCCAGGCGCATTCGTCTCTCGCTCGTCATATTTCCCTCCCCTTTTTATTTATTTACGCAAGCTTTCTCTTCCACGACTCGCCTATACACACATTTTCCATCTTGACAGCTTCTGTTCCCTTTCCCTCGTTTTTTTCTCTCTCTTCTCTTCCACTCCTCCATTCCCATCGTGCATTTAACTTTCCGCCGCCTCTTTATTTTTATCTCTCCATTTAACACGCTCTTACGTTCTCTCTCTCTGTTTGTGTTTCTCTCTCTCTCTCTCTCTCTCTCTCTCTCGCGTTGCACGTATTCCCCCTTGTGCTCCTTTTATCCAGCCGTTTCTCGATGCGGAACACAATGGACGTTGAATCGGACGACGGTTAATCTTTAAAGCCCTCGGCGCACACATTGGCGTAGAAATGCCGCGGATTCTTGAACATCGCGAATCCTTCTAATCCTATTAAAACATTCTCGACGGTCGAAAGTCGCCTCGAATTCCCTACCGGGGAGTTGACGGTTTTACAGGATAATCGTGAACTCTCCACACCTCCGTTCATCTTCGAAAGGTAAATTTTCTTTCGACGAAAACAAACGATACGTCATCGCTATACCCCACGAGAGTCTCGGGGGTTAGCTTTTGGAGGGGCCGACTAGAACGAGCGGTAGGTTCTCGAGGCGAGACCATCTCGTTTTCGTATCGACAAGCTCCTGGGTGGTGGAAGAGGGTGGTGTTACGAAACTTCTCCGTCCAGGGCGACTGCCGCAAGGAAGCTCTAGGATAATTGCTCGCCGAGGTAGTCGGGCATGTAATATTCAGCAGGGCGAATTCTCGCTCACAGGGTGCCTCGGCTCGGTGTGTTCGTGAACGATCTTACACGTGTGTGGGCGCGACGGTGGGTTCAACGACAAGCCCCACCTGCGGTACACCGATTTTCGGGACGAGCCAGGCGAGAGAGGGTCTTTGGGGCACGCCGATTACGAGAAATGTCGAATGTCGCCTAAACGAACCGTTTACGTCGATCCTGCCATTTCCGATGAATCGAGGCACCGGAGGTGGGTAAGAAGAATTTTTCGAGGTACAATCATTTTCCACACAACAATAATAATAATAATATCCCGAGAAATATTCTGAAATAATAACCACCTACAACGTAAATTCTCTTTCTCCTCTGTGAAGAACATCCCCTAGATAAAATTCCACCGCGACCCACAAACATGGCAAGCCCGAGATCCCCCCTGAGATCTGAGTATACGTCGTAATAGAAGAGCATCCCCTATTTTTCTCGAAATTTACTCTCGTCCCCTCTGGCCTCCTCGTCTCACCAGCACCCCTCCAACCCACTACCGAGGCGAAGAAGAAACTTTTCGCGAATGCACCCACCAACGTAATCCAGCCCCAATTTACAACGTTACATTCCCTCCGCGAACTCTAGCCTGCTGGCCTCGTTACGCGAGAGACCCGAGCCAGATGGGGCGAGGGTGTAAAGTCAAAAGACAGAAACTTGCAGAGCCACCGCGAGAGCACCCCCGAGGAAAGGAAGAAAAATCTCGGGCGTGAAGGAGGGGTGAAAATCTGGAGAAAAGCATCGGAGGGCTGCGTAAAACTCTCTCCTCAGCTTCTAGTGGCCAGTCCCATTATTCTCGTAACGCCTATCTAATCCTCACTTGTAGCATTCCCCTTGTTCGCGCCCCTCGTTGTCTATTTTATTCCACCACCTCCCTACTCGTCTCCCTTCTTACCTACACCTTCTCACCCTTTTCACCCCCGCGTGCTAAACCTTTCGTCGAGCATTCCTTTTAGCCCCGGGCTCTCTTCCTCACTCCTTCAACCCCTTCTACACATCTCTCGCACGTTTTTGCCACCACCATAGAGAAACCGCGCGCGCGCGCGTCAACCTACTTTTTATTTCAGCGACGTGCCGCTCACCGGATGACGACGATGACGACGACGCAGCCTAGACGCGCGCGCGCAAACCGTCGGATTAACGTGTGCCGTTTGTGAAAACGCGATATAATGAGGCCGAGATTTCAAGCGTCAGGAGCACAGCACCCTTTTCGAAGGCCTGCCAGGCGTCCCGAGGCTCGCGCCATTCCGAGTGGCTCGTTCATTAGCAACCGGATTTCTTCTTACCATCCCCTCTAATTTATTCACCTTTCTGCCCTCCTGTTTACGAATTTTTTTCCTATTTTTACGTTACGTTGGTAGAGCAGAGGGAAACGAACGATTGACATTCGCGTTTTTTAAGGCTGTGAGATTTTAATGGGGAGCACTCGCAGGCTTGGAGGTAAATGGAGAAATGGCAATCGTTTGGAACGTAGCTTAATCGTGATACTTCTATTAGTCGATACTCCATCGGCTCACCGAAGACTCTTAAACGCTCGTAACGGATTAGACGAAGTATTCTTTTATTTTTGATCCTGCCATTTACGGGGACGTTCACGTTTAACGGCTGAACGATTCGTTACAAATGGATACCCATTCCCCTCGTCTAATTGCTCGCTTCATTAGCGACGGCACAATGACGTTGAGGCGAGGGGATGAATAGCAGGGGTTGAAATTTAGTCTCGCAAATTGACTCCTTCGTCCTGGCGATCCTTCGTTGATTTTCTAACATGAGACGGAAGGAGCAGAGATCGTATCGAGAAGATTGCAAACAATTTCGGGAAAGGAGAGGAATTAATTGTGGAATCGTGGAGAACATTAAAATTCATATCGGCCGAAGATGTCCGCGCGCAGCCTAAGAATCGTTTAAACCTTTTAACCGTCTGTATAAATCTCAACTCCGTTGTGCAACATATCGCGGAAGTCGACGAGAGATTATTGTCGACCGCACCTGTGCGATCGTTACGAAACTCTCGGTTACGCAATCTAAAATAATTTCTCGCTCTTCTGTACTCCCCCTCTCTCTGTTTCTTTGCCAAGGTCTTCTAAATTCAAGAATTTATCCATTTTATAATCCGCGCCAGGCCGGTGCTCGGCCTTGCGTCGTTCCATTAGTTTCTCGTTCTTTCTATTACCACACTGAGAGAAAAGTATATGATATATCCAACTATAATGGCATAGTAACAAAATTATAGTTGGAAATATCATATTTATGGTAAATGTTACCACGATGTCGGTAATAATTACGATAGAGGCATAGTATAACCAACTATATTATATTTTTACCCAAAATTATGGTTATTTCAAGTAAAAATATAGTATGATTGAAAATATATAATGGTAAGAAAAGTAACTATTTTACATAGTTAATATTACCAGAATATTTCATACATAGTGATAAAGCTAACTATATTCACATAGCACATTTTACTATACATATGGTAACAAGAACAAAGGTAACGGTTAATAACATAACCATTTCTACAAATCGTTCATTCTAGTATATGTATTTTGTATCGTTAAGTGAACTATAAAAATATGTTTGACGCCAAATCTAGCACATTTCACTATACATATAGTAACAAGAACAAAGATAATAGTTAACCCCTTGAGTACTGAATTATTTGAAGATTTTTATGCCTAAAGAACGGATTTAATTTAATGCTATATGCGAAACTCAACGCCTGCTTTTTAAATTCAGATGACGAGTCTCACTCGTCAAAATTACCCAAAGGGTTAATGATATAATCATTTGCAGAACTTCATTTTTTTGTTTCCACGATGCAGATAATAATTTTTCACGAGGCAAATGTTTTCAAGGCGAATCCGCCGGACGTGCTTCAGTTATTTTTATAAGACGCCAAATGATGTTCTTGTACACTGAGAGAAAAGTATATGATATATCTAACTATAATGGCATAGTAACAAAATTATGGTTGGAAATATCATATTTATGGTAAATGTTACCATAATGTCGGTTATAATTACGATAGATGCATAGTATAACCAACTATATTATGCTTTTACCAAAAATTATGGTTATTTCAATTAAAAATATAGTATGGTTGAAAATATAAAATGGCAAGAAAAGTAACTATTTTATATAGTCAATATTACCAGAATATTTTGTACATAGTGATAAAACTAACTATATTCACATAGCACATTTTACTATACATATGGTAACAAGAACAAAGGTAACGGTTAATAACATAACCATTTCTACAAATCGTTCATTCTACTATATGTATTTTGTATCGTTAAGTGAACTATAAAAATATGTTTGACGCCAAATCTAACTATAAAATATAGTGAGATTATAATAAACCTAACCATTTTTTTCTCTCAGTGCAAGCGACTAAGTTCGAAATTGCAGATAAAGTGTTTCGAGCTCGAGTCGAGATCATTAGGCGAGTATTGGATATTATTTATTCGTTACAAATTTCCAATATGCGTTACACGTTTAATTACACGGTGTACCGGTCCCCGGAGTGCTGATGGGGCCACCTGGGTGGACGTGGGTGTCACGACATAGCCACGATACCATCGAAATGCCCTCGGTCTTCTTCGCAAACGAGAATTCCTCCCTCCGACAACAGCAGCCGCCTTGGAGAGTAGCAGCGTGTGGCCTGTTCAAACAAGAATTTGCATGTTTCCTTCGACCTCTCCGCCTCTCTTCTTCGCCACCTCTCCCGGTCGTGTTCGAGAATCCTATACTACCAGTCCTGCTCGTCGGAAGTTTCACTCGAGGAGATTTTTAACCTACTGAGACTTTATCTTCGTCTCAATCCAGTCTCCGGATTCTCGTTTCAATTCACGAGCAAATCATCTCTTGCTCCATCCACGGTTCTCGTGTATTTATGTATTCCGTGTATTGTTTTATAAAGAGTACACTGAGAGAAAAGTATATGATACATAATGACATAGTAACAAAATTATAGATGGAAATATCATATTTATGGTGAATGTTATAATACCGTAATGTCGGTAATAATTACGATAGAGGCATAGTATAACTAACTATATTATGTTTTTACCCAAAATTATGATTATTTCAACTAAAAATATAGGATGGTTGAAAATATATAATGGTAAGATAAGTAACGATTTTATATAGTTAATATTACCAGAATATTTCGTACGTGGTGATAGAACTAACTATATTCACATAGCACATTTCACTATACATATGGTAACAAGAACAATAATATAACCATTTGCATAAATCGTTCATTCTACTATATTTTGTATGCTTAAGTGAACTATAAAAATATATTTCACGCCAAATTTAACTATAAAATATAGTGAGATTATAGTAAACCCAACCATTTTTTATCTCTCGGTGTATTAATATTCGAGAACGATAAGTCCAGGAGTCGTCCAACTGTCCAATCTAAAATGCTCGTGCCCTGTCAGTCGGACAGACGCGATAAAAAAAGCCGATGCTCGGGATTCATATGAGCATCTCGCACCCGGCGACTACAAAAATGAAATTTATCGTCGCGAGGCCTCTCTTAAAAGTAAAGCACGAGCCTTGGGCGCGAGTGGTGGAGGATAAAAGTCGTAAACAGAGGGTACTCGATGACACGACAAGCGTGGCGGCGTGCCGGAATGCGCGACCCTTTCGGTCCTCTCTATAATTGCGCCTTTATCTCTCTCTTTTTCTCTTTCCCTCTTTCTATCTCTCTGTAATTTACGTCCTCGAGAGGTAACGATAACGACGAGGATGCACTTTTCCCATCGAGGAAAAGAGGAAAAAGTGGCGATAGAAGGTAGAAGAGGGTGACGATGGTAGGAGGAAGATGAAAGAATGAGAGTGGATCACGGGTCACGAGCTCTTCGCGGATGTGACGTCCATACCGATTCATTAATAAAAGCGAACAATGAGGACGAGAGAAAGGACGGAGGTAGGGGAGGGAGGAGGGGCTTAGGAGGGCCATTAAAGCGAGAGAATTTATTTTTAAGAGAACGCTCGCCGGCAAGCCCGCCGGGGGACAAAGGCGAAGAAAAGGGAATAAAAGTTGAGCGCGAATATATATTTCCTAAGCTCGAGCTGGAAGAGGAGCAGCGCGTGTACACGTCGCTGTCGCGTGAATTGCAAGTTCTATAAAAAAATTCAGGCGCGGTTTAGTTGCTCGCGTTAAGCGGAAAAATTGTGACGTCGACTCGTACGTGTTTCACGATTGGCTATTCCGTGCTCCCGTAAAGAGCACATAGGCGTCTCGTTGTTACTCGAACAATTTACTTGGGATCGATCGCGACCACTTTTCGCGAACTTCCGGTTCATTTTCAATGGGACGAGCAATCGACGCGACAAGGTGGAGGGGGAGAATGTACGTCACTCTAAAATGTTGACGTCCGCGGATGCCGCGCTCCGTTCTCTCTCTCTCGTCTCTTTTTCCACCTCGTTCTTCTTCTTTTTTTTTTGCTTCTTTTGCCTCGCCGTCTCGCTTTTTTTTCTCCCTTTGGTCGCCTTCGCCTTTGGCGACGGCCTGCGGAAACGAGATGGCGATGGAAGGGACGAGAGGGGTGAGACAAAATATAGAACGAGGGAGAAAAAGATGGAAAATAAACAAGACGAGGGACGGATGAAGGAAGAAGAGATTGGAGGTAAATACAGCAGGTGGAGAGATACTGCGAGGGTTTTAGGGGAGGAGAAAGAGGAAAGGTGGTGGTGATTGAAAGGAAACTGCAAATGAGGAGAGAAAGAGAGAGAGGAGAAAATTGTGACGCGGCATGTCACGCCATGGATAAGGTCGAAACTATCGCGGGTAATTAAGTCACCACTTTGCTCCTCATTACCGTGTCCCTGCTTCTCGTCGATTATTTTCATTGTAGGGAACCAGTTGGGACTCATTAACCGTTAAGGTCGGTACTGACTTGAGTAGTTTTGCGTGCACGAACGCCATGTACACTGAGAGAAAAGTATATGATATATCTAACTATAATGACATAGTAACAAAATTATAGTTGGAAATATCATATTTATGGTAAATATTACCATAATGTCGGTAATAATTACGATAGAGGCATAGTATAACCAACTATATTATATTTTTACCCACAATTATGGTTATTTCAAGTAAAAATATAGTATGGTTGAAAACATATTATAATGGTAAAAAAAGTAACTATTTTATATGTACAGTTAATATTACCAGAATATTTCATACATAGTGATAGAACTAACTATATTCACATAGCACACTTTACCATACGTATGGCAACAAGAACAAAGATAATAGTTAATAATATAACCATTTGTATAAATCGTTCATTCTACTGTATTTTGTATGGTTAAGTGAACTATAAAAATATGTTTGAGGCCAAATTTAACTATAAAATATAGTGAGATTATAGTAAACCCAACCATTTTTTTCTCTCGGTGTACACTGAGAGAAAAGTATATGATATATCTAACTATAATGACATAGTAACAAAATTATAGTTAGAAATATCATATTTATGGTAAATATTACCATAATGTCGGTAATAATTACGATAGAGGCATAGTATAACCAACTATATTATATTTTTACCCACAATTATGGTTATTTCAAGTAAAAATATAGTATGGTTGAAAACATATTATAATGGTAAAAAAAGTAACTATTTTATATGTACAGTTAATGTTACCAGAATATTTCATACACAGTGATAGAACTAACTATATTCACATAGCACATTTTACTATACATATGGTAACAAGAACAAAAGTAATAGTTAATAATATAACCATTTGTATAAATCGTTCATTCTACTATATTTTGTATGATTAAGTGAACTATAAAAATATGTTTGAGGCCAAATTTAACTATAAAATATACTGAGATTATAGTAAACCCAACCATTTTTTTCTCTCGGTGTACGCACGAGGCGACGAATACATTATCTTTTCCTGCGTGGGATGGGTAAAGAATTGCTCACGCACAGTCGTACGGAAGTTTGTCGAGCACACTCTGGCGCGCACGAATGCTGTCCATCGCTTGTCGATAATCGGGGCTTGATCAGGAGACCAACAAAGATTCCACGCGCAATTCTTCGACGAAGCTGCAAATACGGGGATCGTGTGATTCGTGCCACCGCAGGTGCGGTCGAAAATTCCGTAAGGTCCACCTGGACAATCGAACAACATTCATGGGCGCAAAAATGTTCGAGGTGCCGACATTTGTAGAAACAATTGGAGAGTTTCCAAATTGTCACGTTTACACGATGGAAATTTTTAACCTTTGCACTCGGTTGTCTCCTCTGAAAGGCGTCTGGAAGATGCCGAGTGCAAAGGATTAAATACCGTTTGTAGATGATGGAAATATGGCGAATCAGTGGACGAAAACTCGTTTCTCAATGCTCGGTGCACAGTGAGACGAGTGTACCGTTAACCCGTAGAATTTAATCTGCAAATTGCCGCAGTCCTTCTCGCGAATCTGAACGTCACGATCACGATCGACCCCACGAGGCCTCTTCCGAAAGAGAATCTTCGAACATACCCATTCTGCCCTAATCGACCGGGACGATCTCGATAGCTCGCCTCGAGAGTCGAGGAAGCTCTTCTCGATCGTGTACATTGGATTTCTTTGGACGACGATGGACACGGGCAGAAGCCTCCACCCCCTACGCCAATGGGCAGAGCGCGCTATCGTACCGCGGCATCGTCGTCGTAGTCGTCACCTCGTTGTCTGCGTTCTATCGATTTTACTGACCTTGTCGCTTCCCCGAGTGGCCTCGCGAATACGCGAATCAACTCCGTGCGCTCTTTAACCCTTTACGCTTATTTCAGAACGATCGGTTAATCCGAGCGCGCCTGACGATTGACAATCACGCGCCAATGATAATCCACGAAGGTTTCCCCAATTCGTTGCCCATTGTCATTTATCACGTGTTATTTTACTATCTGAGGGGGTTGAGACGAATTTTCACGGACCTGGGATATATACTTTTTAATTATCTCCTTAACTCTCTCTTCGTGGAAGTTTTTTTTACATTTTTGTGGCTCGTACACTGAGAGAAAAGTATATGATATATCCGACTATAATGGCATAGTAACGAAATTCTAGTTGGAAATATCTTATTTATGGTAAATGTTACCACAATGTCGTTAATAATTACGATAGAGTATGGTTGAAATTATGTAATGGTAAGAGAAGCAACGATTTTATATATGTAGTTAATATTAGCAGAATATTTCATACATAGTGATAGAACTAACTATATTCACATAGCACATTTCACTATACATATGGTAACAAGAACAAAGATAATAGTTAACCCCTTGAGTACCGAATTATTTGAAGATTTTTATGCCTAAAGAACGGATTTAATTTAATGCTATATGCAAAACTCAACGCCTGCTTTTTAAATTTAGATGACGAGTCTCACTCGTCAAAATTACCCAAAGGGTTAATGATATAATCATTTGCAGAAATCATTCTTTCTACTATATTTTGTATGGTTAAGTGAACTATAAAAATATGTTTGACGCCAAATTTAACTATAAAATATAGTGAGATTATAGTAAACCCAACCATTTTTTTCTCTCAGTGTATAAAGGATAGTGCGAGTAGTTGAAAGGAGGAAGAGAGAGGGAGAGAGAGAACCAGGGGTGAAAGATTCTCGATGAAAATTTGGGAGGCGAGTTCTTCGCCCCCATTATCTCGGCAATATCCGGACACGAGGTGCGAGTGTGAAAATCGTGCCGAGCGGCCAGGGACGGTTCATCCCCCTTGACACCCCTCGTGACCACCCGGTGCTCCCTGGCACGGAGCAACAAATTGACAAATTGGACCAATCAGGTACCAATGTACGGCAATCGCGATTAATGGCGATGCTCCCCCTTTCTTTTCTTCTTTTTCTTCCCTTTTTCCTATCCTCACACAAGTTTCTAGCTCCAGATCGCGCTGTACCGACCGTGTCAACCGCTCCTTTCTTCGAGCATTTTACTACTTCGATTGTTTTCTTACGTTCCAAAGTATATCCTCAAAATAGCGGATAATAATTTGGTTAGGGTAAGTCCGGCAGAGATGTAAATAAAAATCAACTAACTATTGTAATCAAAACTTTATTGTTCTTTGTACATTATTCTTTAATCATAATCTAATAATAAAGGAGTTAGACGGTGAAAAAAATCAAACTAAGAAAAAATTCAGTTGGCCATCTCTCCCGGAGCGTCCGGTAGAGATGGCCATAGTACCAAGGGAGTGATGGCCATACCTAATTCTTAGTTTTCTGGCCTGTACCCTTGCTTTTTCCTTTGCCGAAGGTATTTTTTTTTAATGCCAACTCTTTATGGCCACATGGATTGCATATATCGGAAAATTCTGTGCAGTTTTAATGCGACCAATTGAGGCACAACTTACACAGTATCGAGTCTTCAACCTTTTTAGTTTTGTAATAGTTCTCTCCGCATCCTTCGCGGTCAATAAAAAAAGTGCAGGAAATATTATCATTTTGAACATCATTCATTGCAGATCGTAACTGCTCCTCCGTCTAGTTGCCACGAAGATGCACAGACACGCGATTCTATACGTTAGGCATCTAAAAAATGATCGAAACTTCGTGCTAGTTGTGAAAAAGTAAATAAATATTCTTCCTTTATGGCCATTATACCCTGAAAAAGGTGGGCCATCTCACCCGATTCTGCACCCCAATAATCCAAGCCGAACATAATGACAACGACGCAACTTTTAGCTTAAAAACATCTCAATGCACACCGCTCCATTACCAAGTGGTTGAAACACATTACTTTACAAACATGTATGGTAAATCAGATGTTTAATAATAAGGCTTGCAAATAATATGAGATATCTCAAAATGGAAATCTTTAATACTTTAAATGGATATCTTTAATCTTTTTTCCTCTTTAATCGTGATGAAAACAGCGAACACTCGAACTAGTCGTGACAACGAGTCATACTAATTTGCATAAGAACCCATCTGTAATTAAGTTTTCGAATTTCGGGCGCGGGCCATCTCTCCCGCATGGACGTCTCTACCGGTTTCACCCTATAGGGCCTCGTGGCGAATTTTCAAATTTTCCATCTGGAACGTTGGATGGACTAAATTCGATCGGTGCGTCTTAAGAACACTACCAACCCCGCCCAACGCTCGTTAATTTATCTTTTGTTCGTTTCTTTTTTCTCAGGACCTCATTTGGTCGTGTTTCATCTTTGCTTATGTGTCTGTGTGCAAATGTGTCTCTTGCTTTTCCTACCTTCTCCATCTATTTGTCACTCCGACGTGTACCTTTCATCCTCTCCCATGCCCTCTTTCTATCCGTTAGCTACCGAACTCGTCGCGTTGAAAACGCGAGGAGGACTTTGCGACTTAGCTCGGCCCCCCGAGGGCACTACTCGTTAGCCCTACTGTTCTCTCGCGTCTCGCGAAATCAGACGGTCTTTTACTTGCACACGTTCTCCACACGCGCGGTCAAAACAGGCCGAGACTAGTCCGCGGCAGTGTAGAAAGTCTCGAATATTGGGTTGGTGCATAATTATTGAGCTCTTTTTTAAATACATCCTATTCGACAAAAACTAAAGAACACGTAAGAAAAATGTCTTGTAGTGTATATGCACCGGAATAATCATTTAAAGATATTTTTGGTACATATTCTTGTTGTTTGTTTTTGTCGAATAAAATGTACTTAACCACTTGACTACTGTGAGCGCGTATAGGCGCTTAGAATTTTTGCGTTTGTGATACCGAAAGCGTCTAGGCGCCCCGAAAATTGTATCGATATTTATTCCCATAAATCTTATCCCGTTAGACAAGAGTTAATGCTAATTTCGCTGGTACATATACAGATAGTCACCTGCTACTTAAATATTTAAATATTAGCGAAAAATCAAAAAAGACAATAACCGAATTGCGAAGACATCACTTGGTACCGTGGTAATTATTTTTTGCTTAATGAATTATTCCATATCGCCTCACCCCACGATTTAAATTCAAATTTTACAGTTATTTTCGTGTTTTATCCTTAGAATGTAATATTCGAATAAGAAAATGTTTAACTTTGTTTTTATGTAGCGAAATTCAATTTTTTGATTATTGAAATATGTTTTCACATAAATGCATCCCTACCCAAAAGGTCGTCGTTCTGAGTGCACATCGTAACTCAATTCCTGCCGTATAGTATAGCCGGTACGTATCAAAGTCTGCCGTATTCAAGGGGTTAAAACAGGAAGCACACACTCTTGCACAAAGGCATAACGCACAAAGCATATAAAGAAACGAATCAATCAGAGTCCTTTATTTCTATCTACACAATGAAATTGAAGATTCTGATTATCAAAATGCGCCGTAGTGAAGAGGTTAGAAAATGGTGCAATAATTATGCGAGACTTTCGAGAATTTACGAAGAGATTAATATCGGTAATACGCACGAGTGTTATCACGATGTATTCGACACACGACAGGCAGAATTTCCTCGATAGAGGGCAACGTCGATTTTCAGTCGACGAATTATTTGCCAGGGCGAGTCGACATGCCTCCCGCCCTTTCGCATCCCCCTTCATCGATCGAGTCGAGCGATCGACGTGCCGCAGCCCTGAGCGAGAACGAGCAGCGGTGGTTTGCACGGGACGCTTCGGCCGGCAAATTTATGCATTATGCGTGCAGCACACAACCGAGGCCAACGGCGATCAAACCGGGAGAGAGGGAAGGGATGACGCGAGCAAATTTACCACCGACCTTCTCTCACCCTTCAGCGCCCTTGATTCACGTCCTCGCGATAACGTCGCGAATTGTCACTTCCAATGGAGTCTTATCATGTAGACTCCTCCATATTCGTGAAAAGTTTCCAATTTTCTTGTTTGCTTGGCAAGAAGAGGGTGAGAAGGTGTGTAGATTTACTCGTACGTGAAATCGTGAGCTGAAGTCTCGTTGGAAAGACGAGTAGAACGTATTAACTAGTGGTGGTTAGTGGTCGGCATGATCGCCAGATGCTCGCGCTCGCCTTACCGAGTGTAGAAAAACTTCGCTTTCTGCCATAGGCACAACTAGTGCCCTCTATTACACGTGTATTTAATTCTTTCTTTTTTAAACACGTGTATCGGGTACCCGCGTGTAATACACGTATACACTACACGTGTATTTACTTCACGAACACTTGAAAAATTATGAGAACATTTTTTTTCTAAGAAATATAAAAAAAGTGTCGTAGAGATAGAAGAAATCTATACAGGGTGTCCCGCAATAGGTGTAATCCCCGCGAAAGGGTTGTAGCTGAAATAATTCTAAACAACATTTTCCTTTGCGAAAAAGTTGGACGAGGCTTAATTTTTGAATTAGTAAGGAAAAACATAGGCGAATGAGCGCGCCCGTAAAGCCCGCGCTCAGGGCCGTCATGCTCGCCACTCACCGCGGTTGTAGACGGGCGCATCGCAGTGGTAAGGCACGAAGCGTTGGACAGAAATTATGTCGAATAACAAATTAAAATTCCAGAATAACTTCAGATGGCGAACCCCAGAAGGCGACGGGATGCCTAATGCATTTCCCGATGCAAAAAAAAATTAGGATTAGGATTAGGATTAGGTTAGATTAGGTAGATTAGGTTAGGTTAGATTAGGTAGATTAGGCTAGATTAGGTTAGATTAGGTAGATTAGGTACCCTAACCCTAACCTAATCCTACCCTAATCCTAACCTAATCCACCTAATCCTACCCTAATCCTACCTAATCTAACCTAATCCTAACCCTGACCTAATCCTAATCCTAATCCTAATTTTTTTTGCATCGGGAAATGCATTAGGCATCCCCTCGCCTTCTGGGGTTCGCCATCTAAAGTTATTCTGGAATTTTAATTTGTTATTCGACATAATTTCTGTCCAACGCTTCGTGCCGTTCCACTGCGATGCGCCCGTCCACAACCGCGGTGAGTGGCGAAAATGACGGCCCTGAGCGCGGACTTTACGGGCGCGCTCATTCGCCTATGTTTTTCCTTAATAATTCAAAAATTAAGCCTCGTCCAACTTTTTCGCAAAGGAAAATGTTGTTTAGAATTATTTCAGCTACAACCCTTTCGCGGGGATTACACCTATTGCGGGACACCCTGTATATATATATCTATATATATCTATATATATAGAAGATATCTATATATGCAAATACATACAATTTGGCACAAGATGTAAGATGCTGTGATAAAAATTTCTTATAGTTATCCGTGTACACGTGTATCTACGGATATCCGTGTTAGATATAACGTGTAGCACGACACACGTGTCACGTGTACCCGTGTAGTTTAAAACACGGTTCTGACCGGGAGCTCTAGGCACAACCACGTAACTCACGTTTCCATACTTGAATTTCCCACAATTTCGAAACGGTTGAAGATGGCGATACACAAAGTTTCGTGGCACCAAATGAGTATACATATACTCGATGTACATGCCAAATTTTGTTCGGATCCGTTCAGTCATTTCGCCGGAATAATGGACTAAAGATTTGAATTAGCCGCCATTTTTAATTCGGCCAATCAAAAAATTTGAAAATTTCCAGTCATTGTAATTGCATACCTGTACATGTACAGTGAGAGAAAAGTATATGATATATCTAACTATAATAACATAGTAACAAAATTATAGTTGGAAATATCATATTTATGGTAAATATTACCACAATGTCGGTAATAATTATGATAGGGGGCATAGTATAACCAACTATATTATATTTTTACCCACAATTATGGTTATTTCAAGTAAAACTATAGTATGGTTGAAAATATATAATGGTAAGAAAAGTAACTATTTTATATAGTTAATATTACCAGAATATTTCATACATAGTGATAGAACTAATTATATTCACATAGTACACTTTACTATACGTATGGTAACAAGAACAAAGATAATAGTTAATAATATAACCATTTGTATAAATCGTTAATTCTACTATATTTTGTATGGTTAAGTGAACTATAAAAATATGTTTGACGCCAAATTTAACTATCAAATATAGTGAGATTATAGTAAACCCAACCATTTTTTCCTCTCAGTGTACGTGTAAAATTTTATCGGGATCCAATGAACAGTACCAAAGATATGAATTTTTCGATATTTGAACTTCCCGCCATTTTGTACCGGTTCAAGATGGCGGCTCACAAACCTTATTGTCAACTCACAGTAGTGTACTTGATTTTTGTGCCAAATTTCGTCCCGATCGGTTCAGCCGTTTTTCCGAAATCGAGGATATACACGGACACACACACACACACACACACACACACACACACACACACACACACACACGAACGGTTTTCAGGATGGCGATTGCATAAGTCACTCCCTTTACGGTCGTGCCTAAAAAAAGAATAAATTGCAAATTCGTCCTCGATATTCGTGAAAAGTTTCCAATTTTCCTGTTTGCTTGGCAAGAAGAAGATGAGAAGGTGAATAGATTTACACGTACGTGAAATCGTGAGCTGAACTCTCGTTGGAAAGACGAGTAGAACATATTAAAAAAAGAATAAATAGCAGATTCGTGGATCACTCTTCTGTTTTGATTTCATTTCTAGATTTCTCCTTCGTTAAAAAAATATCGAATCTTCGTGCGACACCCCGATTCTCCGGAGGAATTGAATCCATGAAATCGCGCATGGTACCAAAAATTATTGTCAGTGGCGAGCCTTCTTTCCTTCTCATTAAGACCTCCGATTGACCGAGGCAATAAAGGTCTCTCAAGCCCACGATTAAGATAATGAAAAGGTACGGGTAAGCGCGGACCTTCTTCTTCCCCAGTCGTTTCCACACCTCTCCTCGAACCCTCCTTCGGCGCGTTAAAATCGAGAAACAAAAAAATTCGCTCCGAGGGCGAGGCCGATGAAAGTTTCCCTCCTCGACAAAGTCCTCGTCGCTCTGTTCGCTTCGACAATCTGCAGCTGGACACGGCCGCGGAAACTTTCCCCTCTTGTGCTTGCAGCGCGCGCGGAGAAACTTCTTTCGTCCCGTCTAAGAAGGAAGGAAAAGAATTCAAATCGAATTCCCACTCCGTTTGTCAAAACTCTCTCTGGAGAATTGCTTCGTTGTGGAACGTGCGAGGGGAGAATTGGGTAATGCTCTTTTATAATTCGAAGAGATCTAGATCGTTCGAAATACTTTGTCCTATTTTGCGTTGGGGACCTTGTAGGGGCGAATGTGGCGGGTGCACGCCCACAAAAGCCGCAAAAGCTTTTGGTAGACAACGATGATTGTGATACCAGCACCGATACATAGGGAGTAGGGTGATGGGGGTGGGAAGCAAACGCCCCGCCAAACAAACTTCCATTCACCGCGAAAGTGTACCCCGGCCACCTCAAATTGGATTGGAACTTTACTGTCGTCACTGCATGAAAGCGTTTAGCGAGTGCGTGCAAAATACTCACGCACCCCTTCTCTTTTGCGTTTCTTTCTCTCTCTCTCTCTCTCTCCCTCTTTTTCTCTCTCTAGAACTGCAGCCGAGCTCACTTTTGCGCTTCACTCCAGTATTCAGATTCGGGGAACAAAAGGGTAAGACGAATTACGAAAATTACGAAAATAAATAAAACCTTCCTCGCACAACGATCTCTCGGTCACAATTAAATTAACGTCGATGGAATAATCTCGTAGGTGGAGAATAATGGAATAGAGTTGGGAACGTGGAAGGCGAGATTGAAACAAAAGTGTGGAGAGCGAGGTACCGGAGAGATAAAATATTTAACGAAGAAGTAGGCAGGGGGGAAATGGTCAGAGGCTTGAAAACGGGAGCAGCCAAAAAGTGGGTGAAGGGGCCGAGGGAAATGGAAATAAAATCCACGCACCCCTGCTATCCAACGAGCAATAATTTCTTTCGCCTTGTCTCTTCTTTCTCTTCTCTTCACATTTCCTCGCATTCTCCACCCACCCTCGTTTAAAGGGTTATATCTGTTTGAAGCCTAAAAATGAGAGGGTTTTTTGTGAATTTTTTGTGACTCTAGAAATGAAACGATCAATATAAGGTTTTGAGGATTTATTACACATATGTTAAGGTAAAAAAAAAATTTTTATTTTAATTTTTAAGACAAAATGGCGGCTCAGTTGTACATACACTGCAAGCGTATTTTTTGAAGGCGCTCCACGGCCGGCAGCAGAAGTCTGATACGTTTGCAGCTAGTACAATAAACAAAATTTTTTCATAATCCACACGAATGTTGCTACTGAAGTACACAGGTTTATTAAAAAATATTGATCTTTGCAATTTTGGCATCAATTTGAAGAAAAATCGAAAAAATCGACCTTAATTTATTTATACAAATCGTAATTGTTTATCGATCGTAAGAATCATGTGTACTTCAGTAGATAATCTATCTAAAAAGCTACAGTTAAATTTTCAAGTCAATCGGATAAAAATTACTCGAGTTCTACTGCCGGCCGATTTTGAAAACGCGGTTTCGAGAAAAACGCGTTTAAAGTTTGACAATGAGTTTACTATACCTAGTTACCTAACCTAGTTAGTTCAACTTAATGGCTAGAAGGGCAACATTTTTAATATTTGCTTTTATGTACCAAGTAGCGACATCTGTACCTCAATTAGGAACTATAGTGAGCATTGGTAGAGTAAAAAATTCAAAATCGCTACATGATTGAGAAAGTCAGAATTTGTCATTTCGAAGCGCCCAGAGTTGCTTGAAATATTTATATTTTAGGAGTATCTAAAAAATGTTTTCATCAATAAATGTTGTTTGATATTATTCTTGAGATGTTTTTACATCATTTAAGCCAATAAAAAAAAAATTGAAAAACAAACAATTTCAAACAGATATAACCCCTTAACAGGCCGTAATTCTTGCTCTCTTTGCTAATTTTATTCCCGCTTCGAAATCTTTATTTCGCTTTGCAGGCCGGTCGGGTGAATGATTATTTTCCGAACGACTTTCATCCTCTCTGTCGTTTAATCGGAATGTTGAATTTCGCGGTCGCGCCACAGGGATTTATCGGGCCAATCCACTGGCACTTAACTATCGACTGTTGAGTCGGCGCGTTCAGAAGAGAGGAGAGAAAGAGGGTGGTTGAGTCTTAAGTGGGACGCGGAGAAGGAAGAGAAGAGAAGAAGGTCGGTCCTCGAGGGAAGATTTACGAGCCGGAGGATGCGAGTGAGCGAAAGACAATGAGGAACGAATCGGTGCCCCGTCGTCGAAATGCTTCGGTGGCGGTGGGCGGAACGCAAATCGAATCCTTCGCGTACCTACTAATGGAGATCGTTTAATTGCGGCAAGTGTCGTTTAGATGGGTGAAGCTAAGAAGAAAACTGGAATGTCACTTTTTGAAATACTCGGAGAAGCGAGTTTGGATGGTGGCCCAATGACTGGAACGATTAAAGAGGGTATTATTAATCGCGGGACGAATTCATATCCGGTCGAATTTATGCTCGTGTAAACGCGCACTATTATTACACCGGTGCGCTCTGGCAAGCATTCAAGTAATCGTCGCGTTAGCGTTAAGGAATCCTACGGAGTGCGCGCGTGTCCGTGCCAGAAGCTACGGCAGATAAATCGCCCACCATTCGTGATCGTAAAGTTTCGTCGATTGGGTCGTGCAGGATGGAACGTGCTGGGTAGACAGATAAATGACTGGTCGC
The DNA here is from genome assembly GCA_944319695.1 of Tiphia femorata. Taxonomy (NCBI): domain Eukaryota; kingdom Metazoa; phylum Arthropoda; class Insecta; order Hymenoptera; family Tiphiidae; genus Tiphia; species Tiphia femorata. Next base: position 1,458,046 of record OX090904.1, on the reverse strand, counting down.
ACGTGTCGATAGATGGACAGATAGACGAATGAACGGATAGATAGGGAACTGAAATGCGAAAGAGAGAAAATTGATTCGGTGTAAATAACTTTTTCCGGAGGAATCGCGGTACCTATCAACGATTACAGTCCTTTCATTCGAGCGTTGAAAAAAGAAATAGCAATTTTCCAAGACGTCCCGAAACTCGTTAGTTTCTCTATAAATCCTTCCTACGCACTATGGGCCAGGAGGCCAGTAAAACTGGCCAAAAGTCCATATCTCGTTAAATGCGTGAAAATATCTAGCAGCGACACATTTATTTAAGATTTTCGATATCGCTGATTCCATTTCTGGTGTAAAAATTTCGAAGTTCAAAATTGCGGATTCAATATGGCGGACAAAAATGTTAAAGATGCTCTGATTGTGCTGAAATTTGATACTAATAGGCTTTCGAGGTCGCTAATTTCGAATCCGCACTCAAAATTAAGAAGTTCAAAATGACGGATCCAATATGGCGGACGAAAATGTTAAAAGTACTTCGATTGTGCTGAAGTTTAGTATAGAAGTTTGATTTCTGATTCGAGAAAACCAGAATTTAAAATTACAAAATATAAAATAATAGATCCGAAGTGGTACCTAAGAAATACAAAATTTATTGAGTTGAATTTTGTGAGGCGACACAGTCAGGACCGATGTTTGGCACTCGAACGCTGACTCCGTTATTTGCGATTTTTAGCGTAATTTATGAAAAGGAGCAAAAATGAGCACTTTTACCTTGAAGTACACATTATAAGGAACACACTGATATGTGTAATTTTTCGATAACTAGGGGAACGCCGGGGAACAATCAAACGGCAGTAGAAACTTTAGTAAAGTACTAATTATTTGTTAACATCAGAACTGCGGAACACAATTAAATAATTGTTTTAAATTCAATTATCATTTTATTTACTTGTATATGTCTAAGGATGAATGAGAAAAAGCAATCACTTTCAGATTAATGACTAATTCATAAATATACAAAATATCATATGAAAGAAACACGTGAAAACTAAAATACATTTTTATACTTTGCGCAACTGTCAACAGAATACGGTTTCATTAATTAACAAATAACATACGACGTAAATACTTTAACTATGACAGATTACAATGGCCTTATTTTTTGTACAAATTTGAAACTTTGAAAATTTGACTATTGGCCATGGAATCAGGTTTCCTGGCCCATAGTGCTACGCGGGGGTGTACTTTTTCCAATCATTTTTTTTCGTCGTGCGCCCACCCCGGACGGACCGACGAATTTTAATCTGCTCACGATCCTGGAAAGATAACAAATACGGTTGTCTGCTGTGTAGGCGGGCATATCGCTCACAGAAATACCCGGTCCGCACATTCGAGAAATTAAACACGCGCACGGACGACACCCGTTGGTTTGTCCCTGGCTCGAGTGATTTTGGTTGAAATCACGCGCATGCGCGATGGTGGAACGTCGCGTGTTTACGCACGAGGGTTGTGCAGCAGCACAAGGGAGGAAAGGGTTGAATTGCGTTGCAGATGTAAACGCGTCGACGACCCCGATTATCGTGTCGGACGTGTAAATACACCCTTAACGTCACGGCTGTTTCATTCAGGGTCTCGCCATCTCACGTGACGTCACATCCACGTTACGTCGTCGAGGAGCGTCTATTTTTTGCGGTTTATCGGGCTCCCGGAAAAACGAGCACGCATTTGGCACTTTTTTATTTCTACAGTAGAAAGTATATTAGTACTTTTTCTTTCTCTTACGCACAACACCTTCACACAATATACACGTGCAACCACGAAATAGTTGGAACCGTAAAACACGGCGATACTAGTGAAAAACTGGATTTTTATTCTTGGTATGCGGCGTTGTCAGAAATTCAAGATTAAATATCTCAGCACCTACAAAGGCTAGCAAGATCTTTCATAAAGCCTTTTAAAGGTTCGGATTCCTACTTTTCGAAATTCTGTGTTATAATCGTGTGCAACATTTTTGCTCAAAATGGCAGTTAATAATACGAAAATATGCAAACTTAGAAAATTATCGTTCAAGTTTTTGACAACGCTAATTGTAAGCAAAGCTGAGTATCGCAGCTCTCAATAGGATAAAATGCACGTAATATCGTAGAGTTTCCTCTTTAAAATGATTGGTGGAAACATCATCATATTGGAACTTTCCACCAATCATTTTAAAGAGGAAACTCTATACTATTAAACTCTTTTTATCCCATTCAGTTACGACACTTGAGTCTCGTTATGTGCCATGACAAAGTCGACTAATATTTTTCAATTTTGCATTTTCTCCTTCTGTCATCTGCCATTTTGATAATATTTATTTCGCTACATTGACATACACAGATTCTTTAAGTAGAGATTCCAAGCTTTCATATCATTTTTTAACGACCTTTTTATCTTCATTATTTACGAAGTTATCGTCATTTGAAGTTCAGTAATTTTGTTTCCATTCTTCAGTGTATCGCTTTTTTTCCCTTGAGTGTATATGTATACACGCGGATTGGAGACGCAGACTCCGTTGTATCGATCTACCTTGCTAAGAGAGAGAAAGAGAAAGAGAGAGAAATGTCAAAGTTTTGATAGAAATAATTAGATGGAGAAGAAGAAGAAAGATAGAGATGGAGGACGTATTCTCGACATCTAACTTTATCCCGTTCCACCACTGCGGTACCAAATGCTTAAAGGTGCGGGACGTTTTATTAAAATCTGCTTCTTCTCACTTTATTCTCCATCTCTCTCCTCTCCCAAAGACACCCCATGCTTTTCTTGTTTGCGCGCGCTCGTCTAAGCCCCGCTTTCACGATAATTTGACGTCATTAATTACGACGTGACTTCGTTCGACGTTGGACGATGTTATTTAACGTCAGGTCGCGTAACGTTCTAGCGAACGGCCTCGCTTTAGCATTCTCTCTATTCTCTCCGCACGCGCATCAACCCCTTCGTTAATCTCGACGTCTATCGAAATACCAACATTTGCAGGAGATAAATACACTTTCAAGATGGAATCTTTTAAACGAATTGAAAGAAAACATTGGTAAACCCGACTTACGAGATTTCCACGAAACTTCTCATTTGTTCTACGAGGGAAGGAACGAAAAATCGTCTAACGAGACGTGCCGAGAAAGTCCACCGGCGACTTTTCAGGACCATGTTTCCTTCGTTTCTCGAGCGAGGAAAGGACTTCGGATGCGTTTTCATTTACGATCCTTCGACATGCGACGACGACTACCCATGGACTGCGATTTCAATCACGAAATTCTCCCTCGCGAGCCACGAGGAAATTCCTCGAACTTTTTCTTTTCCCGGTCGGTCGGTCGCTCGTGCCGTTCCGCCAGGATCGACAATTCCAACCACCCCTACAGATACTCCCGAACTCTTAGTTTGGTATACAGGGTGGGTCGCCACATTTTACCATCTAGGTTTACGTCATTATTATTGCGCATAGCAAACGATGTTTCAGATGAAGTTGAATGGTTTTGAGAAGGGCACATTCTGATGGTACTTTTTTTTTGTAGGTGGACGTGTGAAGGACATATGAAGGTCATTAATGTTTTTTTGTAAATGGAATCATATATTTTTTATTGCATCAGCTGATGCTTTATTACATCAGCTGAATATAAATAGACATTACAATTAAAATATCTCCTAAACTAATGATTTGTTTTACACAAATAGATTAATACTTTTTTTGTAAAGAATATGAAGGAGCATCAGCTGATGCGATAACAAATATATGATTCCATTTAAAAAAAGCATTAATGACCTTCATATGTCCTTCACACGTACACCTACAAAAAAAAAAGTACCATCAGAATGTGCCCCTCTCAAAACCATTCAACTTCATCTGAAACATTGTTTGCTATGCGTAATACTAATGACGTAAACCTAGATGGCAAAATGTGCCGACCCACCCTGTATAGCGTGCCCCGCCACGCTCCTCGGATGCCACCCGATTGGAGGAATACTCATTTCATCTTACGAGCGGAATAAATTAGAACGAGACGGAGGAAAGCGGAAATTGATTTGCGAAAAAGGAAAGCAAACTATTACTCGGCTGAGGGAATTCATCAGACTCGTAAAAAGTAATAAAGATATTTTTATGTGGTTTAAAATTTCCACTCCTCTCCTTCTATCCCACGTTCCGAAAACTGTTTACTACCCCGACGGAAGCCGCACTTTAAATATTTGTATCCGCTAGCAGCTCCTACGTGGTAAACGGCGACGAGATGAAACTGTTTACCGAATTAAGTTCTGCGCTTGAATCCCTTCTCCAGCTTCGTTCCTCTCACCACCAGCGCCACCAGCGGTCTTAGCATCGTTAGTAAACCCTCGGGAAGAGATGCAACTGTGCGTCCTGACGGTACGCCAGAGCGCCGGAAACTTTCGACCGAGTGTTCCGGTGCAATTTTGAGAGCGGTTTTGGGGAACGGCGTTTGCAAACCCCCACAAATTCTCAGTAATCGAAAATTTGCTTTCGTTACTTACTCGCTTACCACCGGGGGAGGAGTCGTGCCAGATACCGTGAGTTTCCTCGGGGACGATCCCGCGCTTAAGTCTCGGTGCCGCGCGCATGGAGAATCGGTTGCGTGTACCAGGAGTGTAAATTGTTTCGAGGGGTGGATTAGCAGACGCGCGTTCCACGCTCTTAAGTGGCGCTCTTAAAGTCACGCCAGGAAATCGTGTCGTTGGAGAATTTTCGAAGCGAGAGTAAAGCACCACACTGTAAACTGAAGTGTGTTATAATAACATACTTGAAGCATGTTAAAGCATGTCTCCACTTTGGACACACAAAAACAGCAGATTAAATGAACACATATGCGTGTGTTAAGAATAACACACATCCAAGCGTATTAAATTTAATCGTTTATAAGTGAAGACTTGTGAGGACTTGTCCACCGTGCTTGCCCCTTGTCCGTCGCCGGTCACTGACTCCGCTCATTGGCACACGCGTTTTTATTAATATCACGATAACTATTGCGAATTTTATATTGTGGTATATGACTTTTCTTCTCGGTTTTACGCAATCTATCTCCAACTTTCGACTCCGACATCTTATGTCAAACACCCTGTATATATATATTTAACCTTACATTTTACTTTGTTTTTTTTACATAAAGAAGAAATTGCTTAATACTATATATTAATAGTTTCTTGATTATCATGACGAATGGTAGAAGTGGCACAACGCCATCTTCTGAAACCTCTTGTAAAATCAGCAAACATTTTGCACGGAATTTTTTTTGAAGTTCCTAAAGCAAAGTAATCAAAAATGGACAATATAGATACATACGGTCCCGGAAAATCTGATGCCCATGCATAGTAGGCTCCCAATAGTGTTGCTTGACATTTAAGGGGGAATTACCGTCTAGAAGCGTGTTTTTTAAGTAATATTTGGGAATTAATTTTGCGAAAACTATCAAACATACAGTGCCGGGATTTTTCAATCATATTAAGACATGTTTAAACAAGCAACACAAATTTTTATGAAATGTTCCTCTTAAAATGTATACAAGTTATGCAGGTCGCGGCGTGAGCACTCGTCCAATCGGGCGCACGGGTTGTGGCGATCCTAGTTATCTGAAACAAAAAACTAATTTTTTTTTCCAATCTATATGAGTGTAATTATCGTCCGAACTAGAACTAAGCAAGTAAAAATATTTTTATCGAAATCACAGCTGTTTAAAAATCAAAATTTAATTTTTCTGAAAATTTTCAACCAAAACGTTAGATTGGAACTGACATATTCAAGCTATCAGTATAATCCTAGTTCCAACCATAAATAAAGGTTCCTTCAATATGTGTGCCAAACCGCAAGTCAATCGGTTCAATGGTTTTTGGGAAAAACGTGCGCCCGTCTTGAAAAATGTCATTCCGAGAAAAACGCGTTTAAAGTTTGCCATACATTTAGCACCGATACGGGTGAACTTACGGTGGATAACGACTGATTTGAGTAACTTACCTTTAATCAACTGTCCGGCACCATAAAGACCACCTTCCTCAGCTTCAAAACAAGATAGGGACGGCGATAACAAAAGAAATTCACCAAGCCGGTATACTGGGTAAACAATAAACAACGATCCAGATATAAGGCTCTGTAACTATGGGAGTTCTACGAATTTCAAATTAATATTTTCGAGACACATTCTCAAAACCCCAGACTATAATAAAATGCAAAAAAAAAAATCGAATTTTTGAATTTTCTAGACGGTAATTCCCCCTTAACGGTTACAGGCTCATTTATTTTAATCCTTCTTGCATCTCCAACGATGAAAGCAGCTACTATTAATTCATCTTCTATACATATAAGCGCGTTACCGAAATTCATGTGTTATTGTGAACACATTTTCAGTGGTTACGTGACATGGTGTGTTATCCAATGTATCACTTAAGTGTGTTCTCAACTTATTTTGATTATCATTCAGTGTTAAAATAACACAGTCTACGTGAATCACAAGATTACCGAATTAAAGTAACACGTTTCTGAGGTGTGTTACGTGACGCGTTATAGACAAGTGTGTTATTATAACACACTTCTTTTCTGAAAACGAATTCCTTTGATGCATTTACGCATGTACAAGTGCCTTGAAGCCGGCTAACGTGTCAAAATAACACACTAACGCTCGATTTTACACACATGTCTCGATACCTAATTTTACAGTGAAGCCGCACGATTTTCCAATAAATTTCCTGAAATTGTGGGCCGATGATTTCTGAATTGAGAGCCGATGATTGACGAGCAAAGTCGTCCGTGCATCCCTCAATTCGAGGGTGTAACGCACATCTTCGTATTTCTCGTGGCACGAGCGTGGTGCTCGTGTTTCAACCCCCCCCGAACGAGGGGTTAATTGTTATAATTACCCCTGTATTTATGCATCCAACGCTCGCGCCACTTAAGTCCAAATAAGGTGGGGAGAAAGAGGAGAGAGGAGAGCGACGCCGACGCCCGACGTCGTTTTAACGTCGCGGGCGTAATTCTAGCCGAGTAAAGTGCATAGCGGTAGGAGCGCACAGGGATCGCTCGTTAATTGCAGCCGAGAAGAGGCCCGATTAGTTGGCGAGAAGCTGTGGGTGGCGAAAAATTTAAACAGATCACTTGGAAAGTTGAGACGTGGGAAAAATCGATGAAGTTCGATCTAACGAATAAGATAAAATGTCACGGACGAAGAATTTTTTTCCCTCGTTATCTTTATGAGTAAGATCCTTTGAGTAAAATATTCGTTCTTGCGTTGAAGATTCTCCATTGAGAAATTGGCACGAGTGTCGAAGAGTAATGCCCATTTCCTCCAACGTGGTTCAATTCAGAGTTCCTGTGAACTGCGTTCAATTTTCGGTCAACTTGTTTGGCTTTCCATCAACTTTACTTTCGTTCCGATCAACTGAACGTACACCCTTTATGCCTGCTAATTCATATTCAACTGATGTGATTGGTGCACGGCTAATATAACAATCGTATTGCTACCGAACGAACCGTTACCTAACCTAATAGTATTTATATACATATATGAGAATAATACAGGCATGTAACCTTTTACGTTCAATTTAATTTTTTCCGGAGTTTGTTCTATTAACCCCTTAACAGTGTATGTAGCATATATGTACAAAAAATGTCGTGCCACTGGAGTGTGATGTGCATATATGCACATTTGAAAAAAAAACCAATTTACCCTTGTACGATTTGTATGAATTATGGTATCCTACGGTTTTTGCGGTTGCTGAATTCGAATATGATATCAGAATTTCAAAATTCAAAGTAGCAGATCCAAAATGGCGACCGAAAAAATGAGAATTTTGTTCGATTGTTATGAAACTCGGTATCCGGGAGTTTTCGAGCCCCTGAATACGAATATGATGCCAGAATTTCAAAATTCAAAATACTCCCGGATACCGAGTTTCATAACAATCGAATAAACTTTTATTTTGCGGTCGCCATATTGGATCCGCTATTTTAAATTTTATAATTCTGTTATTATATTCGGATTCAGCGACCTCACAAATTGGATACCAAAATCATTACAGAAATCTAACAAACTTTTTTTTTCACACACTGGTGGCAAGTAAAGCTCACTTTCGCTACACTGTTAAGGGGTTAATAAGCGAAATCTCATTTTAAATTCCTTTTCGTCCAAGTCATCGAAATAATTCATCCTTAATGCAACTCTAACCCTCTAGGTCTTCTGTTAACGTGTCGTATGCTATCGTCATAATCAGATGATGGCAAAATAATCTATGCCATGCCGAAATTCAATTTTGTGTATGCGGAGAAAATAGTCCAAAAAATATTAGCTGATTTCTTAGATTTTTGAGACCTTTGTATATGCAATATTAATGCATTTATTAATAGTTGTACTTACTCCCTCCCGCCTTCTTTGTGTGTGATATACAGTATGCATGCATGTGTTGCATATATCTCTTCAAATACTGGTGTTTCGCATTGTCTTCTGCTTAAACGCCGTTCAAACTCGTTAACCGGTAAAAAATGAGCGTTTAAGACAAACGTCGTTCAAAAATTGGTGGAACGGAAAATAGCGTTCATCGTAGTTTATACTCGGTTCAAATTTTGAACCACGTTGGACGAAACGGGCATAAATGTCACGACTACTATGGAGAAAGAGTCGCGAGTCGAATCGGACACCTCTGTTAAGCTAGCAGGACCAACTGGGCAGAATCCACTCGGACCTATCCCATTATTTAGTACTTATTTTGTACTAATTTGTACCACCAATAAATATTTTGTACCACGTGCTGTTTTCAAAAAACTCGTGGCGCTGCTAGCTTGACGTTAAGCTAGCAGGACCACACGCAAAAAAAACGAAAAAACGGAAAACAAGGGTATCAATTGAAAGAGCAGAATTTGTACTAATTTGTACCATCAAAAAATATTTTGTACCACGTGCCATTTTGTTCGAAACAATGTCAAATGAAATTTACCAGAGTCAGGCTCGAGAGTAAAGTACCCGTTTCCGCGAGCAGAATCAATCGGTTGTTCAAAAAAATGGAACTACGTCGTTTAATTTTGAATTCTGTTTTTTTTTTTTGGGTTTGGGTTAGGGTTTGACCATGACCCAAACCCTAACCCAAACCCTAACCCAAAAAAAAAAAAAAACAGAATTCAAAATTAAACGACGTAGTTCCATTTTTTGTACCACGTGCCATTTTGTTCGAAACAACGTCAAATGAAATTTACCAGAGTCAGGCTCGAGAGTAAAGTACCCGTTTCCGCGAGCAGAATCAATCGGTTGTTCAAAAAAATGGAACTACGTCGTTTAATTTTGAATTCTGTTTTTTTTTTTTGGGTTAGGTATTTCATTTGACGTTGTTTCGAACAAAATGGCACGTGGTACAAAAAATGGAACTACGTCGTTTAATTTTGAATTCTGTTTTTTTTTTTTTTTTTTTTTGTTAGGGTTTGGGTTAGGGTTTGGGTCATGGTCAAACCCTAACCCAAACCCTAACCCAAACCCTAACAAAAAAAAAAAAAAAAAAAAACAGAATTCAAAATTAAACGACGTAGTTCCATTTTTTGTACCACGTGCCATTTTGTTCGAAACAACGTCAAATGAAATTTACCAGAGTCAGGCTCGAGAGTAAAGTACCCGTTTCCGCGAGCAGAATCAATCGGTTGTTCAAAAAAATGGAACTACGTCGTTTAATTTTGAATTCTGTTTTTTTTTTTGGGTTAGGGTTTGGGTTAGGGTTTGACCATGACCCAAACCCTAACCCAAACCCTAACCCAAAAAAAAAAAAAAAAAAAAAAACAGAATTCAAAATTAAACGACGTAGTTCCATTTTTTTGAACAACCGATTGATTCTGCTCGCGGAAACGGGTACTTTACTCTCGAGCCTGACTCTGGTAAATTTCATTTGACATTGTTTCGAACAAAATGGCACGTGGTACAAAATATTTTTTGATGGTACAAATTAGTACAAATTCTGCTCTTTCAATTGATACCCTTGTTTTCCGTTTTTTCGTTTTTTTTGCGTGTGGTCCTGCTAGCTTAACGTCAAGCTAGCAGCGCCACGATTTTTTTGAAAACGGCACGTTGTACAAAATATTTATTGGTGGTACAAATTAGTACAAAATAAGTACTAAATAATGGGATAGGTCCGAGTGGATTCTGCCCAGTTGGTCCTGCTAGCTTAACAGAGGTGAATCGGACGTACGAGCGAAACGTTTGTCAATTTGTAAGAGACGAGGGGCTCACCTTCTCGCGCTGCTGGCATCTGGTGGTCCCTTCCACGTGTGTCACGATGACGTAACCACTTCGGTCATGCAAATCAGGTTGCAACGGGAGCCGAGAAAACTTACGACGTTCGCCCGTAAGGCGCGATAATCCGCCTCGAGCAATTTTCCTCCGCTTAATTCGCGCTCTCTGGTCTCCGACTCGGACGTGACCTTGGACGTGTTAAGTAACGAGTGTGCTAACTGGAGGAGGCCTCGATCGAGCGTGGCATTAACGAGAGCGTCGAATCGCCAATCGTCGATGAGCAATTACATTCGTTTCACCGCAATTCGTCGAAGATCCTTCCCGCCTGAAATTAATCGCGTCTTCGCACGAACCAGGGCTCGATCAATCCGTCAATCTTGACGAGCTCTTAATCAATCGTGACGCTTCCTGTTTTTCTTTTCCCCTCTCGATTCACCTCGTCGAGCGTAAAGGAACGAACGTAAGGGAAAATGCCCATTTGCGTATACATGGAAATGCTCGGTGACGCGGGTCGAACCTTCCGCCACCCAAGAGTGAGAACCCACGGAAGTGTGAAATAGAAAGCTGGAGCAGGGAGAAAGGGAAAATTAGATAGGCCAAGGGAGCACTCGGAGATCTTGATATTCGTCGAAGAAAAACAGAGTGCGACGTAGGGGTGATTTTTTTCTTCAACCCTAAATATCGAAGACGCTCGTCAATGTCAACGACGCTTATCGTCGACGCGTCCTACACCCTTATTCTCCGAAACCATCCCTCCCACCACCACACGTACATTTAACCGTTCCATATCTTTGACCCAGATAAGAGGAAAGCGAAGTCCTTATCCGACGAGTAGCCCAGGGCACCGAGGCACCTCCAGCCGAGCTTAATGGAGCTTGAATACGCGAAGATGAGGGGCTCCTCTTCTGGCCGCGCCCTCGCGCCTCGGGCCACGGCCCTGGAATTTTAGCGAGTCTCGCGTATCCAAAATTTCTTCACCGTCCGGTATCCTTCTCCCGTTACACTTTAGGTGTCCTCGTAGTAGTTTTTCACCTAGCTTTTTTCACGTCCTATAAGTTAGCGGAACAAAATGAGCGGAATCAATTCTAATTAATATTTTAATTTGTTGCTCCATTAGTTTTTTTTAAAATACATGTTCCGCTAACGGAAGATTAAGTTAGCGGAACAATATGTTTTTTAATGACAAAAACAATTAAAAAGCACATAACGATTATAGAAGAATTTGTTGATCATTTGTTGCTTTCAGAATATGCTAGTCCGGAATGTATTGCACTGCTAGTTTATTTTTTTAATTTGATGTTGAAAATTAAAAATTAAATTGAAAAATTAAAAATTAGTTGCTCGGACGTGCTTGGCGCCAAAATGTTTGTGATGAAACATTCGAACACGGCCGAGCAACTAATTTTTTGACGGAATTATTCCTTGTGGAAGTTTACGAGTCATACACATTTCGGCGGATAAGTCTGGCGACTTCGCGACTCTTTTTCAACACTTTGCGACGAGCAACAAGATCGGTAACCGATATTTTCGGAAACTATGTTTCATTGCGAACTTTTTGGTACCAAGCACGTCCGAGCAACACATTTTTTGACCAAATTATTCCTTATGAAAGTTTACGAGTCATATACATTACGGCGGATAAGTCTGGCGACTTCACGACTCTTTTCCAACTCTTTCCAACGAGCAACAAAATCGGTGACCGATATTTTCTGAAACTATGTTTCTTTACGAACATTTTGGTACCAAGCACGTCCGAGCAACTAATTTTTTGACGAAATTATTCTTTGCTATATGCGTAACGTTCCGTTAACTCAATCTTGCGTTATGGGAACATCAAATTAAAAAAAAAAAAAATCAGTGCAATACATTCCGGGCTAGCATATTCTGAAAGCAACAAATGAGCAACAAATTCTTCTATAATCGTTATGTGCTTTTTTATTGTTTTTGTCATTAAAAAATATATTGTTCCGCTAACTTAACCTTCCGTTAGCGGAACATGTATTTTAAAAAAAAACTAAGCGAGCAACAAATTTTTTTCTTTAGCAACTTTTGAGCAACAAATTAAAATATGAATTAGAATTGATTCCGCTCATTTTGTTCCGCTAACTTATAGGACGTGCTTTTTTCACCTCTCGAAAAGTAACGCGTAAATTCGACGCACGACGATTCAGATTATTTAGTACCCATTTTGTACTCATTTGTACCACTAACAAGAATTTTGTATCCCATGCCATTTTCACAAAAATAGTGGCGCTGCTCAAGAGTAAAGAGTATTTTACGACGACTTCATAAGAGTACTTTAAGAACGGCATGGGTACAAAATCTGAAACTTCATATTTAAGCGGTACACATTACTACGAATCCTGTGTACGAATACCGATTGATTCTGTGACGGCAAAGAGTACTTTACTCACCTCAATTAAGTTAGCACCCCCACTAACGCAAATCGAATTTTCATTAGCATAGGAATTTTTCACTATTTTATCACTATTTTATTGCCGCAATCCCGATTTTTTCACCAAAGCGGTTTAGCAGGAAAATCGATTTTTCGTTGGGGGTGCTAGCTTAACGTTAAGCTAGCACCCCCACTTTCGAAAAAACAGGTTTCCCGTGGAAATTTCTTAAATCCATTTGCACAGGAATTTATCACTATTTTATCACTCTTAAAAAATCCTACTCCCGATTTTCTAGCTCGAAGATTTCTGTCGGAAAATCGAAAAAAACGAAAATGCCAGTTGCCGCGACAAGAGTAAAGTACCAGTAATAATTGCGTCACCGAGCTCGTTGTGGTCTTAAATTACTCCTTGATTTTATCACTCTCAGAATGCCAAGTCTCGATTTTATCACCCAACGATTTCTTTTTGAAAATCGACAAAAACGAAAGTGACCGTTGGGCGCGACAAGAATAAAGTACCAGTAATAATTTAGTCAGCGGGTTCGTTTTAGTCTTAAATTACTTCCTGATTTTATCACTCTCAGAATACCAAGTCTCGATTTTATCACCCAACGATTTCTGTTGGAAAATCGACGTTGAAAGCTAGCACCCCCACTTTTTGGAAAACAGACTTCCCGTCAAAATTTCTTAAATCCATTTGCACAGGAATTTATCACTATTTTATCACTCCTGAAAAATCCAACTCCCGATTTTCTAGCTCGAAGATTTCTTTCGGAAAATCGAAAAAAACGAAAATGACAATTGCCGCGACAAGAGTAAAGTACCAGTAATAATTGCATCACCGAGCTCGTTGTGGTCTTAAATTACTCCTTGATTTTATCACTCTCAGAATACCAAGTCTCGATTTTATCACCCAACGATTTCTGTTGGAAAATCGACGTTGAAAGCTAGCACCCCCACTTTTTGGAAAACAGACTTCCCGTCAAAATTTCTTAAATCCATTTGCACAGGAATTTATCACTATTTTATCACTCTTGAAAAATCCAACTCCCGATTTTCTAGCTCGAAGATTTCTTTCGGAAAATCGACAAAAACGAAAATGACAATTGCCGCGACAAGAGTAAAGTACCAGTAATAATTGCGTCACCGAGCTCGTTGTGGTCTTAAATTACTCCTTGATTTTATCACTCTTAGAATATCAAATCTCGATTTTATCACCGCACGATTTATGTTGCAAAATCGAGATGGCAAGCTAGCACTTTTGAGAAACATGGTTCCCGTGAAAATTTTTCAAATCCGTTTGCACCATATTTTTTCACCCTTTTTTCACTCTAAAAAAATCCAACTCTCGAATTTGTAACTCGAAAGTTTAAGTCCGAAATTCGAAAAAACGAAAATGACCGTTGGGAGCGACAAGAGTAAAGTACCAGAAATAATTTAGTCACCGAGCTCGTTTTGGTCTTAAATTACTCCCTGATTTTATCACTCTAAGAATATCAACTCTCGATTTTATCACCGCACGATTTATGTTGCAAAATAGAGATGGCAAGCTAGCACCCCAACTTTTGAGAAACATGGTTCCCGTGAAAATTTTTTAAATCCGTTTGCACCATATTTTTTCACCCTTTTTTCACTCTAAGAAAATCCAACTCTCGATTTTGTAACTCGAAAATTTAAGTCCGAAATTCGAAAAAACGAAAATGACCGTTGGGCGCGACAAGAGTAAAGTACCAGAAATAATTTAGTCACCGAGCTCGTTTTGGTCTTAAATTACTCCCTGATTTTATCACTCTAAGAATACCAACTCTCGATTTTATCACCAAGCGATTTATGTTAGAAAATCGAGATGGAAAGCAGGTAGCCACACTTTCGGAAAATAAGTTCCCCGTTCAAATTTTTTAAAACCATTCGTACTATTATCTGTTGCTATTTTGCTGAAAAGAAAATTAAAATGAAACATTGTCTTCTGTGCTACATGGTGGACGAAATTTGTATTCTCTTCCGCAAATGCTTATTTTGCTTGGCTTTGAGGCGTAAATTCTTGTTGTTAGACAAGGAGGCGACAAACAGTCCGGGCCTTTAGATTCTCTAGATCAGACCCAAAATATGTACGACGTAGTGTAGATAATAATACGCGAAATCTTGAGACCATACGATCATCTATAACAAATATTTGAAATGAAATAAATCTATACCGTACATATTTTGGGTCCTTTATCGCTATGTAATCTAGAGCAAATAGACGTCTGGACTGTTTATCGCTGCCTTGTCTACAAGCAAGAATGTATCAGTGGAACCAGAGGAAAATAAGGCTTTGTGGAGGAGAATGGAAGTTCCGCCCATCATGTGGCACAGAAAACAATGCTTAATTGGCACAGAACGGGATGTTTGAATTTAATTGTCTGACATAAATCTTCGAGCTATGCAATTCAGAATTGGATTTTCTAAGAGTGATAAATTCGATGAGTAATTTAAGATCAAAACGAGATCGGTGACTAAATTATTTCTGGTACTTTACTCTTGTCGCGCCCAACGGTCATTTCCGTTTTTTCGATTTTGCAACATAAGTCGTGCGGTGATAAAATCGAGAGTTGGTATTCTAAGAGTGATAAAATCAGGGAGTAATTTAAGACCAAAATGAGCTCGGTGACTAAATTATTACTGGTACATTACTCTTTTCGCGCCCAACGGTCACTTTCGTTTTTGTCGATTTTCAAAAAGAAATCGTTGGGTGATAAAATCGAGAGTTGGTATTCTGAGAGTGATAAAATCAGGAAGTAATTTAAGACTAAAACGAACCCGGTGACGCAATTATTACTGGTACTTTACTCTTGTCGCGGCAATTGTCATTTTCGTTTTTTTCGATTTTCCGAAAGAAATCTTCGAGCTAGAAAATCGGGAGTTGGATTTTTCAAGAGTGATAAAATAGTGATAAATTCCTGTGCAAATGGATTTAAGAAATTTTGACGGGAAGCCTGTTTTCCAAAAAGCGGGGGTGCTAGCTTTCATCGTCGATTTTCCAACAGAAATCGGTGGGTGATAAAATCGAGACTTGGTATTCTGAGAGGGATAAAATCAGGAAGTAATTTAAGACTAAAACGAACCCGGTGACTAAATTATTACTGGTACTTTACTCTTGTCGCGCCCAACGGTCACTTTCGTTTTTGTCGATTTTCAAAAAGAAATCGTTGGGTGATAAAATCGAGAGTTGGTATTCTGAGAGTGATAAAATCAGGAAGTAATTTAAGACTAAAACGAACCCGGTGACGCAATTATTACTGGTACTTTACTCTTGTCGCGGCAATTGTCATTTTCGTTTTTTTCGATTTTCCGAAAGAAATCTTCGAGCTAGAAAATCGGGAGTTGGATTTTTCAAGAGTGATAAAATAGTGATAAATTCCTGTGCAAATGGATTTAAGAAATTTTGACGGGAAGCCTGTTTTCCAAAAAGCGGGGGTGCTAGCTTTCATCGTCGATTTTCCAACAGAAATCGGTGGGTGATAAAATCGAGACTTGGTATTCTGAGAGTGATAAAATCAGGAAGTAATTTAAGACTAAAACGAACCCGGTGACTAAATTATTACTGGTACTTTACTCTTGTCGTGCCCAACGGTCACTTTCGTTTTTGTCGATTTTCAAAAAGAAATCGTTGGGTGATAAAATCGAGACTTGGTATTCTGAGAGTGATAAAATCAAGGAGTAATTTAAGACCACAACGAGCTCGGTGACGCAATTATTACTGGTACTTTACTCTTGTCGCGGCAACTGGTATTTTCGTTTTTTTCGATTTTCCGACAAAAATCTTCGAGCTAGAAAATCGGGAGTAGGATTTTTTAAGAGTGATAAAATAGTGATAAATTCCTGTGCAAATGGATTTAAGAAATTTTGACGGGAAGCCTGTTTTCCAAAAAGTGGGGGTGCTAGCTTAACGTTAAGCTAGCACCCCCAACGAAAAATCGATTTTCCTGCTAAACCGCTTTGGTGAAAAAATCGGGATTGCGGCAATAAATTAGTGATAAAATAGTGAAAAATTCCTATGCTAATGAAAATTCGATTTGCGTTGGTGGGGGTGCTAGCTTAATTGAGGTACTTTACTCTTGATTCCAATAGGGATAAGCGGTGATTTTCAAAAGAACGACATGGGTACAAAATCTGTAATTTCGTATGTGGTTAGTACAAATTGTCACATGTTCCGTGTAGGAACCCCGATTGATTCTGCTGATAGCAAGGGGTACTTTGTTCTAGCGGTCAATGATGTTAAAATCAATCGGGAATTATTTCAGCAAGAATACATGTGATGCCACTATGTTTGTGAAAATGGTACGATGTACAAAATTCTTTTTGGTGGTACAAATTAGTACAAAATGGGTACTAAATAATGAGGTCGGTCCGGTTTGATTCTGCCGTTTTGGTCCTGCTAGCTTCATAGAGGTGATATTTTCAATTTCGGAAGTGACGCTTAATTGCCAAACGCGCTTAGATTACATCCTGGTCGTATGGTGGATGAACGCGATAACCTAGGAGGTGAATGAATATGTATGTATCCATCGTTATGGGAAGGGCTGGAGAATAGTTGGATCACGCGAAGATGAGGAACTCTTTTCCTGGCCGCGCCCTCGCGCCTCAGGACCATAGCCCTGGAATTTTAGCGAGTCTCGCCTATCCAAACGTTCTTCACCGTCCGGTATCCTTCTTCTGTTACACTTTAAGTGTCCTCGTAGTAGTTTTTCACCTAGCTGTTTTCACCTCTCGAAAAGTAACGCGTAAGTCGTCGCAAGACGATTCTTTGGATATTTTGAATTTCGGAGGTGACGCTTGATTGCCAAAGGCGCTTAGATTACATCCTGGTCGTATGGTGGATGAACGCGATAACCTAGGAGGTGAATGAATATGTATGTATCCATCGTTATGGGAAGGGCTGGAGAATATTTGGATCACCAGTACACGGAGAACAAATGGATACAAATAGGCGTGCCCTGGTGCCTTGTAATGGGAACACACGCGACGGTAGTCATGGTACCATTGCAATCTCGTTGAGGGACCAACGGCATACAGATTTTCCACGTGGCAATATCGTCGGACGGTAAATTCATCTTGTAATTACTTCACCCTCGTGCCTCGTACCAACGACACCGTCGAAATGCATATCAAGTTCCGGTCCTATTGCACTTGCAAGGGACAGATGCAGCGTGTAACGAGTTACGTAAATTTTGATGTAATTCTACACTGAAAAAATTATATTCTCATCTTAAGAATTTACCACTTAAGTTTAGAATATTTCCTACTAAAATAAGCAACAAGAGGATCTTCTTAATTTAAAAGTAGAATATTTTAAACAGATTCCTCTAATCAAATATTCTTAACAGATATTCTTATCCGATATTCTTAACATAGTCTGGTGAACAATTTGTATGGATATATTTCGTATATAATTATTGGAAACAAAACTCTTAATGAAATGCTTCGTTCTTTATATTGTCGAAAATTACATTATCCATATCTCGAAATCGGAATTGGTTGAGAAATGTAGTCACGAGAGAAAGTTACAATTCATATGTATTTATATTACTTGTAAATATCTCAGTTAAATCGCCCAAATCCTGTTCTTCTAGCCACTTCGCCATTTCCTTATCTATACTTTTTGCACAACACAGCACACAAAATAATATAGTACTCACAATTACGCAGAATTGCAAGAGAAACAAGATGCAGACATCGACATGTGCCGCACGCGATGTGTAACCTAACTTAACCGAATACTGACACGCATTGTGTCGCGACATTCAGATGAATTATTAAGAATATATTTCAAAAACCGTCATATCGATAAGAAAATATTCTTATCTATTAAGAATATCTATTAAGATGAATTATAAAGTTTGTATTTTTAGAATACAATTTTTTCAGTGTAGTCACTCTCGATTTATTATCGATCATTAACAACGAGTCGACGAAGATTTATTTGCCTCGTAGTAGCACGCGATAGGGTTCCGATAAACATTGTAAGCCAATTTTACATTGAAACTGAGAAAGCACGAGGGACACTTTCGCGATATTCTGCGACGTTGCAACGCACCGCGCGCGTCTCGTCGTTCACGAAGCATTTTATGCGAAAGGGGGTCACGGCAAGGGAGAAGAAGGGCCCCTGATAAATTTCACGCCGAGCTCTCGTAAAAATGGAGCATCGATATATCGGAGCGGGCACTTGCCCTCCAGCAGCCAGGCTCGCGAATATAAGCCCTGAATAATTTTTTCTCCGCATTTTCGAAAGATGCTCCCTTTTACGGTGAGTTTGAATTTAACGGGCACGTGCCTGATGTCAACTTTAATCGCGATACTGTACCCACACTGAGAGAAAAAAATGGTTGGGTTTACTATAATCTCACTATATTTTATAGTTAAATTTGGCGTCAAACATATTTTTATAGTTCACTTGACCATACAAAATATAGTAGAATGCACCATTTATACAAATGGTAATATTATTAGCTGTTACCTTTGTTCTTGTTACCATATGTATAGTAAAATGTGCTATGTGAATATAGTTAGTTCTATCACTATTTATGAAATATTCTGGTAATAGTAACTATATAAAATAGTTACTTTTCTTACCATTATATATTTTCAACCGTACTATATTTTTAGTTGAAATAGCCATACTTTTGGGTAAAAGCATACTATAGTTGGTTATACTATGCCAGTATCGTAATTATTACCGACATTATGGTAACATTTACCATAAATATGATATTTCCAACTATAATTTTGTTACTATGCCATTATAGTTTGATATATCATACAGTTTTCTCTCAGTGTAACGCAATTATCTTCTTCATTAACCCCTTGCCTTACGATTTAATTTCCAACTCTGCGTACCAAAAGCGAATGAGAAGTAACTGAATGTCGTGCATCTATAATGTCTCTGTGACATTTACTTATATCTGGCACGGCCGCCTCACCATGTTTCTGAGACGCCTTGTTTATGTTTGGCCCGCTACACTGAGAGAAAAAAATGGTTGGGTTTACTATAATCTCACTATATTTTATAGTTAGATTTGGCGTCAAACATATTTTTATAGTTCACTTAACCATACAAAATATAGTTGAATGAACGATTTGTACAAATGGTTATATTATTAACTGTTACCTCTGTTCTTGTTACCATATGTATAGTAAAATGTGCTATGTGAATATAGTTAGTTACACTATGCCTCTATCGTAATTATTACCGACATCATGGTAATATTTACCATAAATATGATATTTCCAACTATAATTTTGTTGCTATGCCATTATAGTTAGATATATCATATACTTTTCTTTCAGTGCAGCAGGAAGGTTTTTTCCACGGCAAGGAATATTTTCGAGGGATTTCAAAAAACTACCCTCCCCATGTGCCGAGCAATTTACCCGCGCTTTCCGAGGCCGGCAAGCCCGCGCTTCGAAAAATTAAATTCTCACCATAATTGCGAAGCCTCCCGACACACGGCCATTAAAGCTTTCCGATCCTGTAATCCAACGTTACACCCTCGTTATCCACTTACGAACCTTCATCTCCTCTCCTCTCGTCCCTATCGGAGCACCTAAACTTGCTACTAATTTATAGACTTCCGTTACACATTCCGAGCGGGAGGGTGTAAAGTGGGTACCATGCCAACCTCCAAGTCGATAAATTCCTTGGGCCTCCCCCCTTCCCACCTCGAAAAAATGGAGCGTCGATACATTAGTGTGTTGGATATTTTTAGATTTCCGTAAGGGTGGTTTTACGAGTAAACGCACGATACGCTCGTAGAGGCTTGTCATAATTCACGATGGCACGTGCCTATCGAGAAAAATCCCCAGGTCCCATTCGGAGTACCTGCAAACGTAGGAAGAGAAATTGTGGAAAGGGTGGTGCCTCTTGGAACACACGTAATAAAAGTGAGGTCACGACGGCACGGAGTGAGGGATGAGGAGAGAAATAGTAACGGAAAGTTCGAGAGGGAGGAAGAAGAGACTTGGGATAGCAAAAAGGGAGGAAGAGACAGACCCAGCGCCCACGGGACGGTGATAAAAGAGAAACGAAATTGAGATAGCCAAAGGGTTAACGGGAGGGGCGAGAGCTACCCTATAAACGAGAAAAATAATTTCAACGAGGAAAACGGGAGCAGCAGAGGGTTTTCTCGTAGCGGGGAAGGTAGTAGTCGCTGTTGCAAATGGTCTGTCGGGGAGAGAGAACAAGGGATGGAAGGATCACTAGCTTGTTCGTCCTGGAGAACGAAACAACGAAACGAGAAGAGAATCGTCGAGGGACTTTTAACCCTAACCCTACGAGCCCAAGAGGCCACGAACCCGTCATGAGCTCTCGAATCCACAAGCCCACGAACCAACGAGCCCACGACGTTCCACCAGGAGGGTAGAGAGTGCACCGGGCAAGAGACTCGCGCTCCTTCCCATGGGCAAAGCCAGTGGCGGGAGAGAAGCGTCGCGTCGGATGGTGGGGGCACGAGCGTCGACGCTCTATGACGTCACGGGGCGAGCGATGACGTAAAACCCGGGCGAGAAGCGTTACGTTACGCAAGCGTCGAGAGATGCGAGGCTTGGGCGCGCCGCGCATCACCCACTGCCCTACTTTCCACCACCCTTCTCTTCCCAGCCCCACCACCGCCTCCACCACCCCTTCTCGAGCCCTCGAACGCGACCGATACTCGTGAGGTATTTTTTTTTCCCTCCGTTCCTCGACGAGCGCGCCACCAACAGTCTCCCGAGGGTCTTTTACCGTCGCATCAACCCCTTTGAGGACTCCACGTTCCTGCGATCTTGCCTATGAGAGAGAGAGGGTGGGCGCGCGTTTGTAAATGTGTGCCTGGACGTCGAAGCGCGAGCTTCTCTAAATGCACGACAAATTAATAGTCGAGGATCGTGGGAAATATCTTGCTAGTAATTTCTTTTTTTGCACCCTGCTACGCAGGTTAACCCTGCTGGTCTGTTCGCAATTGCTATACAGTTGTATCGTTCGGGTAACGGTACATGAGTAACAATTGGAAAGATAATTAAAAATATATATAATATGTAAAAATTAAATATGAAGTAACAATACCCCAATATTGAGAAAGAAAGTCACCAATGTCTGATAAAGCAAAATTTGAAACAAAAGCACAATTCCGATTTAAATTTTCTGTCGGGTCAAATAGACCCGAACAGACCAGTAGGGTTAAATAACGCGTAACTCTCCTTGTACTTTCCTCCGTTCGCGCGAACCTTTCAATGGGGTTGGAAGAATTTTATGATTCTTGAAACGAGGCCTTTTCCATTAGGCTGGAGCAATTTTTTATACACTGAGGAAATTGTATTCTTATCTTAAGAATTTTCCACTTACATTTAGAATATTTCCTACTAAAAAATAAGCAACAAGAGGATCTTCTTAATTTAAGAGTAGAATGTTCTAAACAGATTCCTCTAATCAAATGTTCTTAACAGATATTCTTATCCGATATTCTTAACATAGTCTGGTGAACAATGTGTATGGATATATCTCGTATATAATTATTGGAAACAAAACTCTTGATGAAATGCTTCGCTCTTCATATTGTCGAAAATTACATTATCCATATCTTGAAATCGGAATTGGTTGAGAAATGTAGTCACGAGAGAAGGTTACAATTCATATGTACAGGGTGTTGCGAATACATACGCGGCAGTACGACGGGTTGCCTATCCAAAAATCTGCAGGCGCTCGTTCTTCTGACCGACAAGAGAGCGTGGAGGGGAGCAGCCTGCCGATCTACTCGCGCTAGGTGGCACTGGACGAGGTTGGGAGGTTGACGCTCTCGATTCGTGGCTCGTCCTTATATTAACCGCACTTCATTTATATTGAATGCACATTACCGACCGGTACCCTATTAATCGGCTTTTTGTCCCCAACGTTTACCGACCGGTAGTCTTTTAATCTGCTTAACAAAAAAGCTGTAGAACCCTTTTATTTGCAAATTGTGCAATGTTCCATTACATAAAAGTAACTGTTTTGAGCGATATTACTGTTTAAAAAGATATTAAATTATAGCTTATTTTAAGAAGATTATTATATGAAGTATGGAATCTTATATAAACATTAATCAGTACACATTGCTAATAGAGCAAATTCACGTCAGTTAACACACTTTTAGTAAAATTATAAGAACAGCACGAGAAAGCTACGCGTATCGACCAGTTTTCAAACTTTGATGCTAATTTACGACCTTTCAGAATTGTAAACAATTATACTTATGGACGCTGCCTTATTCAAAAATTTCTCCTCTCCAGTTCACGATTACACCGAACTCTTTAGCGCTTGCAGTTTTCACGCAATGCCTCATTTTTGCCAGAAATCGGCAGTTACTTT
Organism: Tiphia femorata; assembly: GCA_944319695.1. Taxonomy (NCBI): domain Eukaryota; kingdom Metazoa; phylum Arthropoda; class Insecta; order Hymenoptera; family Tiphiidae; genus Tiphia; species Tiphia femorata. Next base: position 1,435,071 of record OX090904.1, on the reverse strand, counting down.
TATGTAATGGAACATTGCACAATTTGCAAATAAAAGGGTTCTACTGCTTTTTTGTTAAGCAGATTAAAAGACTACCGGTCGGTAAACGTTGGGGACAAAAAGCCGATTAATAGAGTACCGGTCGGTAATGTGCATTCAATCTAATTGAAGTGCGGTTAATATAAGGACGAGCCACGAATCGAGAGCATCAACCTCCCAGCCTCGTCCAGTGCCACCTAGCGCGAGTAGATCGGCAGGCTGCTCCCCTCCACGCTCTCTTGTCGGTCAGAAGAGCGAGCGCCTGCAGATTTTTGGATAGGCAACCCGTCGTACTGCCGCGTATGTATTCGCAACACCCTGTACATGTATTTCTATCACTTGTAAATATCTCCATTAAATCGTCCAAATCCTCTTCTTCTAGCCACTTCGTCATTTTCTTATCCATACTTTTTGCACAACACTGCACACAAAATAATATAGTGCTCAAAATTACGCAGAATTGCAAAAGGTACAAGATACAGGTATCGATATGTGCCGCACGCCATGTGTAACCTAACTTAACCGAAAACTGACACGCATTGTGTCGCGACATTCAGACGGATTATTAAGAATATATTCCAAAAACCGTCATATCGATAAGAAAATATTCTCATCTATTAAGAATATCTATTAAGATGAATTATTAAGTTTGTATTTTAAGAATACAATGTTTTCAGTGTACGAATGGTTGCAGCCTCGAATTCAATTCTCTCCTTAATTTCGTTCGAAGTAGGTCTACGCAAGAGTTTTATTATTCCAGGTCCTCATCGACGCCGGTGGATGAGAATGTTTGACTACTCATTTCCGAACGGCAAAAATAATCTGGTAACAAGGGATATTTTTTTCTCCTTTCGCCACTAGGCGGAAATGGTCTTCACTCTTTGGTAGCACCGTGCTAAGAGAAAAATAATCGACGCTCGGGGAGGGCATAAATTTTCTCACCCTACTCTTCCCTCTTCCAGGCAGCTCCGACATATTCCTACCCATTTTTCTACCCCTCGTGCTCAGGTATCCCCACGAGGATTGGTTTCTATATGCCGGCGGGCCTACGAGAGCAACATTCCCATTTCGCAATTCTTCCTTCCTCACACGCGCCAAATGAGCCTACGTATGAGCACAGGTGTATAAACAAATGGAGGGTGAAGTGTCTAAAGCTGAACGAGGAAAATCAGCCCCTACGGAAGGGTCTCGTTTTAGTCGAGAACTTCTCTTCACAGCTGAGGATACTGATAATAATTTTTAGAGAAAATGCTTCGTCGGTTCTCGAATTCACGAAAACCACCGAGGGAGTCCACATTCATTGCGGCCCATCGGTGATTGTTTTTAAAAGTCTGTTTATTTTTATTCGTCGACCAATTTCCACGGACCCTTCCCTTCGACGATCCCTTGCACGAAAAGGGGACCACTTTTACTTCGATCTCCGGTTACAAGGGATTATCCCTCGAATAATAATTAACGTGAACTAAACACTAAAAGGATACACGCTTCGAAGGAGGGCAAAGAGTGGCAAGTCACGGGTGCCCTACTTTTTTCGTTCCGCAAGCTAACCTGAATATTTTCCATCCCCCATCTTATTAGGGCTCTACTTATAATTAGGCCTTGCTGTCTATCTCTCTCTATCTTTCTCTTGGTGTTTCTCTCCGACAAGCAGAGAACTCGACTTCTCATCGCTGCCGCTCCTTAATGGTGGATCCTAATGCCCCCTAATGCACTGCGTGTCCCCGTGTGGGCGTCGATCATGTGGCAGTGGTAAATCGAGTAAGGGGACAGGAGATTCGGAAAGACAATGTAGTAGAAAAGAGCCAGAGCACGTAACTGCAAACAAATAAAAATGGCGTGTTGCTGGGCCTCGTCTTCGGCCAATCACAGTCGAGTATCAAAAGGCACAATGGAAAGACGAGGTACCAAATAATTTCCCTGGGAAGGCCACGAATCCTTCGAGCACCGTTTACATCGGTGTCCGGTATAATCCATGCTTCCTCGTACAAAATTAGTGATGGTTAGTGGTCGGCACGATCGCCGGGTGCTCGCGCTTCGCGCTCGCCTTACCGGTTGCAGAAAAGCTTCGCTTTCTGCCATAGGCACGATCGCGTAACTCACGTTTCCATACTTGAATTTCCCATAATTTGGAAACGGTTGAAGATGGCGGTACCTAAAGTTTCATGGCACCAAATGGGTATATACTCGATGTACATGCCTAATTTTGTTCGGATCCGTTCAGTCGTTTTGCCGGAATACTGGACTAAAGATTTGAATTAGCCGCCATTTTTCATTCGGCCAATCAAAAAATTTGAAAATTTCCAGTAATTGTCATTGTATACGTGTACATGTATGTGTAAAATTTTATCGGGATCCAATGAATAGTACCAAAGATATGAATTTTTCGATATTTGAATTTGCCCCCATTTTGTACCGGTTCAAGATAGCGGCTCACAAACCTTATTGCGAATTCACAGTAATGTACTTGATTTTTGTGCCAAATTTCGTCTCGATCGGTTCAGTCGTTTTGCCGGAATACTGGACTAAAGATTTGAATTAGCCGCCATTTTTCATTCGGCCAATCAAAAAACTTGAAAATTTCCAGTAATTGTCATTGTATACGTGTACATGTATGTGTAAAATTTTATCGGGATCCAATGAATAGTACCAAAGATATGAATTTTTCGATATTTGAATTTGCCGCCATTTTGTACCGGTTCAAGATAGCGGCTCACAAACCTTATTGCGAACTCACAGTAATGTACTTGATTTTTGTGCCAAATTTCGTCTCGATCGGTTCAGCTGTTTTTCCGAAATCGAGGATATAAACGGACGGACGGACACACACACACACACACGCGCGCGCGCGGACGGTTCTCAGGATGGCGATTGCATAAGTCACTCCCTTTACGGTCGTGCATAAAAATGACGATTGGATTATTGCACGCGCGGTCCAACTTTCTTAGGGCGATCCAATCGGGTCCTATCTACCGTCACTTACCACATTTATCATCTCTTTTCGAATAACTGCAAAAATAACGTATCCTGCATATTTTTTTTCTTCCCAAATCGATAATTTGTCCCTCCGGTTCTTTTTCCCTATCGAGAAGCGTACTAATTTTTGTTCAACCCTCTCCCACCTCGTATCCGAGAAACTGTTCGATTCTCCCGATTTTCCAAATAAACCAGGAGGCTGCAGCGCGCAAGGGTCGAAGATAAGGTAAGAACTGGTCGGTGGAAGAGAAAGAGAGTGTCCGATAAAGTCGCCGATAATGGAGTACTGTTTGACTCGCGCACCGGAATGGGAATAGGTAGGGGGAGAAGAGAGAAGGAAAACGAGAAAGCGAGCGATAAAGTCGGAGAGTCGCGGAGAAAGCATTTGGTAGAGGGTGGGAGGGTGAATCTAAGCGTCGAGTAGAGGGCAATTTATTGCTCTGCCCGGAAGTGCAACCCTCAGCGGGTGCGCCAGTATTTACGCTCGTGTTTGCTTGTGAATCAAATATCGCGTACCAACGAGGAACTCTTCTCACTTTACTACTGTTGTGTTAAACAATCATTGAATCTGCTTAACACGTTGATCGCCGCGTCACCCGCATTCGTCCTCGATTATAAACGATCAAAATAGATATTGTACTTACACTTAGAAGTGTAATCAACGCTTTTAGACAGTTAAATAAACCAGTTGGCAGGAAATAAACCAGAAAATTCAGAAACCGCCGCCTCGTTGTCGGCTAACAAGTCGACCTACAAAATTGCATCCCTTTTCCGAGGATGGTTTCAAACTGCGGTTGACGTCACGCGTCACTGGAACTATCCCCTCGGTGAAAATTACGCGAAATTCTCTTTGGGATAATTCGAAACGCGAGAATTATTTTCAACTCCCAGACACTCGAAGCCCAGTTTTCACGTTGAGCGAGGAAACTCGTGGGCTACTGGAAAACGATCAAATTTCGTACGATCTTCCATGTTCGTTTTGAAGGACGATGCGAGTTGAATTAGGGAACGATCGAAGGAGCAGGAACGTCGTAGGGCGAAGAATTTTTCGCGGGATGGAGAACGCCTGAAAATTCATTGCCAAAGTGCAACGTAGTAAAATTCCTTGGAAGATGCGCCAGTCACCGAGAAAGTTCGCCTCGTAAGTAATAAAGGGATGGTTGGTAAGGTACGAGGATGTTCGAGATCTCAATGGCGGGAACTCGCGTGGCCAATCGCAGGGGCAGAGAAACTTTTCCCTCGTAAATGGCGATTAGGGGTGAATTTGCGAATTTTACGAAGTAGGAGGCAATTCTTCAAGCTCGCCGTCGGAATTTTTAGATCGAAGTGGAGCCTTTGAACTCTTTGGAATTGTACATACGTAGAACGAGTTCGAGTACTCGATCTACTTCGCTTGGCCTATTTTTTGGTTTTGTGTTTTTTGTTTTTTTTTACTTGGTACAGGTTCTCCTGCTTTTCCACCGACCGTGGTTCTCCGGTAGCTCTGAACTTTTTCTCTCTTGCTCTGCTTTTGGCACGCACGCGCATCCTCATGCCCACGTATATTCAATCGACTCGGGAGCTCGCGTCTCGCGAGATAATGAAGTTAATTAAAAGCGATACGCCCACGCACACACTCGCAGTTTAATGCGAAATGACGACGCAGCGGGGAGAAGGTTCGCTCGCTGGCTCTCTTCTCATGGAAATTCATACCGTCCACGGATAATTTATTTATCAATACGCTGGGCACAACCAGCCCGCCGCTCGACTGAAAATAATTTAACGCTTTATTCACGTACGAGAGAAGTCCCATCGTCAAACGATTCGCAAAGTTCACGCGTGAAAAATCTTTCACGATTTTTTCTTCTTAACACTACTCCTACACTGAAAAAATTGTATTCTTATCTTAAGAACTTACCACTTAAGTTTAGAATATTTCCCACTAAAATAAGTAACAAGAGGATCTTCTTAATTTAAGAGTAGAATGTTCTAAACAGATTCCTCTAATCAAATATTTTTAACATAACCTGGTAAAAAATTTGTGTGGATATATTTCGTATATAATTATTAGAAACAAGACTCTTAATGAAATGCTTCACTCTTTATATTGTCGAAAATTACATGATCCATATCTTGAAATCGGAATTGGTTGAGAAATGTAGTCACGAGAGAAGGTTACAGTTCATATGTATTTCTATCACTTGTAAATATCTCCATCAAATCCTCTTCTTCTAGCCACTTCGTAATTTCCTTATCCATACATTTTGCATAACGCAGCACGCAAAATAATATAGTACTAAAAATTAAGTAGAATTGCAAGAGGAACAAGATACAGGCATCGACATGTGCCGGACGCGATGTGTAACCTAACTTAACCGAATACTGACACGCATTGTGTGGCGACATTCAGATGGATTATTAAGAATATATTCCAAAAAGTGTCATATCGATAAGAAAATATTCTTATCTATAAAAAATATCTATTAAGATGAATTATTAAGTTTGAATTTTAAGAATACAATTTTTTCAGTGTACCGACCGGTCAAATGACCATTTTTAACATTTCGATTAGAATTTCCTGTATACAACGTAATTGCATCGCCTTTAAATTTCACGACTTTTTCTAAAATATACGTATAATACATTTTTCAATATTTTAGGAAAAGTCGTGAAATTTAAAAGTGATGCAATCACGTTGTATATAGGAAATTCCAAACGAAGGTTTAAAAACGGTCATTTGACCGGTCGTGGTAGGCATAGTGTTAATTCGAGAGGTACGTAAATCACGGATTAATACTCTGTAAAGATCAATCGTGAGAAATATGCGAAAGATTTATGAGAATCTGATGCTTCGTTTCTTAATGTCGAGAGGACCGAGGTGAGAGAAAATTTGAAGTCTACCGATTGCTCGTTCCAGGTTATCTAGAGGAGCTTGATTTACCTGTGTTTCTTTTTGCCCTTGTCCGTATCTTCTTCGGTAGAGGAGGACACCGACGCACAGTGGGCCAGATTCTTTTCGTAGGGTGACAAAAATAAATTTTTTATTAAACACATAATCCTATCACAAGTAGATATTAATATTCACAAATGATCAAAGTATAATTCGCCATAGTTCCAAGTTTTCAAAAATGTACCATTCGGTCATAAAACATTACTCAAAAGGAAGTCAATTTTGGAGTTGGTAATCATGACAAGTGAAGCATAATTTGGTTAGGTTACAGTTGGTCGTGCTTCTGATTTATGACATAAGTAACGAAATTTTTATTATGGAACCTTTAGTTCAAGGTATACACTTTATTTTGTATTCATTCGTTTCTCTAAATTCAATGAAAAACTGCCACAAAACGAAGTTACAAGTAGAAGTGTATTTTTGTCGATACGTTTTCCAACCCCAGGTTTCAGTTACTCATATATTAAAAAGTAACACTTAGTAACAGTTTTTCTTTTATATTTCTAATTCTTTATTTTATGATGATTTTAAAATGATACGATAATATTGGTAAAGACCGGTACAACATTCTTTTTTTTTCGTCTTTAAGTAAGTACGTATGCGTTTTACGCAAGGAACTATAAGAAAATTCCGTAATTCTTTTAGTATGTTATTATTTTATCATAAAAAATGCAATTTATTTTATCAATATCAAGAAGAGTATTATTTCGTGTCATATATTAAATCTGTGATCTTATACTGTGATAAATACGAATAGTAATTAAACCGTTTAATTATTTTATTTTAATAAAAATGTGTATCATATGTTATATTAAAATGTTTACTTACCAAAAAAAGTATAAAAACGAACTTCTTCATTTTTGTCACGCTACGAACAGCATCTGGCCCACCGTGCGACGTCCTGGAGTAGAAGTAAAGTTTAAAGGGTCGAGCAGGGAGAGCGCGCGCCGTTCAGTGGATTGAAATAATTAAGGGGCTCCGTCTGTTGATTGACACCGATAATTGAGAGACTCTCGAAGGGAAGAGCTGAACCGTGGACGCGTGTACCTTCCTGTGAATTACCGCGACACGATCGAAGTCAAGTTCGAAAATTCTACTTTTGAATTTCCCGCATTTATCTCATAAGGTCAAGTTCGAACGGAGATAGCTGAAATTCTTTTATTTCTGCATTCCCCTATTTTTATTTCCTCCTTCATGGACTTACCACTCGGTACGTAAATACATATACGTATAGCTATTAGAAGGGGAACGATCGACGGTTCTTTTATTGTCCGAGAAATTCTCAACTATTGTCGACGGCCATTACCTCGCAGATATAAATATCGATTAATGTCCTCCTTAAACGCGTCGAACTGCTCGACAGTAAAGGAGCAGTCCCCGCTTGCTTTACGAGTGGCCGATAAGAAACGAGTCCGAGCGTACGTCGCGCCGTGAATTCGCAAAGAGGGAAGCTCGACGTGGTGAACGATGGTAAACTTTAAATTGTCGCTTCACATGCTACCGGGCCTCTCCGGAGGCATGAATAAATTTCTTTTCGATTATCTGAAAAAAAATCGAGCGCTTGTCACCGAGAAAAATGCACGAGGCAAAAGTCTCTCCTCGTGCATTAATGCGATCGTTAATATTTACACGGGTCAATTAAACGTTAAACCTTGCGACCAAAAAGACGCGTGAGAAAAAATATGATTTAAATATTCGATATTTGGACCGTTCATTTTGAAAGTGGCGTAAGTCCATTTGAAACAAAAAAATTAACTAGTTGTAAATATAAAGTTTAAACTAAATTAATCACAAATTATCTGATATCTCGTTTTTCTTAAAAAAAGGACTTACATCACTTTCAAAATAAACGGTCCATTTATTGCTGTTGTTGTTTTATCGCGCCCTGACGAGAGAAAGAAAATAATATCTCGGAGATTCGGTGAGAAATGTGAATGAAGAAAAAGTGCTAGGATGAGAAGAGACGAGAGGAACGACGAGGTAGATGGGGGGTTGAGCTTTTCGCGCGAACATTAATTCCTCCCACCACCACTTGGGAGGAAAAGGATGGTGGGAGCAGCACCTGGGCCGCCTCGACAAAAGTTACGCCAGTTCGTGGAAAGTCAGTAAACGTCTCTAGATGCAAGTCAAATTTACTTTGGCTCCGACGGCGACGTGTCGACGTCGCGCGTCGGCCCGCTGCTCCACGGAGGTTACTCCTGAACTTCGTGTTCGCGGGCCGACCAGCTACGCGAAATTATTCGCTTCAACTTTCCTCACCGTCTGTTTTTCTTCCTCCGCCTCTTCTTCTCCGCGCTTTCCTCTTTCCTCGTAAGGTGAATTTTATTTCTCCCCGCAAATTCCTTATTTCGCCTCGATGCCACGTGGAAAGAGGTAGACCGGAGAATTTCAGATATTTACATTGACTCAAAGCGAAATATCTATTCGTCGTTAACCCCTTAACAGTGTGGTGAAAGCGAGCTTTACTCGTCACCGGTGTGTGAAAAGAAGTTCGTTACATTACTGTAATGATTTTCGTGTCGATGTTTGTCAGATCGCTGAATTCGAATATAATATCAGAATTTCAAAATTTAAAAGGCGCATCTAAAACAGCGGACTGAGGTTGGGAAAAGCTCGGAATGAATATCTGAGAGATTCCAAGCTCGCTGAACAAAAATCTTATGTCAGAATATTAAAAGGGTGGAATAACAATCCAGAATAGTTCGAGGTAAAAATACAGTATATGACATCACATTTCCACGTGTGCACACGGCAAATGACTATCTCATCAATCCAACTATTCTTTTCAAATGTAGAGTCGCCATTTTGCACTTTGAAATCCAGATGTCATATTTGGATCCAACGATCCCGAAAACTGTAGGATAATTTTTATAATACGCCAATTATTATATTAAATTTTTGTTCGTCATATTGGATCCGCCATTTTGAATTTTGAAATTCTAATATCATATTCGGATTCAGGGACCTCAGAAACCGTAGAATACCATAATTCGTACGAATCGTACAAGAGTAAATCGCCTTTTTTTTAGACGTGCATATATGCACATTGCACTCCGGTGGCACGACTTTTTTCGAGCATGCACCGTTAAGGGGTTAAGATGAAAAATAAAAAGAAATCTTCTCGGGTCCAACCTGGAAATGGTTTTCAAATGATATCGAACGCTTCGGATAAATTTCATCCACGAAGCAGACCGAGGGTTGGTCGATCGAGAGATCGCAAGGGATACTGTACACTGAGGGAAAAATATATAATATATCTAACTATAATGGCATATTAACAAAATTATGTTTGGAAGTATCATATTTATGGTAAATGTTACCATAATGTTGGTAATAATTACGATAGAGGCATAGTATAAGGAACTATATTATTAAAATTTACCCAAAATTATGGTTATTTCAACCAAAAATATAGTATGGTTGAAAATATATAATGGTAAGAAAAGTAACTATTTTACATAGTTAATATTACCAGAATCTTTCATACATAGTGATGGAACTAACTATATTCACATAGCACATTGTACTATACATAGAGTAACAAGAACAAAGGTAATAGTTAATAATATAACCGTTTGAATAAATCGTTCATTCTACTATATTTTCTATGCTTAAGTGAACTATAAAAATATGTTTGACGCCAAATTTAACTATAAAATACAGTGCGGTTATAGTAAACCCAACCATTTTGTTCTCTCAGTGTAGGAGGTCTCTGACGAAAGGAAAACTATTGGCCGAGGTGGATAACGAAGGAGAAGAAGGTGGTCGCCGAATTTACCTTCATAAAATTTGCACGGGGCACTAAGAGCCGTGGCGCGCGCGCGAGGGTCAGGGGCGTGGAATCCTTGCTAATTTATAAATAGCACGTGACATTTAAGTGGGTTGCTTCCGCGGCACGGTGGATAAAATAATAATTGGACACTCCTTCAATGCCACGGGCTCCTCTCCTTCTCCTTCTTCTCCTCGTCGGCCGTACGTGTGTACGCGTATAGAGAGAAAGTGTTTCGTGTGTGGTAATCGATGCCCCTTGCTCGATCGCGCCGCGTGTGACTGATTACCGGTCCTGGCCGCGTTTGTGTGGGAAAGGACGCAAGTTCATTGTCGTCGTTTATAAGCCGCCATTGAATCCGCGAGCCTGGCGGAGGTGGTTGCTGGATTCCGTTTTCAGACCAGGGCTAAGGCCACGTAAGGTCGCCTCTCGGCTTTATTAAAAATGCGCACCGCGGAGAAGAACAAGAAGAAAGAAGAATTGAAGGAGAAAAGGAAATGGTGGCTTGGAAAAATTCAATGTCGTCGATCCCACTGGATGCACCTACCAATACCTTCATTGTATTTCTTTATTTCTTCATTTAACAACGCACCTCTCATACGACCGGTCTGGTAAATTAGTAGTCCCTCCGCGACGGTGAAATAAAAATTCAATATTTCCAGTCGCCGACTGGAAAATTCGTAGAACGAATAATTAAGTGTCTGCATAGGCCTGGCCATAGTTTCCGTCGCTAAGAGGCAGCCAGTTGAAAGCTCGCGGCCGAGGGCGAGCTTAAGGCTTAAGCTTGGGCTTAAAGCTGCAGGCATAAGTACTTACGCGCAATATCGTACGGTTTTTCTTTTAAGCTCTCCAACTGGATGGAGAGGAGGAGACAGGAGGCGGATGGTAACAACGTCGAACGAAGAGCAAAGGCACTTTATCCGGAAGGGATGGAGCAAGGATGCGAAATCCTGGCGTATCCACCGTAATAAATTATTTAAAGCAGGTGATCCTCTTTCGAGCATTCCTCTCGGCCTCTCCTCTTTCTCTTGGCTAATCCGCGATTGGTTCCTGGAATCGAGTACTTAATAAAATTCGTCGTCAGCGGTAGGATAATGAAAAAGAAAGAAAATAATTAGAGCGCCCCTAGAGGATCATAAATCAAATCAATTCCTCGTGTATCGTCGAAGCACCGCACGTCACGTTTGGTTATTTGAAAATCGCTGCGCTTATTTGTCAGCATCTCGGGCGCATCCCCGCGTGACCCACTGACAGCGATATTTGAATTCGATTCGACCCTCGAGTTAAAATCGTCGTCGACTTTCGAGTTTCTCCCCTGACATTCATCAGGATCGCGGGAGGGTGGGCCTAGGAGGGCGAGAGAGGGGAAGATGAGGGCCAGAGTGCAAGGGCGAGAGATGAGGGTGAGGGAGAGAAAAGGGGGGTGGTCGGAAATGGTCCAGGGAGGAGAATGAGTAAAGAGGAGAGGAGAGAAAGGATGAGGAGGGAGGGGTTGAAGCGTGGTAGAAGGGAGGTGGAAGAAGAGGGTCAACAAGGAGAAATGAGAGAGACGGAGGAGAGGAGAAAAGGACGGTGAGATTTGTAGGGTAGAGAAGGATGGAGGGGGTGCGGGTGATGGTCCAGAGGAGGAAAGAGAAAGAGGGAGGGAGGGAGTGGTTGGAAATGCAGTGGAAGGACAGAGGGGGATGAGAGACGGAGGATGATCGCGTAGTTGCCGAGCGAGAGAGAGATGGATAGATGGATATAGAGGTGGAGGAGGGTGGAGAGGGAAGAGAGAAGAAGAAGAGGGACATCCCGGGGACGCTGGCGCATGCGTGGTACAGGGGTGGAAAAGCGGGCGAGCTGCTCACTACGCCCGGGACGTCGTCGTGGCTCGGCGAGACGTCCGAGAGGTGCGAGAGGTGGTTAAGGGGAGGAAGAGAGTCGGGTGGAGAGAGAGAGAGAGAGAGAGAGAGAGAGAGAGAGAGAGAGAGAGAGAGCGGAGGAGGATAGAGGTTGGGAGCGAGAGAAGAAGAGGACGAACGTGGGGGGAGGCTGAACCCTCGGAGAGACAAAAACGAAGAGTATCCGATAGCCCAGGCGCAGAGGGGTTGGGCGAGAGGAGCCTGGAGCGGGAGAGTGAGAGAGAGAGAAGGAGGGAGGAAGAGGAAGGGAAAAGCCTAGGAGGAGAAGGAAGGTGGGTGGGGGTGGGAGCGTGCGCGGTAGAGAGAGGGACGCGAGGAGGAACCCTGGAAAAGCCGGGAGTGTTCGCCTCCGACACCCCGTCGTCAGCGCCAGTCGACGTTTCCTCGTTTTCCGCGAGGGAAAGCTTGCTACCCTTCGTCGCGCGCCGAGCCAATCGCGCCTTTCCGCGCTTTTCATCCCGAGACGACGCTACCAGTGGTCGCGGTATACGGTCGCGCGCGGCACAGGATAAACCGGGAGAAACGAGAAGGGAGAGAGAGTCGGGAGGAAGGCAGAGAGGAGCTTAAGGTGGTGCAGCTCGAACGGCCCAAGGCTCGGCCGCAGATTCGCCCCGACCGCGATCTCAGCCGTCTCTCCTCGCCCCTGCTCTTGATCGTGCTGCTACGAGGCGACCGGGCCAAAGAGCGAACGCAGAAAAAAGAAGTCAGTGAGCTCACCCAAGTGCGCATCATTGCCCGTCCCGCGCGGCCGCTGTAGTGCCGCACCGAGGTGCTGCACTGGGCGCTTTTTTAACCTGGCGCAGGACTCTACCTGAGGGGCTTCGTGCCTCGGTGGCCCAACTGGCCGAGTGACCCAGAGACTGTAGCGCGCGTGGACTCTCGAGGATCGCGCTCGTCCCTTTCGCACCGAGTGATCGTCGCGTTTCGAATCGACGAGGGAGGAAGATTCGATTAACCGCGATCGAATTGAACCGCGAGTCTCGAACTGGTCGCGTCCGCGTCTCTGGTGAATTAATTCGTTCGGTGGTAAGGGGACGCTCCCACCTGACCTCGAAAGAAAATCGGGATTTCTCGAGGCCCTACTCCACGTTCGATCTTTCGAAAGATCGATCGATCTAACTACAAGAGCCCGGAACAGTGGATCACGGAGAGAGCCTTGATCGCGCGAGCGAGAGCCTGCACGCTCGGGTGCATCGGCGAATCCAATTCTTGGACTCCGGGCCTCCCCCTGATCTACGTGACCTTGTGACACCGCCTGAGTGCCTCGTATCGAGGGCACCGAGGCCGATTTCCGTCTCTCTCCCCCTCCCGCTCTCCTTCCCTCTCTCTATGAGCTCTGGCTCGCGAGCGACAGGAGGAGAGATGCGGTGGATCGGAGCAAAGTGTTGAGGATCCACTCTCTCGTCCCTTCGAGCAGGCGGGTGCCAACCCCCTGGACTACTCCCAGTCTTATCGACTCGCGGATTCGCGTAATCCCGCGAAGAATCACGTGTAACCGGTGGATCCACCGAGGAAAGAATAAACAAGGACGACCACACGGGAAATCTCAGGATCGTTTCCAACCTTCGACCAGCAAGATCTCAGGTGTGACAAATTATTTCACAGAGCCAAGAAGCCGGTCCCGACGATCTTTCGGCGACCTCGTCGCCGCGAGGCTTCCGATTCAACGAGATTCATCGGTGAGAATCAGCTGTGACCTACTGAGGCTCACAACGCGAACAATCGACAAAAGGAATCTGCTTAAAGTGCATCTCCTTCGGAGTACTACCACCGTAAGCGACAGCGGCATTCAGCTGAGCGAGTGACAAGACGAGAAGGGGGCAGACGGATAGGAGGTTTCGGGGTTACTCGATCCAGGGGCGGCGAGTAAAACCGTGCTGCATCGTCACAGACGGCACTGAGCTCCAGGCGGCAGCTGGAAGAGGGAGCCTCGCGTAGAGAGCCCGCCGCCACCACCACCACCACAACCCCCCCGGCAGAAGTCCGGCGGAGGATCGAAGACGCGTCGTAACCATGAGCGAGGGCACGCTGAAGTCTCAGACCAGGACTGTGCCCGATGGCTCGCCAGCTCGTCTGGAAGCCGGTATGAGAACGTTCATTTTCATATCTCTACTTTCACGGTGCACAAAGGTTCGTAGCCCGATCGTTTTCCTTCGTCGGGATAGACGGTCCAGATCTATTCTGGGCCACGATTAGAAAATCCGTTTACAATCGATCCGAATTTAGATATAATCCGAGCTTAGTCGGGAGCCCGTATCACGGCTAATTAACCTCGGCAGAATCTACGATGAAATTTCCAATGCGAAGCGAATCTTAGGCGCGACTGAGAACCTTTTCATCCCAGAGTCTCAATTAAGTAATAGGCCAGATAATTCTGAGGACTGTTTTGCTCGTGCGATCCATACCACCCCTGGCATTTAATTCGCGCGGAACGCGCGCGAGGCAAACACTCCCCAGAGGAAATTGCTCGAAAATTGCGCGGGACAAAGCGAACAAACGCACCCTTCTACCCGACGACGAGAAACGAAACGGCGCGGCAGCGCCGGAGCTTTGCTCCAGTTTCAAACGAGAACTTCTCGGCACTCACTACTCGTTCCTCTCCTTACTCCATCTCTCCCTGCTTCCTGCCTTTGTGGCATCCTCTTTGTATTTTTTCTCCTCGCGTCCTCAGCTCTGTTCGCAATTCCGTTTAAGCTCCTCCCTCGCGTCAAATCTCGTTCTAGGCCCCCTCTTTCTAATCTATCCGAGTGAACGTGTCTTCTTACACGTTCTCGAATTAATTCTTTCTCATCCCGAGAAAAATCAGCCCTTCGCTTGGACACTCGCGCAGTGAGTCCCTGTGATAAACGTGAATCGACAGACGACAGACTTTCGCGGTCCCCACCACCTGTCCAACCCTCGAAGCTCGTTCAAGGGATCGGAAATAGAGTCGTTCGATCGCTACTCGTACTCGCGAGAGGACAATAATCGAGGGAGGGTGGAAGGGTGGATTCCGCTATTCTCCTCCATTCAGGGAAACTGGAGCGTCGCCGTTTCGCGTCGAACGTTGGAACGACCGAGGTAGCGTAGCTTTAAACGTCCGACGCCGTCTAAATATAAATCCTACCTACCCCCCGTTGCGCACGTACGTTGTCGCCTCGTGCAATTCTAATAAAAACAGAGGCGAGTAGAGACCGAAAGAGAGAGGAATGAGATGAGTGAGAGGAAGAAGGAGAACGATGCGACGTAGAATGGGCCGAGAGAGGAAGAAGAGAGACGTGAGGTTAAACGCGAGGAGGGTGGTAGTGATAGAGGGAGGTAGAAAAAGTGTACGAGAGTAAGAGAGATAGAGGGTGCGAAAGAAATGGAGGGTAGAGAGGAGTTTGAGAAGAAACGGAAAGAATTCTGCGCTTACCGGTGGAAGAACGAATGTGGTCGAAGAGAGGGTAAAAAAGGAGGGCGGATGCGAGTGATAGGAGCTCGTCGATCCTCCAATTAAAAAGCATCGTTTGGGGTGTCGGAGGTGAAAAGGGGCAGATGCGCGGAAACGATGCGACACCCTCCGTCCGAAGGAGAGATTATTTTTCAGACCCACCATTTCTCCTCGAATTGGAGGCACACCCGGTACGTAGACTCGAAACCTCCAAATCCTCCGTGGATTCGATGGACCAGTATTTGCGTGGGACACTGGCTGCGAGAGAATCGAGTTGATCCCAGTGAATGGTACTCTAATGAATTTGGAACTGGGGCTGTTTCGGTATTGTGGCTCGCGCTCGCTCGGGATGAGGGTGGACAGAATTTGTTTTTCATTCCCGTTATGCCGTGCACAAGCACCAGACCTTAGGCGAATTTGATGTTAGGTAAAACGTAGAACGTGAAAATCCTGTGAATTTTTTACGCTCCTCGTACGAATATTCTTTCGAAAGTCGCAGATGTAAAATAAGAATAGGACGTGACTGTGAGGGAAAAAAATTCTCACGTAAAAAGGATTGTACGATTGTAAACAGGGTAATTGGGAGAAGATTCAATATTCTCGTCGTCGCCTGCTTCTATTTTCACCGATTCTCTCTCTCTTCTCTCTCTCCTCACGATGCTTTTTCAATTTCCGCCTTGACACGCGTGACAAGGCTGCTGGAAAACGTGCTCGGACAGGTGAAATTTTTATCGCTCGCGAAAATTCGCTCGGCACGCTTCGTTTCCAGGATCTTCGCCCCTCTTTCGTTCCGCGTGTGTGTTGTCGAAGCGCGGAGAGAAGGGAAAAATGAAATCGACGAGAAAGGCTCCACGGTATTTTTCGTACTCGCGAACGGATCGGTACAGACGAAACCCGCAGGTCTCCGTTTCTACCCTCCGTTTTCCGCACCCGCCATTTTCCCCGTCGACTGGCATCCTCGATTTCATTTTACTCGAAGATAAAATCCACGAATTTCGTAGAGTATCACCTCCGCGGAGAAACTGGGACAGCCATTTCCTCTTCTTTGAAATCGAAGGGAGAGGATTCTCGATCCACGCGTGCCTAGCCCATCGGCTATCCACCAGACTGGCCATTGGTCCCGGGCGGAAATGAGAAAATGAGGAAATTCTTTTCTCCTCGAGAGAAGGAGCTTCACTCGGAAGGAGGAGAGGACTCGCCTTCTATCTCGAATTAATTATTTTCCTTATTACTAATTAGACTAATTAGAATTAACTACTCTCGCCGCTTTATCCATTCCAATTTACTACCCATTCCATCCCTCCTCGTATTCCTTGGGGAGAAAATTGGAAGAAGACCGCAGTCCTTCGTGAATTTCGCAGAGAGCCCTGCGGTGGAAAGTGGAACGGGAATTTTCCTCGCGTTAGGAATCCCGATGAACATGATTTTCCTGGCCGCGCGCCACCTCGTGGAGAAACAGTTCAATAGAAAAAACTGTTCTCCTCTTTCGACAAAAGTCTCACGTAGTCTGGGAGAGGGAAGCAGAGAGCACTCGTCTAATCGTCTAATCGTCAATTAAGCGTCCCAATTTCAGAAGTGTCGAGGATCTCTGCAAAATGGAGGATCTTCTCGTTTCGAGCGCTCGTCGATCCCCGACGGATCATCCTGGATTGAATCAGAAGCGTTGTCCGTTCTTCTAACCTCCTGGTTGTTACTCGATTTGCACGAGACCTTCGCACTTTTGTCGAGCGCCCGTTTACTCGAGACCGAGTGCAGACGCAAAAAGGATCTCGTCACTAAAGCGACGATTTCTCGTTCGTAAAACGTCAAATGAATTCTAGAGTGTCTTTAGTAAATTAGACTTCTCGAACTCCAATGGAAGGGAGCACATATTCAAGACTCGCCCTCGCATATCCGTCTATTGAACTTTCGAATCGAGAATTATTGGGAAATTCTCCACCAAGCGGATCCAAACCCGATCTTCCCCTAAATTCTCAATTAATCTCATCTTCCATTAACGCGTTACAGGGACCCACATTCTCACACGGACATAAACGTCCACAGAAATTCGCGAACGGTCGTTTACATATCAGAAATTCCGTGTAACGCACTTCATCCCCTTCCAGCACACGTATCCCAAATCCTCGCGTCTTTGCGTAACGGCGTGGTAATTCAGTCGGAGTTCCTGCTCGGCATTCGTCATTCCAGGGATTTTGGTCCTACATAGGAGTATGCGCAGGCGCCTCTCTACCCTGCTATTCGCGAATAAGAGGAAGGAGGTTGTGTTTGATAATCCAGGATGCTCCTCGTTGACTTTAGGGCCTCGTTTAGAATCGTTTGTCCCGAATCGGTATCGTGCGGTCGCGTCATCCGCAGTTAGATTTTAGCTGCACTAAAATTATGGAAATTTCGAGATTTCGGTTTATCGCGTCGAGAGCATAAATTATCCATGATACCTCGCTCTCTCGGGATCGGTGAAATTCGGAATCGAGAGAGGGAAGGGAGAAGAACGGAGGAGGATGAAAAAAAGAGAAAGGCAGGAGAGAGCACGGTAGAGTGGCGCCTCCGGTAAAGCTACCCTTGTTCGATGTAAGCAGTCCCCGGAGAGAAGAGGAAAGAATGAGAGGAAGGGAGGAAGATCGGGGGTGGAAAGCACCCTCTCTCACTCCACGCGGCATTCTCGGAATTAAGAGGAACGTCGATCTGTCTCCACGGGGGGTGGGTGACTCCAAAGGTGTTTCCAAGGTGATACCCACGTCGGAATTTTCCACGAGGCAGAGATGATCGTGCTAGACGAGGGAGGGAGGGGCACTCGTTGAATTATAAGAAGAGGTCGCTTACCTGGGAGCAAAATTCACGATGACGCAGGTTACGAAAAATCTCTCTCCGAGAGAGCTTTTTACACTGAGAGAAAAAAATGGTTGGGTTTTCCTATAATCTCACTATATTTTATAGTTAAATTTGGCGTCAAACATATTTTTATAGTTCACTTGACCATACAAAATATAGTAGAATGCACCATTTATACAAATGGTTATATTATTAGCTGTTACCTTTGTTCTTGTTACCATATGTATAGTAAAATGTGCTATGTGAATATAGTTAGTTCTATCACTATTTATAAAATATTCTGGTAATAGTAATTATATAAAATAGTTACATTTCTTACCATTATATATTTTCAACCGTACTATATTTTTAGTTGAAATAGCCATACTTTTGGGTAAAAGCATACTATAGTTGGTTATACTATGCCAGTATCGTAATTATTACCGACATTATGGTAATATTTACCATAAATATGATATTTCCAACTATAATTTTGTTACTATGCCATTATAGTTTGATATATCATACAGTTTTCTCTCAGTGTAACGCAATTATCTTCTTCATTAACCCCTTGCCTTACGATTTAATTTCCAACTCTGCGTGCCAAAAGCGAATGAGAAGTAACTGAATGTCGTTCATCTATAATGTCTCTGTGACATTTGCTTATATTTGGCACGGCCGCCTCACCATGTTTCTGAGACGCCTTGTTTATATTTGGCCCGCTACACTGAGAGAAAAAAATGGTTGGGTTTACTATAATCTCACTATATTTTATAGTTAAATTTGGCTTCAAACATATTTTTATAGTTCACTTAACCCTTTCGCGGCGAACAGCGCCTATAGGCGCTCAGCTATAGACGCTACTCTGAGCGAACAGCGCCTTTAGGCGCTCGGTTATAGACGCTCACTCTGACCGAATAGTACCTATAGGCGCTCATCCAGAGCCGCTCTCTTCGTGCGAACAGCGCCTTTTGACGACGTTCATTTGTTATCTACTATTTATTATTTGATAACTGTCCAATAATGTCCATTAAGTCGTCCGCGCGGTCGACCTTCCACCGTCACGCCGGCTGCCTAGAGTGCAATTCACTTCTGAGCGCTCCGCCGCGAAAGGGTTAACAATACAAAATATAGTAGAATGAACGATTTATACAAATGGTTATATTATTAACTATTATCTTTGTTCTCGTTACCATATGTATAGTAAAGTGTGCTATGTGAATATAGGTAGTTCTATCACTATGTATGAAATATTCTGGTAATCTTAACTACATATATAAAATAGTTACTTTTCTTACCATTATATATTTTCAAGCATATTATATTTTTAGTTGAAATAACCATAATTTTTGGTAAAAACATAATATAATTGGTTATACTATGCGTCTATCGTAATTATTACTCACATTATGGTAACATTTACCATAAATATGATATTTCCAACTATAATTTTGTTAGTATGCCATTATAGTTAGATATATCATATACTTTTCTCTCAGTGTAGACTTACGACGTCTCTGAGGCGTCATTGTAAGCTAAAGGGTTAAATAACAAATGAGTTTTCACGTAGTAATATTACGCGAATCAATATTCAAGCGCGAGCGGGAGAGTGTAGAGTGCGTGGATTAAATATTCAAATTTCAATCGACAGCTCGAAAAGAAAGTGTAGCGAACAAGAAAAAGGACAGGCGGCTGTAAATTTCCGAGGGAGAAATTCAATCCTGCTCCGGGCGCAAAAACACAACGATATACGTGTACCATGTGAAAAGCGAAGGCCCACTGAGAAACATAAGCCGAGGGCCGACGCGTAAAACGTTAAAGTTCAAACGAGAGAAGCATCGTACCGAGGATACCATTGAGAAAGGAAAATATCCCTGATAGAGGGTGGTCGTTACGAACGTGCAAAAAAGCTACCACCAAGAGGTGGTCAAACTGAGAGTGTAAGAGACGAAAAATTTTACGGTTCGTTTGTCCAGCCGAGAGGGTGAGGTGGCCTTCTTCGAGAAAGACTAAAGACAATAAATCCAACTTTCTAGATCACGACGATCGAGCCGGAAGAGAGTAAAGGAGACATCGAAGAGCATCGAAGAAGGGATGTAAGAAGAAAGGAAGGGGTGGCTCTACTAACAGGGAGTGCCAAAACTGGCACTTTGTTGATTCAACCGAATCATCCCTCTCCTTCTCACCCGGCTCGTCCCACCCTCTCTCTAGCTTGCCCCACTCCCATCGAGTGGATGGCGCAGCACGGCAATAAGAAGAGGGAACGAACGTGTCGCCACGGTTGCCTCGGCGCGCGCTTTAAACGAGATTAGGACAAGGGCAAGCGGAGGGTTAAGTAGTTTCGATTGTAAGGATGCTCGTCGCGCGCGATGCCACGACGCTTTTTTTCCCCCCATATTCGACGTCTACCCTCGAGATCTATGGACGAGACGAAAGAGGAAGGGAGGGTACACGTGTAAGTAGACGGTCTTGTGAGCTTACGTAAAAGTCGTCGTCCCCGAGAACGGGACGTGCCTATGCGAGGGAAATGCTTCGAGACGTCAAGGTCCCTGTTTTATTTTTGCTGGCCCGGGTTGGATATGGATAGAGAGGACGAGGGTTGTCCGACGGGGTGGTAGAGATGGGTGTGGCCGATCGGTTTCGTTTTTATTAGCGCCACGAGGAGCGAGAGTCTCAAGGGTCAACCACTACCGACGACATTTTACAATTACACGTCGTTCTTCTCAAGGGTGTTTAACTCTTCCTCTCTCTCCACCTTCCATATTTCGTCTTCGAGGTAAAACTAGCGCGTTGCTCGTCGCAGTGGCTCGAGGTCGTACCCTCGTCCTCGCATATTCAAGCTGTCCTGTCGAAATCGGAATTTATATCACAGCCCGATACTCCACTCCGATTCGAGCTTGCTTCCATTCGTTACGTTCCTTGTGAACCAAATGGGCGCACTGGAGAATCCACGCGCATCCCTGGGTGCTGCACACTCGTGTATGTACGGAGAACACACGCGCAACAGTCGCGCAGCATAAATCACCGAATCGGCCAATAATCGCCACCTGGTGCCCAACGTAATAAAGTTTAATATCGAATAACGTCGTCGCGACGCGGTCGGAAAAGGCACGCTTTTCTGCCCGACGGAAAATTTATCGTCGCCCGTTGTGAAAAAGGGGAGTGGGACGAGGACGCGCGCGAGAACGGTGGCCCAAAATTGGGACGGCCCTGGCGGAACCGCGGCGCCATGCCACATTGTTACCGTTCCCTTTTAAAGCTTCGTTCGCTTTTAAAGCGCGTTCGCCCTCGCCGAGAATTATAGATCGCTTTTTATCACTCGTACCCTCGTCAATCATGCGCGGATACATCCCCTCTCTCCCATTTCCCCTCGATCTCTCGTCGTTTTAGGATCCTCGCGAGTTTCTTCGAGGATTATCTCGCAATTTCCTCGCCCTCGAGCATCGAGTCGTAGGGGAGTAGGGGGATAAATCGAATCGAAGAGACTTAAGAGATTTTCCGCGGATAGAAGGATTTCTGTAGATCGTTTGGATTCGAGTTTGTACGAAGAGATAGGGGCCGGTGGAGAATTTTATAAAAGTTGTTCGAATGGAGGATGTCGACGAGGAACAACGTACAGGGTGTTGCGAAGACATACACGGCAGTACGACGGGTTGCCTATCCAAAAATCTGCAGGCGCTAGCTCTTCTGATCGACAAGAGAGCGTGGAGGGGAGCAGCCTGCCGATCTACTCGCGCTAGGTGGCACTGGACGAGGCTGGGAGGTTGACGCTCTCGATTCGTGGCTCGTCCTTATATTAACCGCACTTCAATTATATCGAATGCACATTACCGGCCGGTACCCTATTAATCGGCTTTTTGTTCTCAACGCTTACCGACCGGTAGTCTATTAATCTGCTTAACAAAAAAGCAGTAGAACCCTTTTATTTGCAAATTGTGCAATGTTCCATTACATAAAAGTAACTGCCGATTTCTGGCAAAAATGAGGTATTGCGTGAAAACTGCAAGCGCTAGAGGGTTCGGTGTAATCGTGAACTGGAGAGGAGAAATTTTTGAATAAGGCAGCGTCCATAAGTATAATTGTTTACAATTCTGAAAGGTCGTAAATTAGCGTCAAAGTTTGAAAACTGGTCGATACGCGTAGCTTTCTCGTGCTGTTCTTATAATTTTACTAAAAGTGTGTTAACTGACGTGAATTTGCTCTATTAGCAATGTTTACTGATTAATGTTTATATAAGATTCCATAGTTCATATAATAATCTTCTTAAAGTAAGCTATAATTTAATATCTTTTTAAACAGTAATATCGCTCAAGACAGTTACTTTTATGTAATGGAACATTGCACAATGTACGGTGGATAATGTTAGTCGGGATCGCCGATAAAAGTAATTGTAATAGGATCGAGAGTAAGGAAGGAGAGGTTGAGCGGTCGATCAACTGCGGACACTCCCCTCGCTCGTTATCTCCAACTGCGAGGGCGGGGGCCAATGAAACGATCGTTACGCCACTGGACGCGAACCCCCTGGGATGCCTAAAGGGAATTTGATGCGTGCCAGTGGATTAATTACAGGCGGCTTACGGCGCGTGTAATGCGGTTGGTAAAATTGATGTAAGGCCGCTCGGGTCCTCGCGATTGCCCAGATTTGCTCCACCTCGGTCCGACGAATTTAAGAATAACGGACACGAGGCAACTTGCGAATGATTAGAAAATTTGGGCGAGCGAGATTTTTCTCGTCGTGTCTTCCCTTGTCGACGTGTTCGACGAGAAAGCGTTACGACAATGTTCTCCGCGGAAAAAAAGATCTTTCGTCATGGGCGTATCCAAGGGTGGGCAAGAAGGGGCAGCTGCCCCCCCCCCCTTCGTGGAAAAAATTTAATTTTAAGAAGTTTCTAGTTCTTTACAGATTTGAGATGTTTCATGTGTAAGAAGACTCGCGTAAAATAAACTGTTACGGAAGATCGAGAGAAAAGGAACTCGTAACTGAATATGCAAAGAAACTTTTACTAGCACAATCTCTATTGTCCGAGATCTTGATTGTTCACAATCTGTATCGCTCGCTCTTAAAGGGGGAGCTCGCTCAAGCAAGGAGCAATTAGTAGAAACTGTAATTAAAAAATTTGCAGCTAATCCTCGCAAACTATTGTTTAAAAATTAATTTTTTTTTAAGAAAATGGTGTTCTTATGTCATTGTGTCGTATTGCATGGCACCATGGATACTACTCCACTCCGACAAAGAGGTTAAATTCAGAAAATTGCCCCCTCTTCCGCTTTGAGCTGGATACGTCCTTGTCTTTCGTTTTGATGAAGAATCACCACCGACGCGATCGTGCGGTGCCCTTTTTTCGTCCAAATATGCCAAAGCGTAAATTCGTCTTACTCTTCGGTTCGCTCCACATCTTTCCACTCTGAGTTCGACGAAAAAGACGAGGGGGTCGAGACGAAGACCCATTGTTCATCAGCTCGAACTCAAAACGGAACGTGATAATTTTAGCCACCAGAAGAGAAACATTCTCTCGTGTTGTACAATCTTTCCGGAATCATCACGATGAAAATTCGTACCCGACGATTTTCTTCTCACTGGGGAAACCCTGCTGCTTAAAAGAGTCCTTCCCTCCGAGGCTGTTTCGCACCCAGCTTTTCCATCTGGAAAACAATTAGGAGAGCCGTCATAGTCGCGAATTAATCGCGCGACAGGCTCGACTTTCCCTGGCTACGTCGTTCATTCGTGGTCGTTAATAGCCGACATCAAAAGCACAAGAGACTTTCCAGACCCACCCCCGCGTCACGGCGACAGGGCGGACGTCGCAGTCTCGTCGTAGGATTTTCCGCGCTAATTGCTACGGGTCCTGCGAAGCCGCTTGACGAAGGCGAACGAGAGCAAAGCTTGTCGCACGAAGAGTTTAAGGGATGGTAAATCCTGCGGTGTGGAAAATTCAGGGCATCCCGACGGGAATAATTGGGAGGATCTCGGGGACGCGGAGGGTCGAGCTTAGCGATTCCACGGTAATTTCACCATTACAGCTCATAACCAAATCCGCGGTCCGGACCACGATCGCTAATTCTTAACCGCTCGTAATTTTTAGCCTTCGTTAAACGAATGTGTCGAGGACGCGCGCTCTTAAGAACGATTAAGTAATTCTCAACAAATTCCTAATTCACGTACCCGAGGTACCCTTAAGAAAATACATTAAAGAAAAGAAATTATAATACATATAATGATATCACACTTTGATAAGTGAAATAAAGACGAAATTGCGTTTTTCTGTAAAGACAAAAGTGTTTATTTACAAACCACAATATGCGAAGTAATTCCACTTTGATCACTTATAAACAAATGATGACTTAACTCACCTGTAAAGACAAAAAAAACAACATTTAAAGCCTTTATTCCAAGTCTTGATAATTATTTTATAGGAAAAATCTCTGCACACTATGATGACTAGATATTCAACATAACCTAACATTTACGCTCCGCCTGACCGTCACAGTGACGATTTAGTTTTGTGGATGAGGCGGTAAATTCAAAATGATTAAGTAAGAAAAGCGACAACACTAGTGTAGTGATTTTCTTTACATACAAATTAAATATAATTATCAAAATACGTTTGGAGCTCCCAAAAAAAGGCATTCTTCATGAATTTTTTTCGGAGCCAAGGGACAAACTATAACAATGGGACTTTTTGCATAATAAAGTACACCTTTTATACTTCTTATTCAAATTTTATTGGAAAGATGTAGTTGCAAAATGCCTCCTCTATTTTTTAAATTCGAATTTTCAACAAAATGGCGGATCTTCAAAGTTGAGGGTCGATTTTCGCTAAAAATTTCATTTTTCTTTGTTAAAAAAAAAATAAATGGAAAGAACTGGAATTTTAAAAATCAGGTCAGTCAACGACAATAAACACCACTCTTCTTTAAGATGATGCTTCATATTTGCGCTTCAGCATGAACGAGCAAGGAGAAATCATTGTTACCGCGGAATCACGCATATCATACTGGGTTGACTTCAGGACGGTAAAGAGAAGGCATTTTGCAACTATATCTTTCCAATCAAATTTCAATAAGAAGTATAAAAGGTGTGCTTTATTATGCAAAAAGTCCCATTGTTACAGTTTGTCTCTTGGCTCCGAAAAAAATGCATGAAAAATGCTTTTTTTTGAGAGCTCCAAACGTATGTGCTCCCTTAAGTCAAATCCCCCCCGACAATAAATAAGAAAGTAAATCCCAGATTCGAATATCGAAGCGAGCCAAGTGGGTTCTCCAAGGCGTGTCCCTGTATCGTGAACCCTCTTGCACACGGCTACCGCAGAAATTGCGTTCGAGTT
The DNA here is from genome assembly GCA_944319695.1 of Tiphia femorata. NCBI lineage: Eukaryota > Metazoa > Arthropoda > Insecta > Hymenoptera > Tiphiidae > Tiphia > Tiphia femorata. The sequence continues at coordinate 1,409,933 of OX090904.1, read as the reverse complement.
TCGCATTAGCGCACCGATACTTTGCCATTGTTTGCCAACGGTGTCGCGGAGTCGACCCAGAAAATCGTTTCCGACCTGTCGTCACTCGGTGGTGCTGGTCGCATCCTCGCGGACAAGGGACCTCGAAGAGAGGAAGGAAGGGAGGTTTGAGGAGAGAGCAGCTGAGGATGAGATAGGAAGGACGTGGAGGTGGCCATGTAACCTACAGGTCTATCCAGAAATCATTACCTCTCTCTCTCTCTCTCTCTTTCTCTCTTTCTCTCTCTCTCTCTCTCCACCCTTCGTTGGACGTGAGTTATCGACGTGGCCGTTAAAGAGACGACCTCGTTCCAGCGATAATCGTCGCCCTGCCCTCGAGACGAATTATCCCCGAGTGTGAGTCGTGCCTGAAATTGTCGAAGAGAAGAGAAGAAGGGTGGCGGGATCACGAGTACGAGACTCGTCCGAATCTTCGAAGAATCCTTCGACTACGTTTCACAATCACTCTCTTCCGCGTCGAGGCAGCTGCAAGATTTCCTGCTTCCACCGTGGAGTGTGTTCCCACGTTAATTGTGGCTTGTCATCGTCGTCGACCGCGAAGCGCGCAGGGATCATCAAACGAATCGTCGGCACTCGCTCTCGCGTCTCACGCGACAATTACGAGCGAGGGAGCGCGAATTAACAGCGGCGGGCGAGCTACTCGATCATAATTATTCGTGACGCGCGACGGCCACGTTTGTATTCCGGAAATGCGGACGACCTCCTCTCCGTTCTCGCGTAACCGTAGAAATATCTTTGTCAATGTCACGCACGCGCGACCCGGCCATTGTCGCGCGAAATTTCGTTCGGAATCACCACCGTTATCTTCGTCCAATCGGAAAATTATAAGACGAGAGGGATCTTTCTTCGTCTTTCGTTCGAGTCGTTCTTCTTCTACTTTTTTCTTATTTATCTTCAAATAAAAGGTTTTCCTCGTAGTGGACGAGTCGAGGGGAGAATTTCGGAGAATAAAAATATCGAGACTGCAGTCGCGAGGTTTTAACAGTCCTTCTCTCTTCCTTTCTCCGTCATCCTCCAAACGAGTTAATTAAGATCACGACGCGCGACCGATTAAGGCACCGCGCAAGCCGTCGCTCCGGCGGTAGTAAATAAAGAAACAAGACCAGAGCTGCCTGAGAACGGAGGGGGGCAAGTTTTCGCTCGCGTGCGCCTACGACAATTAAGTGTAGCAATGTTTGCATGCCCGTTTCCTTTCTATCGCTCCGACGGATCTTGATTTATCGTTTTCTCTCTCTCTCTCTGTCTGGAGAAAGAGAAGGACAGAGAGAGAGAGAGAGAGAGAGCGCCGATGAAGGGTGGACGACCTTTAGCGGCGGATAAGACGACAGATAGATCTTTTTCTCGAGTGAAAGCAGAAGCAACGGGGGTGGCTCGGCTGTTGAAAGGAATAAAAAGAAAATTCGCCGGGCTCCTTTCTTGGACGAACAATATTCTCGATGACCGTTTCGAAATTCTGCACCGCATCGAAAGGAATCCCAAGAGACTTTTAAACATCGGGCTGGAAGCTCTTGTGGATAGCGCTAGCCAATGTTCGAGATAGAAGGGTTTGTTTGAAAAGTTTCAAGCTCCCCGGCTCTTAATGCGATCTCGCGAACGAAACTTCTCTCTCGTGCCGCGCGCAGTTCGAGGAGGGCTGGAAAGTGGATGAGAATTAATGGACGTAAATATTCCAAAGTTCTCTGTCCCGGCCCTCTTCCTCTCTCGGCTGCTCATCTTTTTAGATCGTCCCTCGCGCGTTATGTCCGATCTATCGAGGAACCGCGGTAAGAAAGAATTTCCTTGGAGTCTCTCATTAAACAGGAGAGAAAATTCATGAGATATTTTTACTGTCCGGCGCATGATCTCGGCCCGAGATGCCTAGAGGGTTGCTGGTCTGTAAGAAAAAAAAAAAAAAGTATGCAAAGATAAGAGAGCCCCCGAAGAACAAGGTGTCACGCGCAGACTACGCGGGAGACGCGTGGTTGTGGAAGGTGCCGTTATAAAAATAAACGCCGTAAAGATAACCATGCCCCCATAAAGTTGCCCCATAAAAATAGCGAGCCACGATTCCTTTCTACCTGGAGGAAGAGAGAATGGGGAAACTGAAATAATGGACGAGCACATTCTACATTTTCTGATACATTTTCTAACATACCACGAGAGCTTATTTTCTCCTGCTTTCGCATCGTGGAAATCAAGCGGACCGTTCTTAGCCTTGCGGAGAAAAGGGAAGATTTTCAGGCAGAAAGTATTTTCCTCCCTTGCATTCAACTTCTCCGCGCAGCACGCTAGGCGCGTTTAGATTCATCCATCGATGAGATCCTGCGCGCTGGCTTCCGTTGAATCGTCGAGTCACGACGCCATTCGCATGAGAGAGTGGGGTGCGGCAAACAAGAAAGGAACTTTCCTATCAGGGAACTTTACAGTCTCTAGATTTTAGACGCTCCTCCTCCTTCTTCCGTTCTTATACTCGTTCGCCTCTCTCGTTTTCGAGGATCGAGAATATCGACGCATTCGAGAAGCATCGATAAACTCGATGGAGGAAAAGATCCAAGGAGATGACGAGTGGATGAGAACCCACGGGCGATGGAACAAAATTCTAGGAGGACAAATCGTTGCTCCTCTCGTTTCTCGATAAGAAGACGGAACCGCGGATGGCTGTAAATTGTTACGATCGACGAGCTCGAGGGCCAAAGCCTTGTTGCTACGTATCAAGATGGAGACGGACGTTAGCTCAGAAACGCACAGTAGGCACATGACGTCCCCGGCCGTCAGTGGCACGCCGCGCAATCTCCTATTGGACGGTCACACGGAGGGAGAGCTCACAAGCTGCGGCTGATCGAATCATTGGGGAATTACAGTGGCGTAATGCGAAATCCACAAAGTAAGTAGAGGCCAGGGACGTGTGCCATACGGTGCCACCACCGGAAGATCCCTAAGCGATGCTTGTGGCATCGGGTGATCGAGAAGGGTCAAAGTGAAAAGACGAGAGGAAATGATGGAAAGAAGGATCAAAGATGGTACAAGCTTTCCTCGATTAACGAAAAGGGGGCTGAGAGACTGACGAACTCGATGCTGAACAAAATGTTAGACGGTGAAATTAACTATTCGCAAGATTCTTTCCCAATAGAATGCTGGTGCGTTGTAACCACCCAATTCTCCTTTACTCCGAAGAAACTTCAATTTCTCTTCTCTCCCCTTACTCTCTCTCTATCTCTCTCTCTCTCTCTCTCTCTCTCGCCCTATTATTAAATTCTGCTGGTGCTTCGCACGCGAGACGACAATTGTCAGCGTAGCGGTAGGATTCTATTCTTTGGTCTCCAGAATTCACCGAGTCGCTCGCTCTCTCCTTTCTCTCCCTCCTCCACCGTCAGCATTCTCCTCCTCCTTCTCGTCCTCGTCCTACCGTGGAGGTGCCTATTTTTCTCCCTATCTTCCTCGGCCCACGCTTGCTCCACGCGAACCGTGTCCCACCCACCAACCTACCCCCTTCGCTCCTCCAGAGACCCCTCGCGAAATCGAGGTGGAGGAAAAGGCACAATCCGACACACAGACCAAGTCTTGGCACCGCATCCCTTTTCGAACCTATCGACCCAGTTCGTTTGAACTCCTCTCCTCCTCCCTTCCATTCTTCCCTCGGCCCTCCAACGCCAAGCGGGAGGAGTTCGAGGATCTTCGCCTCGTTTCTTCTCATCCCGGTTACGGTGTCCTCCTGTTCCTCGCGCGGTAGTAACCTAGAACGAGAGGACCAAGAGAACGAGAAAGGATTCAATTTTGCCCTAGGACTACTCCCGTCGCAATATTTAGTTCGAGATATTTAACACGAGGGAGAGAAAATAGGGACATGAGTCCTGAGTTCTAGACTTAGACCAGGCCACCCCCGAGGCACCACCCATCATTATGCATAAGACCCATCGATCGACAGGGGCGCCAGGACAAAATTATCCGCGGATATCGGAGAACGCTCGACCTTGCCCTAAGCCAAGGACGAGGACCGACGAGAGAGGAGGAGGACGCGACTCGACGTTAAATGAAGGAGAGCCGACCAAAAGGTCCGGCCATCCGTGAGAAAGTAATCCAAGGACGGACGCCGAATTGCAGAAACGCAACGTCGCCTCCTCCTACAGTTGGCTCTTTAATGCTATTTTCATTCCTACACTGAAAAAATTGTATTCTTATCTTAACAATTTACCACTTAAGTTTAGAATATTTCCCACTAAAATAAGTAACAAGAGGATCTTCTTAATTTAAGAGTAGAATGTTCTAAACAGATTCCTCTAAACAAATATTCTTAACAGATATTTTTATCAGATATTCTTAAATTTGTATGGATATATTTCGTATATAATTATTGAAAACAAAACTCTTAATGCAATGCTTCACTCTTTATATTGTCGAAAATTACATTATCCGTATCTTGAAATCAGAATTGGTTGAGAAATATAGTCACGAGAGAAGGTATTTAATATATACATGTATTTCCACCCCTTCTAAACATCTCCGTTGAATCGCCCAAATCCTCTTCTTCTAGCCACTTCATTTCCTTATCCATACTTTTTGCACAACACTGCACACAAAATAATATAGTACTCAAAATTACGCAGAATTGCAAGAGGAACAAGATACAGGCATTGACATGTGCCCATAGACATATACAGGGTGTCCCAGACCAACCGACGCGGAAGGAGAGGAGACATAGAGCGGCTTGCGCTGAACGTAAAAGTCATGTACCGTTTTGCGATAATCGCAATATTTATCGAGTTATTAATTGTTAAAGATCAAAGGAAAGGGCGTCCGCCAAAATGGCAGCGGGAGGAGCGCTGGAGCCTCTGCGAGCTGTAGGACGGCTCAGTTTGCCTACAAACAAATGCGGGGCGCGGTAAGGGGAAGAATAACGCAAAAGAAGACGGCCGTGCAGCGATGTCTTATCCTTCCCGTCACCGCGCCCCGCATTTGTTTGTGGGTAAACTGATCCGTCCTACAGCCCGCAGAGGCTCCAGCGCTCCTCCCGCTGCCATTTTGGCGGACGCCCTTTCCTTTGATCTTTAACAGTTAATAACTCGATAAATATTGCGATTCTCGCAAAACGGTACAGGACTTTTACGTTCAGCGCAAGCCGCTCTATGTCTCATCTCCTTCCGCGTCGGTTGGTCTGGGACACCCTGTATAATAGACCGGCCCGTGCCGTAAGAGGGAGCATGCCAACATCTACGGTGCAAACATAGCGTTTGGTGTCCATCTGTCTTTTTCTTTTGGTCGCGTGGTGGGGAATAGTAGGGATGAAACCAAATAAGGAGAAATAAGAACTCTTGCACTGTAAAGGACAGATATTACAAAAAAACATAACAGTAATATAATGTATTATTGAAAGCAATGGGAATACATGCTATAATGGGAATAATTTTATAGATATAAATTAAAGAGAGAGAAAGCAATTTACAACGTTGTAAGCATGTTTTATTCATATGAATATTCTTTCATAAACATTTTTTATACAAACATTGAAAAATCTTGTATCTTGCAAATTATTTATCACTTATTTATAACGAACTTGACACGTTGCTTTTTCCTTTGCTTTCTTTATATGTGTGTCACACCTGTCATGCCGAGGACCGAGGTTAGATACTACTCCCCACCACGCGACCAAAAGAAAAGGACAGATGGACACCAAACGCTATGGGCCGTACTCTCGCCTGTACTTTAGCAGCGCTCGGGCTTTAGATGCGTTTAATAGACATGTGTAGACATGAACATGCATACGTATCCACATGTATAGAGCCCATCTAAAGTCCGAGCGCTGCTAAAGTACGGATGAGAGTACGGCCCTATGTTTGCACCCTCTTATGGCACGGGCCGGTCTATTATACAGGGTGTCTCAGACCACCCATACAATCTCTCGTGAGGACGTAGAGCGGCTTAATATAAACACAAAAGTCTTGGACCATTATTCAATATTCGCAATATTTATCGAGTTATTAATTGTTAAAGATCAAAGGAAAGGGCGTCCGCCAAAATAGCAGCGGGGGGAGCGCTGGTGCCTCTGCGAGCTGTAGGACGGCCCAGTTTACTTACAAACAAACGCGGGACGCGGTAAGGGGAAGGCTGAGACGCCGCTGCACGGCCGGCTTCTTTTTCGTTATTCTTCCCCTTATCGCACCCCGCATTTGTTTGTAGGTAAACTGGGCCGTCCTACAGCTCGCAGAGACTCCATCGCTTCTCCCGCTGCTATTTTGGCGGACGCCCTTTCCTTTGATCTTTAACAATTAATAACTCAATAAATATTGCGATTATCGCAAAACGGTACAGGACTTTTATGTTCAGCGCAAGCCGCTCTATGTCCCCACGAGAGATTGTATGGGTGGTCTGAGACACCCTGTATATGTCTATGGCAGTGCAGCCAGGTGTGGCGACTTATCGCCAATTGGGCGACATGAAGGAGGTTGTTGGCGACACTATTTTCAAAATTGGCGACTGGCGATGAATTGGGCGACTTTAAAATGTTTTGAAGTTTATAGCTTGCAGTAATAATTACTAGATGACGCTGTCAATTTTTATTTTAGTTAAGTTTCGTTTAATTTCAAATTATCGTTTTTATATTCTCTTTAGGATGGTTGGTAAAAAAAAAAAAATTCGAACATTTTGAAGCAAGCTTATTGCAAAGTGTGTCGAGCCCATTTGAGAGTACATAAAACCGACCTAATGAAATGTGACTACAAAAGTTCATATTAATCCTAACCACAAGATGACGCCACCTAACAGCTTATTCCTTTTTTTTAAATTGGAGATTTTGGGCATCTTCTGACAGTAAATGCGGCGACTTTAGGTTAAAAATTACTGGCAACACTGGTCTATGGTGTAACCTAACTTAACCGAATACTGACACGCATTGTGTGGCGACATTCAGATGGATTATTGAGAATATATTCCAAAAACCGTCATATCCATAAGAAAATATTCTTATCTATTAAGAATATCTATTAAGATGAATTATTAAGTTTGTATTTTAAGAATACAATTTTTTCAGTGTAGTACGCAAGAGTGGTCGAGGAAAATTTCTAAATTTCCCCGTGATCTCTTAGAACCACCTGATCTCCCCCATTTAGATCGGAGCGACCCTCGTTTCTTACGACGAATAACCGACATTCTGGAAGCGGCATCCCTGGGTCGGACCTTCCGCTCCATTTCCCCAAGTTTTTCGCGACATTGCGCACGCGGGTAACTCGTGTCTCGTTGCATCCACGAGAAAGGCACTCTCTCGTGACTGGTAAGTGGCCACGGTGACATAAGGACGTTGCATAATCCGCTGCACCCCGAGCCAGCACCACCCATCGGCCCTCGCAGTCTCTCAGTAGCATCTTAAGCTGGTCCTTGCCTCTCTCCTTCTACTTCTCCTCCACTTCCTCCTCAACCCCTCGCCAATGGGCGTCCACGTAAAAGGGTCGCTGAAATGTCCCAAGACGCTCACAACCAAGCGACGATAAAATTTTTCAAAGCGGCCCAGGACACGGGGAGATGGGCAATGTAATATTCAAGAGGATGCAAAGAAATGCTCCTTTCACGAGCACGTCCTGCCCGAGCTTCCGGTAAACGTTGTCGTTCCTTTTTTAAAGCATTCTTAACACCGGTAAGATCAGCTCTCTCGAAACCATTTCCTTCGGCGGGCATCGTCGAATATTCGAATCTGAAGAGATTCTACCGAGCTCGAGACAAGATGCAGGTGAATGTCAAAGGCGAGGGCGTGCGACGGTTCTGGAATATATCTTGGAAGACACGTAGAGATGGTAAGGGGTGGATTTCGTTACTGCGGAAATTCGTGTGTGCTCCCGCGTGGACCACACGACTCGACGACTCCCTGCCATGAGAATAGACGAGAGAGAGACAATGACAATGACAATTTATTGTGCCCTGAGACAACGTCTCCTATAGCACCCAACATACAAAAAATAATACAGCCAGAGGTAAAAAGGCAACGCAGGAGTAAGCAGCAATCTTACTCCATCCAAGCAAGTAACAGTACATAGAACATAATAAAACAAAAGAAAACAATCAATACAAACTAGTATAACCAACACAAAAGATTAAGATGTTTGCTGATCATAAAAATATTTAAAGGCCCTCTCTCTGAAACACGCAAATGTCGCACAGGATTTTACATCCTTAGGCAGAGCATTCCACAAGGACGCTGCAGAGCACGAAAAAGATTTGGAGAAGGTGACAGAGAGAGAGAGAGAGAGAGAGAGAGAGAGAGAGAGAGGAGGATGGCGCAACGTCGCGGCGGCGGCGGCAGCAGCACGTCGCATCGCCTTTGCGGATTTTTCGTTTGGTCGCCTCTTAGCTGTCTGGTCCGTTGGTCGCGTCTACCGTCATCCCCCGGAGACGATCGATCGAAGACGGAACTTCCATACGGAATTTGACAAAATTCTCTCGCGACAAAGACATCGAGGCTGCCCGACGAATAGTCTCTTAACCGCTTGTGACACCAAAAGCTCGACATAATTTGGCTTTCTGACACTGAGAGCGCCCATAGACGCTCGACGCAGTTAAGCTCCCTGACACGGAAGGCGCATATCGGCGCCTCAAAAATAACATCGATATTTATTCCCATAAATCTTATCTCAGTTAGACAAGAGTTAATGCTAATTTCGCTGGTACATATACCGATAGTCACCTGCTACTTAAATATTTAAATATTAACGAAAAATCCAAAAAGACAATAACCGAATTGCGAAGACATCACTTCGTACCGTGGTAATTATTTTTTGCTCAGTGAATCATTCCATATCGCCTCATTCCACGATTTAAATCTAAATCAGAGGTCGGCGGAAAATGCACTTTTCGGCCGATTTTCAGATGACTCCGCCTACCGTCCCCCTCTTTTCCTTGATACACCGCGCGCTGCATTCAAGCCGGTCCAGCCTCAGGAGCGTATCGTATTCTCCGCAGAGTGGAGCCATGGAAAAACGCTTCTGCAATAGTACCTCATGGGTTACGTGGAAAACTATTGGAAATAAATATCAACAACAAAAAAAGCACTTCATAAAATAAAAAAGTTTTCACCTCTTTCGCTTTTCTATGGCTCCACTCTGCGGAGAATACGATACGCTCCTGAGGCTGGACCGGCTTGAATGCGGCGCGCGGTGTATCAAGGAAAAGAGGGGGACGGTAGGCGGAGTCATCTAAAAATCGGCCGAAAAGTGCATTTTCTGCCGACCTCTGATCTAAATTTTACACTCCTTTTCTTGTTTTATCCCTAGAACGAAATATTCGAATAAGAAAATGTTTAACTTCGTTCTTATGTGGTGAAATTCAGTTGTTTGATTATTGAAATATGTTTTCACAAAAATGCATCCCTACCCAGAAGTTCGCCGTTCCGAGTGCACATCGTAAATCAATTCCTGCCGTATGGTACGGCCGGTACGTATCAAAGTCTGACGTAGTCAAAGGGTTAACGAGGAAACGCGAATGAGGAAAATTCTAACGACTACTTTTCTGCATCGTCCTTCTACCGTTCGACACCACCGAGAAGGTCTCGCACGAGTATCGGGAAAAGCTTCTTCCTCGCGACGCCCACTCTCGTGTCCTTCCTACGTCTCTGTCGCCCACGTTCACGACTTCGTCGAGACGCGTTAGTGGCGCTTACATTGTAGGTTACATGGCTCGACGTCGAGGAAGGCGCCTCCTTCCCTTCCGTGCGCAAATAACACGAGAGATCGTTGTAACTGTAGAACGTGCCGGAGTAGCAAAGTTTTGTAACGATTACGTCCGAACGAACGAGAAACAGGGAAGCGGAGCAGGGCAGTCCGGACGAAAGAGAGACCCGCCCGTTGCAGGACGTCAGAAGTGTTGATAAAAGTTCCCTTCGAAGTGACTAACGGCCGTACGTGCCAGTTGGACGAACGCCAGTTTTGCACCACCACCGCCACTCCTCCTCCCTCAAAGGAAATTGTATCAAAAGTTATCTGGTAGTCCAACGACCGACGCCCCGAATCCGACTCTCTCTCTGCGGGTAACTTTCGGAGGATCTTCGAAAGATTCGGGGCTCTGAATAGCGGTGGAAAGCGTGGAGAAATTGCGAGTTTCTGGGCGACGATGAGTAGGTCTTATCCTAGTGGCTCACTATCCGTGAACAAGGGACTAGATAATGATTTTAAAACGCTTGTAATCGAATTCTTGCTGCTGGACAATGCGAAGGACAATTTCAGGGAGAATTCTCCCTTTGGGTCAGCCGTGCGATATACCACTTATTTCAGGAACGTCGTAACTCTTTCCTACGAAACAAGCTCAACTCGGCTATCTTTGGAATCGTTCTCGCGAATTAAGAGTATCCTCGCTGGAATTCTGTCCCTTCGTAGTGGGGCCAGTAGCGCGATTAGGAGGATGAAGAAGCGTCGGGTGAAGTTTGAAAACTCACACTCAGGACGGATTAACGAGGTCCGTGCCGAATAACAAGTGTGCGTGTGACCGTCCGTAAATTTGGCTACCCCTTAATCTACTTTCATTTCACATTTCTTCGTTGTCCTTCGCGCGAGATAAATGCCAATTGGCAGGAATCACCCGCAATTGGACGATCATACGTTATAATTGACGAACCGTGGACGTCGTCGTCGGGGCTAAGATTTTAAAACCGCGAGAATAGCGCGGTGGAGAGAAAAGCGGGACGGGGAAGTAATAAAGATTAATTGGAGGACATGGCGAGGGAGAGAAGAGGCCGCCGCGTGTCTCTAAAAATAATCTACCGTTCTCCCTCGCAATTTTATTTCTACGAGCCTCGTCCTTCGCTTTTTATCTCTTCTCATTCGGCGAATAGAATAAAATTACCGTCTACCGATTTGTCTACGATAAAGATTCTCTTGTGCGCGTAGTCGACGAACTTTATCGGGATTTAATGCGGATTTGCGACGCAGGCTCGACGTATTCGTGAGACGATAACGTAAGCCGCAGAACTCAAATCCGGTGAAGAACGCGATGGCTCCTCCCCGACGCCCAACTTCTTTTTATTTCCTGTCAACTACTTTCCTCCCCTTATATTTCAGCCTCTTGCTTCGGGACAGCTTCGAAGATCAAACGACACGATCCAAAGTCGGCTTCCCCCACTTCGTATGAGATCTGATAAAATCTAGTGGTGGTTAGTGTTCGGCACGATCGCCGGATGCTCGCGCTTCGCGCTCGCCTTACCGAGTGCAGAAAAGCTTCGCTTTCTGCCATAGCACTATGGGCCAGGAAACCTGATTCCATGGCCAATAGTCAAATTTTCAAAGTTTCAAATTTGTACAAAAAATAAGGCCATTGTAATCTGTCATAGTTAAAGTATTTACGTCGTAAGTTATTTGTTAATTAATGAAACCGTATTCTGTTGACAGTTGCGCAAAGTATAAAAATGTATTTTAGTTTTCATGTGTTTCTTTCATATGATATTTTATATATTTATGAATTAGTCATTAATCTGAAAGTGATTGCTTTTTCTCATTCATCCTTAGACATATACAAGTAAATAAAATGATAATTGAATTTAAAACAATTATGTTTTAATTGTGTTCCGCAGTTCTGATGTTAACAAATAATTAGTACTTTACTCAAGTTTCTACTGCCGTTTGATTGTTCCCCGGCGTTCCCCTAGTTATCGAAAAATTATACATATCAGTGTGTTCCTTATAATGTGTACTTCAAAGTAAAAGTGCCCATTTTTGCTCCTTTTCATAAATTACGCTAAAAATCGCAAATAACGGAATCAGCGTTCGAGTGCCAAACATCGGTCCTGACCGTGTCGCCTCACAAAATTCAACTCAATAAATTTTGTATTTCTTAGGTACCACTTCGGATCTATTATTTTATATTTTGTAATTTTAAATTCTGGTTTTCTCGAATCAGAAATCAAACTTCGATACTAAACTTCAGCACAATCGAAGTACTTTTAACATTTTCGTCCGCCATATTGGATCCGTCATTTTGAACTTCTTAATTTTGAGTGCGGATTCGAAATTAGCGACTTCGAAAGCCTATTAGTAGCAAATTTCAGCACAATCAGAGCATCTTTAACGTTTTTGTCCGCCATATTAAATCCGCAATTTTGAATTTCCAAATTTTTACACCAGAAATGGAATCAGCGATATCGAAAATCTTAAATAAATGTGTCGCTCCTAGATATTTCCACGATTTAACGAGATATGGACTTTTGGCCAGTTTTACTGGCCTCCTGGCCCATAGTGCATAGGCACGACCGCGTAACTCACGTTTCCATACTTAAATTTCCCACAATTTCGAAACGGTTGAAGATGGCGGTACATAAAGTTTCGTGGCACCAAATGGGTATATACTCGATGTACATGCCAAATTTAGTTCGGATCCGTTCAGTCGTTTTGCCGGAATACTGGACTAAAGATTTGAATTAGCCGCCATTTTTGATTCGGCCAACCAAAAAATTTGAAAATTTCCAGTAATTGTCATTGCATACGTGTACATGTATGTGTAAAATTTTATCGGGATCCAATGAATAGTACCAAAGATATGAATTTTTCGATATTTGAATTTGCCGCCATTTTGTACCGGTTCAAGATGGCGGCTCACAAACCTTATTGTGAACTGACAGTAATGTACTTGATTTTTGTGCCAAATTTCGTCCCGATCGGTTCAGCCGTTTTTCCGAAATCGAGGATATACACGGACACACACACACACACACATACACACACACACATACACACATCCGAACGGTTTTCAGGATGGCGATTGCATAAGTCACTCCCTTTACGGTCGTGCCTAAAAATATTCCAGCGGATTTTAATCAAGTTCTCTTTCTTGTTGCAGGCGATGGAGGAGGCGCCGGCGGAGATGGCGACCCGATCGTCGGGGGTGGCAATTCCGAGAAGAAGTCGGGCTACGAGACCAACCTCTATCTCTACAGTGTGAGTAAAGTGTTTTATCGTGTTTCTAAACACGAGCATTCCTCCTTTAAAATAAATCGTTGAGGAGATTACGATAACTTAGGCGCCTTAATTTAACTATAGTTTCTGGTAGTACTTTTTACGCTGAAGAAAAAGTTATATTGGTACTATAGGGCTAACTGCTTCCATTTATGAGATATTTAGCAAAAAAGTTTAAAAAAGATACTTATTTAGTTTAACGTCTTTACGTTTGGTTGACTTGATTTTGACATATATTATGAAGGTTATTGCTCTGAACAGTATGTAGAAGGCAACTTACGTGTACTGTCCCAACGTGCTGTTTGGGCGATTCATAGCGTGCTATGTAAATTTCTTTCTTAAATTTTTGTTAAATATATCCTAAACGAAAGCAGTTAGGCCTATAATACTAATATAATTTTTTGTTCAGCATAAAAAATACTACCAGAAACTGTAGTCAAATTAAGGCGCCTAAGTTATCGTAATCGTGCCAAATCGTTCGATCCAGGGAAAGATGATCGGTGGATAAGAATGCCTGCGAAAGAAAAAGAAAAGAAAAAATAGATCCGACGCGTGAGTCCAAAGGCTCTTTGCCAAAGAGGGAGGAGAAAGAGGAGGAAAAGGGTGAAGCAGCAAGAGCCGACGCGCTGTTAATTAGCGAGACGCTTCGGTTTCCCCCAACTTCTCCCTTGCCCTCTACCCCCATTTCCACGCTTTTCCTCACCCCCCTCGTAGATTCGACCCCGATTCGCGGATATCCAATTATCCGGTTTGCTTCGTCGTGCACCCTCGCGAGGGGCAAATGGGAAGGAGGAGAGAGGTGGACCAGAGGGCGATGAAGGAACTTTCCAAGGATGTCGAATAGTCTTCACCCACGACGGAATATTTTCTTTCTTTTTTTTATACCGGGTGGGTCGCCACATTTTACCATCTAGGTTTACGTCATTAGTATTACACATATAGCAAACAATGTTTCAGATGACGTTGAATGGTTTTGATAGGGGCACATTCTGATGGTACATTTTTTTTGTAGGTGGACGTGTAAAGGACATATGAAGGTCATTAATGTTTTTTTTAAATGGAATCATATATTTTTTATTGCATCAGCTGATGCTCCTTCATATTCTTTACAAAAAGGTATTAATCCATTTGTGTAAAAAAAATCATTATTTTAGGAGATATTTTAATTGTAATGTCTATTTACATTCAGCTGATGCAATAAAGCATCAGCTGATGCAATAAAAAATATATGATTCCATTTACAAAAAAAACATTAATGACCCTCATATGTCCTTCACACGTCCACCTACAAAGGAAATGTACCATCAGAATGTGCCCCTCTCAAAACCATTCAACTTCGTCTGAAACATTGTTTGCTATGCGCAATAATAATGACGTAAACCTAGATGGCAAAATGTTGTGACCCACCCTGTATATACGATAACTTATAGAAATTGACTATGCGAGAAGGCGGGTGAGAGAAGACAGATCGCCGAGAAAGGAATCAAACTGTCGAGGAAGAAGAGAATGAGAATCCTTTCGAGTCGAAGGAAAATTCGTGTGACGAGGAACGGAGGAAACGGGGAACGAGGGACGCGAAGGAAGAAATGGTATACGGAAAAAAAAGGGAGGAGAAAAGCACGAGCGGAGAAAGGCGTGAATGGCGAGAATCGAGCGCGTCGCGACGCCCCGGGCGAGCCTTCCATTCGCGGCTTGCTTTTTCCTTGAACGACAATTAAGCGAGGCGCGTACTCCAGCGAATTCTCTCTCTCTCTCTCTCTCTCTCTCTCTCTCTCTCTCTCTCTCTCTCTCTCTCTCTCTTTCTCTCTCTCTCTCTTTTATCTTCCCTCTCTCTTCGTGTCATCTCTCGTCTCGCTCTCTTCGTCTGTCCCGTTTTAATGAAGGGCTCTTCTCCTTTCTCACAGGGTGAGACAGCCCGAGGTTTTCCGACGTCCCACTTTTCTTATCTGTTAAGCCACCCTCAAAACCGTTGGACCGATAAGGTCCAACGAATCTCCCTGGCCTGTCTCTCAGCTCCTCTTTCGCTTCACGTGCATCACGGTATTCCAGTCTTCCTCTTCGCGAATCATTGAATTCCAATTAATTTATCTTCTTCACCTTCCACCCCCTCCTCTTTCTTTCCTCGGTGTCTATAATTTTTCTGTTAATAACGATCCTTACCATGCGACAGGAATAAACCGTGCACACATCTTTCCCTCTCTCATTCCACTTTCTTCTTAACACCGTCCCTATCTTTAACCCCTTAACCTACAACTACGGGCATAGCCCGTAGTACGATGATCGGGCCAAACGTAAATATCACGGGCATCGCACGTAGTACGATGATCGAGCCAAACATAAATATTATGGGCATCGCCCGTACTGCGATGATGTGGCAAACATAAATATTCCGCGATCGTCGTACCAATAACGTGGTACCGCGACGGTCGCGGTTTTTAGCCCAAACTTTTGGAACGTAAATCGTAGGTCAAGGGGTTAATCCTTCGACCATCCTTTTTTCTCCCTACGCTCACCCCTTTACCCATCGTCCCTTTAGTCCAATAAATCTCACGGTAACGAGACGTACTGAAAAAGGTTCTAACGACAAAATATTATTTCCCAAGGAGTCAACGAAACCCAATTTTTGCCATCCTTTAAACCCTCGTCTGCTTTTAAAAGGAGATACTTCACGCGTGACGCAAGCAAGAGTGTCGTAGACATTCTACTTGGTAGACTGCAAGATTTCCCCAGAGAAACGCTCTCTTTACTCCCTTGTCCTTCCGTGTATAAATAGTAATGGGCAGAGAACATCGGGCGAGAAGGGTTTATGCGAAAGAAAAAGAGAAAAGAGTCCACGATCGAATTCCATTCCATTTTCTTGGTCAACGTGACTCTTTGTAAAATATATAAGGCGTAAGCAGAAAGAGAATAAATGATCTAAGCAGGATAAACTGGATCGAAACTAGTAGCCCACCGTGGAAGCTTCGAAAGTAGAAACCGCTCGGTCAGACAGTACCGAGTCCGCACGGAATCAGCTGTGACTACTGTGAGGCCACAGGCTTCAAGGCCGATTGTGAGCCAATTCGTCCTTTACTACTCGCCACCACTGGCCCACCGGAGTTTCCGTCAGTGGTCGGACGTTCGAAAAGTCCACGCTGCTGCTGGTGACTTTCCGTCCTTCAATGGTGAAGGTATGAACGACTCACAGTGCTAATGAAGAAAGTTACGATAGTTCTCTTTGCCAGTAAGATTAAACGATTGGCCAATCGGACCTTAGATCGATCGATTATTCGCTCGTGCGACGGATAAACGGGGACGAGATGAAGGGTAGGAGAAATTCGTGGAAGAGACTAATGAAAATGGAGAACCCGGTATACATTTAGAGTGGAGTTACACTTCCGTAGAGCGAGAAAGCCGTAATAATTCTGCGCCATCGGGCCGTCGCGAGTGAGGCAAAGCGTGAAAGGAAAAATGGACGCGGGCGCCGGAGAGATGGCGGCAGATAGGCGGTACATAAATCATCGTATGACTTGTTTGGATCTGTCGACACATTTGTCAGCCTGGTTTGCACACCTCTTCGATCCCCGGACCCACGCACACTTCGTCAGACACGTGTCCACACACGATACACCGATGAGCGTTAGGTGGCTGGCGGCTCGTCTTTCCACCCGTGACATCGTTAGGGGCAATGCAACCTCTGAAAGTAACCAAACGAGGGGTAAGTGGTCCCAGGAGGGAAGCTCGGAGGCTGCGCCCACCTCGCTTTGACTCGCCAAGGACGAAGGACGGGAGGAGGAAATGTTCCGTACACACGAGGGGCAATAGAAAGAAGAGAGAGTAGGAGACCTCTCGTTATCGAGGATTCTATATTCTATATTCTCTCCTCCTGCGTGCCTGCGAGCTGTAGCCCCGTAAATTTTTATCATTTCGCGCATCTCTCTCGAAAAATCTCGTCCTACCCGTTTTCCTCCCCGTCCATTTTCTCGTCACGGTTGACTATTTTGCAAGGCTCGATATTGAAGAATTTCTGAAAAAGAATTCAATGAAAAGTTAAGGACGTCGCGTGATACTTTTTGTGTCGAGAAAGCAGAGAATTCTTGCAGGAAAATCCAAGGAGGAAAATTCTTAAGAAATATCGTTTCTTAATCCAAGAGGCATCATGTGCTGCTCACTCTTGTTCTCAATTTCATTAAGTTCGGTCGTCCTCCTTAAAGTTCGTTTCTGTGGACAGGCTACTATGGTTAAACTTCTTTCCTTTCAATTCTCCAGTGCTCATCGGCGAACGTGTTGAGTGAACAGCCCACCACCACGTCGCGTCTCCCGTCTCTTTCTATCCACCCACGAGAGAAATGAAATCAGCCAACCGCCCCGACATCCGCAATCGCAATCTCGCGTCTCCATTTCAACTTCCGCTCTTGAGAATTTCGAAATTAAATTTGGCGCCTCGACGAGCCTTCCAATCGATCGGTACATTTCACGCTCGAACACTCCCGTTGTCAGACTGCAACGTCGCGCGTTCCTTCTGCTCATCCATTTTCCTTATTCCCGCGACCACGGGAGATGGAGAAATTTCTCTGGAAAATTTCAGGACATGCTAGATTGGCCGACACCTTTGGTACAACATCACATGGACAAACTTTTACCCTTAATCTCTGATAAAACCGACGATTAATTCCATTACACGATATGGTGTTCATCGAATGCACCCTGGAGAATTTAATAATGTTCCTAAATTCCAAAGGTCCCCAAGTGTCGACACTTCGAAGTTGTACTCGAGAGTAGCAAGTAGAGAAATGATCTTTGCCCTTGCAGGAAGAGATGGAGGATCGGCCACGAATCTCGACCCTTCTCAACAGCCTGGCCAACTACAGCAACACTATTCCAGCGGCGACCGATCCGGACAGCAAGCCAGCACCAGTGGCAGGTGGTGGAGCACGAATGGGCACCCTCATCGGCGTCTTCCTACCTTGCATCCAGAATATCTTCGGTGTGATTCTCTTCATTCGTCTGACGTGGGTGGTGGGCACCGCGGGTGCCATCCAGGGCTTCTTCATCGTCCTTTGCTGCTGCTGCGTGGTGCGTAAACAGAGCACCCCTCGATTAACCGGTGAAGAAGTCCCATGAGTAGCAAGCCCGGATCACCCGCCAGGGTGTTCCTTGCCAAACTAGGGGAGTTCGTAGACTCGCTGGCGCCGGCGCCGGAACAATTAAATCTCCCCCACGTGGGTGACACGAAGAGTAGACGCGCGAAGGAGTGGGTGGGTAATTGAGTTCCTCCTGATGGTATTATACAGTGAGCGCTGGTTCACCGGGTAGTATCTCGGGAAGCTCGTTTGTATTTTCTCGTAAGATAGTTCGCCTAATCGTAAGTGTTTGAAAGAGCTTGGGAGAAAACCGTATGGGACGTGGAAGGAGAGCTGAAGTAATCAGATCCTCAGATCAGAGATGGGCTCTTCATCGGCACGAAGTGCTCAAGGAGATTTCAGCAAGTAGTCATGTACTTGCCTGTAACAATTTCGTATTCGTGGCTCTGAGATAGACGTTTCAAGTATTAACATGTAGGACACGCCTCACGACAACGCGAACCATTTAATTATTTCTCACTTCGACAGACAATGCTGACTGCCATTAGTATGAGTGCCATCGCTACCAATGGCGTGGTACCCGCAGGTGGATCCTACTTCATGATATCGAGAAGTTTGGGTCCAGAATTCGGTGGTGCTGTGGGTATGCTGTTTTATACCGGTACCACCTTGGCCGCTGCCATGTACATCATCGGGGCAGTTGAAATTGTCTTGGTAAGCTCTCGCTTTAAATCTCTTCGAGATGAATATCATTTCGCAAAGTCATTTTAATCCATTTAATCTTGTTACAGACCTACATGGCGCCCTCGTTAAGTATATTTGGCGACTTTACGAAGGACGCGAATATAATGTACAACAACTTTCGGGTCTACGGGACGTGCCTGCTGATGGTGATGGGCACGATCGTCTTCGTTGGCGTGAAATTCGTCAATAAGTTTGCCACGGTAGCCCTGGCGTGCGTGATACTCTCTATCATAGCCGTCTACGTCGGGCTGTTCGTTAATTTCAACGGGAACGAGTCACTGAAGTTCGTAATTGCTCAACCTACTCTAAGCGCATTTTCGCGATCACCGCTTGAAATTTCTATCAAATCCTCTGGATAAAGTAATTTACACGTGTCATGAGATCAACGTGGTATTAATATCGTTATGGTACATTATAAAACACTTTTCACTACGTACTGTTAAGGTAAGAATCATTCTCTGTTTAGAATGTGCATCCTTGGTAAACGTTTGCTAAAGGATTTGGACGTCTTAACTCAGTGTAACAAGGATGTGATGGGTCGGTTGCATACTTTATATTGCGGCAACACTACCAGTACCACCAAGTGCGACCCTTACTATATGGAGAATAATCTAACAATCGTTAATGGAATTCGTGGACTTGCCAGCGGAGTCTTCTTGGGTATGCTTGTTTCGTTTCTCTTCCAGTATTGACAATTGTTCGAGCACAAAAAGCTAAAGGAGTCTCAAACTCGCAGAGAACATATGGGACAGCTTCCAGGAGGAAGGTCAATTTATCGCTTACGGAAGGGAACCGAAGGACGTTGACTTTATGACGGGCTCGTATAATCAGATTCAAGTCGATCTCACTACAACATTCACCATTCTCATTGGCATATTTTTCCCGTCGGTCACCGGTAAGCTGATGTGTCCTGCGTGTTGCCATTACAAGGGTACGGATCTTTTCTAAATCAGTGACTACTTCTCTTAGGAATAATGGCAGGCTCGAACAGATCCGGCGATCTTGCGGATGCACAGAAATCAATCCCGATTGGCACGATCTGTGCAATTCTGACGACCTCCACTGTCTATCTCTCGTCCGTCCTGCTGTTCGCCGGCACTGTGGATAATCTTCTACTACGAGACAAGTTTGGCCAGAGTATAGGCGGCAAACTTGTCGTCGCCAATATGGCCTGGCCGAATCAATGGGTGATACTCATCGGTTCCTTCCTGTCAACCCTGGGCGCTGGTCTACAATCTTTGACGGGAGCCCCGAGACTACTTCAAGCTATCGCTAAAGATGGAATCATTCCGTTCCTGACACCCTTTGCCGTTAGCTCGAGCCGTGGCGAACCCACCAGGGCCTTAATTTTAACAGTGATAATCTGCCAATGCGGAATTCTCCTTGGAAATGTCGACTACTTGGCCCCCTTGCTCTCCATGTTCTTCCTCATGTGTTACGGCTTCGTCAACTTGGCCTGCGCCCTGCAGACCCTACTCCGGACACCCAACTGGCGACCACGCTTTAAATACTATCACTGGAGCCTGTCCTTCTTGGGTCTTGCCCTTTGCATTGCTATTATGTTCATGACCAGCTGGTATTACGCTCTTCTGGCCATGGGCATGGCTGGATGTATATACAAGTACATAGAATATCGCGGAGCGGAGAAAGAATGGGGTGATGGTATTCGAGGCTTAGCTCTATCAGCTGCTAGATACTCGTTGCTCAGACTGGAAGAAGGTCCGCCACACACCAAGAACTGGAGGCCACAGATCCTGATACTCGCCAAGCTCACGGACGATCTCGTGCCCAAGTATAGAAAATTGTTCGCATTTGCCAGCCAGCTCAAGGCCGGCAAGGGTCTGACAATTTGCGTGAGTTGCATAGGCGGTGATTATACTCAAAACTCGGGAGAAGCTCTTGCTGCTAAACAAAGTCTGAGAAAAACCGTGGTGGAGGAGAAAGTTAAAGGATTCGTGGATGTTCTTGTTGCTAAGAACGTTATCGATGGTCTCAGCTCCCTCATCCAGACCACCGGACTGGGTGGTATGAAGCCCAACACCGTGATCCTTGGATGGCCCTATGGTTGGAAGCAATCCGAGGATGAGAGAACCTGGCGAGTCTTCCTACAAACCGTCAGGAGCGTAGCTGCCGCCAGGATGGCTTTATTGATTCCCAAAGGGATTAATTTCTTCCCTGACTCCACGGAGAAGGTCGTTGGAAACATCGACGTTTGGTGGATCGTCCACGACGGTGGACTACTGATGTTACTGCCCTTCCTACTGAAGCAGCATCGTACTTGGAAGAACTGCAAAATGAGGATCTTCACCGTGGCGCAGATAGAGGACAATTCCATTCAAATGAAGAAGGATCTCAAGAAGTTCCTGTATGATCTTAGGATTGAAGCTGAAGTCGAGATTGTAGAAATGGTAATACTTATTTTAGTCACGGCCGAGCTCGCGAATAAATGGTAGTGTCCATAGCTAGAAATTAATAAGCAAGGGCTATTATGGACACAACACCGATATTTGACATTCCATCGTAATCCCCTTAAAAAAAGAACCTGTAGCATTTATCAAGAATGAAATAAAATGCAACAGATGGACTCTGACATTTCCGCCTACACCTACGAGCGTACCCTGATGATGGAGCAAAGGAATCAAATGCTGAGGGAGCTTCGCCTGAACAAGAAGGAGTCCCGCGGAGTGGTAAGTGTTCATAAGGGATATAAAAGGACAAAAGAAAGAGGGAAGGAAAAAAGTTAGACTAGAATATGTACATACAGTTGTTTTATTATGAAAAATATACAATAAGCTAAGAAATGCGACTGCGATACTGATCGGACTATGTCTGTTTGTTGCGTGCTTGTCACGGATAAGGTGCAGACATTGGTGGACTTCAACGAGGTACCCGCCGAGGAAAAATTACCTCTGGTTTGTCAGATAACCCCCAGAGTTCCACGGCAACCTACATCCTGTCTTCATTCGTCTCCATCGTCGATAACAATCCTCGTATCCCCGTCCTTCGATTTCATATAACAGTCGCATTCTTTTCGTCGATTGCAACAAATCATCCGTGGAAGTAGACTGTCGTGCGCTCCCGTAGATGAAGTATAATCTAAACGAGCATGCATCTCGCAGACCGTAATGGAATATACGTGGCCGGGCCGCCGACAGTTTGCTCCACTCGCCTCACGGCATCAGGAACTCCTGTCCCAAGAAGTTTCAGCTTTGATTGGCACGTTCATTTCAAATGCTTTCATAGAGATCATGTTTGGCGATCATAGTGCTTTGAACGCTAGATTTTAGTGGTCTTTCGACTAAGCTCGACTTCTGTCTCCCGCTAATGTCCGGGACGCCGCGTTCTCGCGTGATTTGCCACCAGCTTAAATCAGTTGCCGTGATACAGGTGCAGGCGATCGTCGACAATCTTCACAACGCGGATGTCAAGCCGGACGTCAAGGTGGACGTGAAGATAGCGAGCAAGGTCAGATTTGAGGAACCGGGTAGCCAACAGAATCCAAACGCCGACGAGGCTCAAGAGAAACTCGTTCAGGAGACCGAGTTGAATAGCAAGGATTTGGAGGCTGGTGGTGATGCCAGTGCCGAAAGGACGGAGGAGGCGAAAGAACATCAGGACGAGGAAAGCAAGCTGATTGGCGGTTCACCCAAGCAGGACAACAGGGAGAACAAGGAAAAGGAGGCGATGGCGAGTGAGGAGAACAAAGGCGGTAGTCCAGAAACCAAGAAGACTACCATCACGCCGTGAGTGCCGACAAATTGTCCGGCTCACTTGTCCAGAACGATGGGAATAATAATACTAACGTGCTTTTCAGGGATGAAGGGGACGTGAGGCGTATGCACACCTCTGTCAAGTTGAACGAAGTAATCGTCAATAAGAGCCATGACGCTCAGCTGGTTATCCTTAATCTTCCTGGGCCACCCAGAGATACAAAGATGGAACGTGAATCAAATTGTATCCTTTTTATTGTTTTCTACATCGAGACTACGCCATGACGCTTTTCTTAACCCTTTGACTGCGGCGCGCTCTTGGATGAATCCATCAATATGGATGGCGCGCTTTTCGCATGTCAGTCGTTGCGACTGATTGTCCACTGACTAGTGACCAAAACAGTACCCGAAAATTTGATACCATTTTTAGGGTTTAAAAAATAATAATGGCAAATAAATTAAAAATATCAATTCTTTTTATTTATCTTAACCGTTTGACTGCCACGGGTCTTCATTATTTGCCAATTAAAAATTGCCAAGCGGCGCGATAGCGCTTGTCTCATTCCATGTCGAAAAGTGCCAAGAAGCTCGATCAAAGAACAAAGAATTATTTAACGAAAATTACAAGTGCTAAATGAAACAAGTAGTAACTTTAATTTAGTACTTGTAATTTTCATGAAATAATTCATTGTTTTCTAATGTAATTGTTTCACATTTAACAAAATTCTATTATCTGATAATTGTCGATTCTCGTACGCACGTTATTCACTACACTAGCCGCCCTAGCCTAACTAACTCTACTCGACATACCGGACAGCATTGGATTGTCATTAATCATGAAGGCAGTAGGTGGTTGTGCCTATCATATTTTTCGACCCTAGCCGAACTAACTCGAACCCAAATTATCATAAACACCCTATAACACCTTTATTACTGTAAGTTATAGTAAAAAAAATACAGAGGCCGTATACATATTTACGCCTTTCGTATATATTAATGGATTTGCGAGGGCGTACATATACGCCTTTCGTATATATTGATGGACTTGTGTAGGCGTATATATACACCTTTAGCAGTCAAAGTGTTAATATCTATACGTGTCGCGAGACTGTCGGATTACATTGCATTTCGTATTAAATTGTCCTTAATCGCACGTGAACAGATATGGAATTCCTGGAGGTCCTCACCGAAGGTTTGGAAAGGGTACTTATGGTGCGGGGAGGCGGACGGGAAGTGATCACCATTTACTCGTGAACTGAACTCTGGAAGATGGGAAAAACCACCGCTTCAGAGCAGAAGGAGAGATCTAGTTTACTTCTTAAAGACCTAAATGACTTTACCCTATGGAATATGCTGCCCTTGTGTCACTGGCCGCGCAAGTACTTGCGCTGCACGATGTGAAATCGAAACTGTCCGATAGAGAACTGAGATTACCGAGAATGGAAAAGAGAAGAGGACGGAGAAGGAAAGAGCCGGACACGCCGGCGATGGTGAGGTAATTGAAATAACGATCTGTAACCAGACTAAGAACACAGGGCCCGTGAACGAATGGAAGACCAAATGGAAGGGGCAATGCAAGGGAGGGAGAAAATAATAAAAGGGCACAAGCCGAGGCTCGCCGTCTATTCCTCAAAGACGAGACCCCCACCTGCCCAAATAGAGGAGCAAAACAAGCAGCCAAAAGCGATATGCCAAAGGGATAGGTGTCCTTCGAAATGAATTTCATCTAAGATAGAAACGTAGTGCGTAAAAATTATTTGTACAGTTTAGCAGTGGAGTCTAAGACTAAGAGTCGAATCGCGCGGTGTGTTAATCGATTTCGTGGCTCGCTCGTGCGTGAGGGGACGATGGAGCGAGTCGAGAGGATAAAAATTCAAGACCAGAGAAAACTCTTCGTGGTGAGTCCAAAAGTATGGCGGGAAGAAATTTGCCCGATGAAGGAGAAAGGCCCTCGTAAGTCGAAGGAAGGACACGAACGGGATCCGGAACGAAAGAAGAATGGGCTGGGTGGAGGAAGAGAGAGAGAGAGAGAGAGAGAGAGAGAGAGAGAGAGAAGAGCAAGAAAATTCCCTCTGAATCGTATTTTCATTGAAACCGAAATCAAAATTTTTGGTCCGAGGCTAAGGTCGAAGCATCTACGAAACCACTGCCAGAATACTTTCTAAATGCTTCGCGTTTAACCAAAGACGCGAGAGGCTCATTTTTCTACATGCATTGTCGTTTATATAGTGATGATAATAGATAATGTATAATTCTACTGCTTATAGAGGTAACTAGGGTAGCCTAGATGTAGAGCGCGTGCTAGCGACTGTTAACGATTTACTCGATGTATAATGGAACGAGGAAAACCGAAGAGAGGAGCCATAAACCGATGGAAGCGAGGGAAGATGAGAATTTGTCGAAGAGAAGGAACACACGCTAAAACGCCAATCGATGCACCACCCCTTTCGTTCTCCGAGACCCAAGAGAATAATCTTGTTATCGTGCGAACTCTTTTATCACCTTCACTCTCGCGCGCATTTCTACTGTCCATGGCCTACCCGGTCGTAAGTAGCCACAAGGGTATGTTCTCGAACTCTTTGCGAATACGATGGAACACCAAGTGTTTAAAACGAAAAAAAAAAAAAAGAAATGGGCGGAACCGTAGTCTTAGCAATTAATCGCGTTAAGGCACACACCCTCTTCTCGTTACCATCCCCTCCTGCGGCGGGGGTGAGGAATGGAGTGGCAGTGGTGTTGGGCCACGCGTGAGGGCTCGATGCCAAAAGAATGATTTAAGAAGCGCGGTTGCCACTCTCCAGGCGTAAAGGCGTCCCACCGACAATACGGTAGGACCGATACCGTGGCGTTAGCATTAATTGTAATTAATATTGCATTAAGTAAGTGTCGTCTGCATGTCACATTTCACGCGCGCTCTCTCCGACCGCGTCTCCATTTAGATAGGCACTATCTAATGCGTATATAAATATTATACATACGAGACACATATAAATACATACACCTTACATATAAATATATACATATATGCGTAAGTATGATATACATATAGTTCACTCTGATTGCAAGGAACATGGAAACGAGCCGCTTGTACGATGAGCAATGAACATCTCCTAGTATTGTCGCTGTGCAATTCGCTTGTTAAAGAAAAAAAAAGAAGAAGAGGGAAAAGAGGGGAGAGATCGAGATCAAGATCTTGGATCAATCCGAGCACCGTTCATTGTATAGTACATTCAAAACTCGTGAAGAGAATCCAACACGGACACACACACACGCGCGCGCGTACACACGGAATACACACGCGTACTTTGTTTTAAGAGACAGAGACACGGTAGAGAAAAGCACACGAAAAGCTCACTATCAACTACCATGAAAGTGTAATGGACTAAGTACTCCAGGGATCGTGATTAACTATTAATCGCGTACCTGCTAGTTTAGAAAATATTAATATCTAATATGGAAAATCGAAGGAGGCGAAGAGAGAGAGAGAGCAAGAGAGAGAGAGAGAGAGAGAGAGAGAGAGAGAAAGGGGGGATGGCAATCATGCGAATATATACACGTCAGTGTGTTTAATATCCATTGTGTCCGAGTAATTCTAAGCTGAATTTTGTCCTTTTATCGTTCTATCTACCTCTTCGTCATCGTGCGTTACAGGAAACGGCACTCTAATTCGGATCGCATGGTGGATAAAGTGTCTCGCGCATTGTTAGAGCTAAGAAGCGAAAGAGAGAAGATGCCAATGGAAAGAGTACGAGTCTCGAGGTCGGCTCCCAAAAGAGGACAGTGCACGATCTACGTTGAAGAATTTTCGAAGCGGAGCGTAGAAGCAATACACGTATATTGGGGTTGATGAGTATTCTCCAGTGGACGGAGAAGTGAAGAGCCATGGGCCGCCGTTCTACACAGCGTGGACACCTGGCGTTTAGATTAAATATCCTAGGATTTATAAAATTATCAATTATCATCCTCTCTCGGGCCACGTGGCCGGTGCGATTTGTACTTTATAATTTTAATACGTTGATTCATTGTGGATTGCATATATTTTATGGTGTACTTACATATTCGATAGGCATTGGCGCTGCATAGTTTATACGTGACATGTTGAACATGAAAGATTTTATCGACGTGGAGAGAGGTGGAGGTGGGGACGGTCGAAGGAAGTAGACAAAACTGTTGCAGATATATTGCTAAAGTGTTGTACATAAATAGATAGGATAAATAAGAAATGGATCATTGGAGATAACTGGGCGAAGGCGCGTAGGAGGTAGAAAGGTGCAACAAGGTGGGGAGAATGGGCGATGATATACGAAAGAACAAGATAATAGAATGATTATTTTCAAATGTCTCTTTCATAGATCGAAACAGTATTGCAGTACGCGCTACTGCCGCTTTAATATTTTACTACGTCGTATATTTACTTTCTCGAATGCACAATGATCACCGGTGTACACGCATACATAACGTGTAAAAGGAAAAGAAAAAAAAAGAAGTTATATATATATATATATACATACATACGAAAAATTATATAACTGCAAGCTTGGCATTCGTCTGAGCGTAGCGTGGCGTTTGCGGATGCATTTCGTTGTGAACGGAATGCATTTGGAATTAAATCACCTCTAGGCTGTGAGATGCGAGCTAAGCAGCAGATAAACTTGCTCGAAAACCTCAATCATATGTGTCAAATCAAGTAAATCTAACTTTTAACTTTAATCTATAAATGAGACTTAGACCTTACCAAAGCTCCCTTTTTCCAAAATTATTCTCACCGACCGAGACTTACCTTATTTCTCTTGACTTTCGAGCTCCTATTGTTGACGAGAAGATACAATGATTTATTGATTATTCCACGTCAAATGGAAACCTTAATATAGTCTAATAAATGAATAAAAAAAGATGTTATAAAGAAACTATATATATATAAAATATATATATATATAATACAAGATAATATATTTGTAGATAACAAAACTTTAGTCGTCTGGATAGTATATAGAGTCAATACTGTGAAATACCTATTAACTTACCTATCTATACCTTAGATAATAGGCAATGATACTTGTAATTAACTTATAAAAAGTGAAGTATATGAATGAAAAAAAGTATACTGCGATAAGATCGATTAACTAAATAAAGAATATACCTAACTTCGAATTCGAGCTTATGTCTATCTTATTTCGGTGAATTTTTATTATTTATACACAATTTTCAGTATACGTGGACATGTCGCATTTGTAGATTCGTAACTTCGTATAGTCGATTAAAATAGACGAATCCATAATAGACAGCTACTGTTCGCCTGATTTGCATTTCGCGAGATAAGGTGATTGCACCGTGCGCTCTGTGACGATGCGCATGCGCGTGTAATAAATCGGCTAATCCACTATTTGTATAGACATTTCGCGCACGCGCACCTGGCCAAATCGTACCAATTTATAAGAAATCAAATCTGATTTGACTAAAATTTGCTGAAATAAAACAGGATGGAATAAGAAACACTTTCTTTAGCCTATGTAAAGTAAGAAAACTCATTTCTAATGACGCTGCGATAATTAACAGCCAAGAAGAACGTAAACGCGAGAAATCCTTTGAAATCACGTGGAATAAGTAATTATTGAGTCCAGTAGACACAAAATTTACACCCCAAAAAAAAATGAATATCTCGATAAATCGGTATTTGATAAGAACATATTTATTCTATATGTTTATTGTGACATGTGTATTTTACATATATGTATATGTATGTCGCGCAGGCTACATCGGCGTAGGAGCCTGGTAGGAGGCAGTTGTCGGCAGTTGTCGGCCACCAGCCACCACTGGCACGAGTAAAAAGAGATGATTGAGCCATCGAGCGAATAGCGCTACTCGTGTGAACATAATTCATAGAAAACATATTATTATACAGGAAAAACCGTTCTTGCGTACCCGTTCGAAATGTCGGGACCGATGGGACCGAAGTGGAAAGGTGGGTATGCTATGAAATATCTAACATGATTTAATCGACTACAGTGGCTTGTGACATAATAACTGACTAACCTCACTCTTTCGTATTCTTGTTATTATTTGATATAGGTAGGTGAAATCGTACGTATAGAGTTCGTACCATCTGCGAATCCTCCAAGATACAATCGTATTTCATTTGTATACGTTTATGTTATACAGTTCATTTATAACTCTCT
Source organism: Tiphia femorata (assembly GCA_944319695.1). NCBI lineage: Eukaryota > Metazoa > Arthropoda > Insecta > Hymenoptera > Tiphiidae > Tiphia > Tiphia femorata. The sequence goes on along the minus strand of OX090904.1, from coordinate 1,381,302 downwards.
ATCTAAAAAGTCTATTCTGTACGCGTTGAAATTAAGTTATACATTAACTCATTGACTTGGTCAATGAATAATATCTATTTGATAATATGATTGTAGTGAATACAATTTTGAACGCGTATCTTATGCTAAAGTGTTTACAATTGCAGATGAATACCTGGCAGACCTCGAGAAAGACAATGAATCGCATACGGCGGGTGTTAAGGCCATTACTCTTGGGCGGAGGTTAACCGATGAAAGAGAACGTTTAATTGGTATGACAGATGAAGAACGTGCTTGGCGCAAGAAATATCTACAAAGTCAAATATTGGACCACGATGAACCTAGATATACGGAGCATTATTATAAAGAGCGTTACAATGCTATTAGAAGGTTTTATAGATATCCTATGGACCAAATAGAAAATGCTTTGAGTAAAATGCTGGTACTTGTTATATTTTATTGCTATACCGTGATTATGAATGCAACCTATGACTTAAGAGTGAACGAATACACATTTCAAATTGATAATAACATAACTACTTTCAGAATCCAACGAAGGGATACGTGATTCGACATATACTTGCCAAGTCTGCATTCATCGTATTTGGAACATACTTTACATGGTATCATTTGAAATATAATCGACATGTAAGTATGATTTAATAATATACGTTGCAGCTATATGTAAATAAAAAATTATTGTGCCAGGTATTACTGTGCTGTACCACATAATTCTTATGTGTGTGTTTTTTTCAGCATTGGACAGACGTCGGAGGTTGGAGGATCTCTGAGGCGCGTGTTAAAATGTATCCAGGAGATCCCAACTATCCCAATTGGGACAAACGTATAGAAGGCAAATTATACGCTGTAGACGATTTTGATAAATCTCCTATATAAAGTGCAACACAAGTTGTACACAAATTAGTGGATTAAATATGATTGTTAGATAAACGTTATAATAAATTATGCTATTATTTCACAAAAATATTATAAATGTTTTCCTTTCGATTCATTAGAAGGATATTACAAATTAATGTTTGATCCTGTTCAGCACAGCGCTACTGTAGTATGTTTACAGGGTTTACAGCATATATGTAATATTACTATATTGCTAATGGACTGAAAAGGCGACGCAAACACCACGGTGCAGACATATATCAACCTCTCACTCTCACTTCGTACTTTCGGCGCAACTGCGCATGCGTGCGTTCTATGGAGCTGCTAACACATGCGCATTATGTTCGAAAGTACGAATGTTCTGTCTCACTTTCTCGGCGCCGCTCTCGTTTATAGAAAAGATACGTGGCTAGCAATATAGGCGTATTACATATATGGTTTACAGAAAGTACAATGAGAGATAAAAAGTAAGGTTAGGATCCCAATTTAGTAATTTCAATGCATTTCAATGCGACGACCGAAACGTTTGTGTTTGTGACCAACTGTGTGTGACCATGCGGCTACAAAACAATTTACACCCTAGACCATATATACATGGACCGCCAGTTGCTTACTTCACACGTGTCGCCAACATCTCGAGCGCCGCATGAGGTACGTGGCAAAAGAGGAAACTATCACATGTATGATAGGGCACAGGACAGACATTTTTCTGGCGACACAGATAAAAAACCTTATTGTACAAAATCAATGCAAAGAAAATTGTATTTCATTTCAGTTGAAATGTATTACGCTTCAAAATAAAATAGCTTATTTCTCAATTTCTATTTGAGACATATTTGATCAGAAACTGGTTTATATTTAATTATATTAAAGAATTGTTCTTGTGAAGACTAAAGGAGATAGGAATAAATATAAATAAAAAATTCATGTCGTAAAAGAACACCATTAAATATTTTATTGGCCATTAAATAATATTTGTTTTGTAAAATTGTGCCTGATGTAATTAGATACCTCTTCGCGTGTATATACTTTGCCCATATAATAAAATTTGATTTTTAAATAACATTGGATTATTAATTTTATTAAGGCATACTTATGATTTTCTAATGGTCCTAAATTATGTATATGAGTATTAAAATTTATGAATAAATTATTTAAATTTAAAGTACGTAATACTGTATTTTGAATTTTATAAAAAGAATGTTTTTCTGTGATTTTTTTGTTTAAGACGCACAGTTTAAAAATTTGTTCTGCTTGTATGCACACAACATTTGTATCATGTGCAGGGTAATGCAAATACCCTGCAGATTTGCGTTTAATAAATTCTGATGTTGTGCGTTTACTATCCTGTAACAGTTGAATACAAATGTCACATTGTATAATTTTTAAAATTTGCATTTCAACATATCCTGCAATATATGCTGTACTGTGCATATTAGCTGTGTTTAATATGGGTAATGGTACATCTTTGACCATTAAGTCTGTATCTATATTTTCTTCTAAAACATTTTTCCTTCGAGAAGGTATTGTCAGTATATTAATCTCTTCCAGATTTGTACAGTTGGCAGAGGCAGAAGATTTCACTTCATTGTGGTGTAATAATTTCTTGTACGCTGCTGAGAAATGTGTGGTGCTAGGGTTATTATTGTAACCACCCAGAGATCGTATACAGGAGAAAAATGTTTCTAGATGATCTTGCGATAATTTGTACGTTAACAAATATTTCAGTGCATGTCCATCGACAAAACGTTCATAAATTGTCAGTACACTTTTTAGATTGTTAATAAACCCTATGAATCCAGTTTTTGAACGACTATGGATGACAAGAGGGCCGTTTTCTGTACACTTTATGTTTGAAAAGTATTCAATTGCTTGTTGAATGAAAATGTACACTTTTTCAAATGTACTTGCCATTATTGGTTGTTTAAACCCGTATGCTATTAAACTTCTCGAATTTAAAATATCGAATGCGGTGTTTACCATACGTATAAATCGTGTAGTAGCTTCACTATTAACAAAATGTGGATGTTTATCGTATAAGAGTTGCTCAATTGATGTAGCGACACTTTCGCTGAACACTTGAGCAGCAAGCTTGACGTTCATCTTATTTTTGAACCAGGCAATATGTTTTTTATTTATTTTGTTAGCTAAATGAAAGCATCCGTGATCCTGAATTTTCACTAAGTTTTCAACAAATGCCCATTGTATGGCAATGTTATTTGCATCATATAAAATGCCTTTGCTAGCTAACGTGTTTCTTATTAGCTTTAACATATGTGCTGCATCGAGAATTATGTGTACATCATAATCATCTGTCGGATGTTTAAAGAATGCTTTGCTATTATATATGTCAGCTGACAGAGCTGTACACATTGCCAGATTTGCTGCACATCCATCAAATGTCATTGCTACAATACAAACTCCTGTAGGAGCCAGAAATTGTAGGACCTGCATTGTAATATTTGCTTTTTCCTCAGCAGTTAATGAATTAATGAAAAAATACGCTACTGGAATCTTCCACCTATCATTGACTCCATTTAATAAGTACACTAGAGCATTGTTAGCTGCAGGAAGCTCGTGATCTCTTGGTATTGATGTACCCATGTCAATATACCCAACATATCTTTTCTCTTGATGATTCCATGCTATTTCTTTTCGAATTGCCATTTCGTCCATCATCAAGCATGCATAAATTTTCTTGTGCTGTGATTTTCTTTTCAAAATCTCGTGAGCTTCTTCACTTAATCCTGGAGCTCCATGCATATGGCTATACCAGCTCCTAATTGTGGAAGCAGCAGGCAAATTGTTTTTAAATCTTTTTCTCACATAATGGTATGCCCGTGGACTATAAAAGTTTAATGTCAATGCAAATGCACGAAGCTCTGGTGTGTATTTTCCCTTTAACTTTCCATTTCCTATTACTCTATGAAGATCATTCTCAGCAACTATCTACACATTATAAATAGAAATTTTACAAGCAACCATTTTCTGTATCTAACTTCATTTAGGCAAGTGCGCTAAGAAGCATTAGATTGTACATCATGATTATTCATTTATAAACATTCCATTGGTTGCCAATGTTTCTGAAACTATACCTTTAAAACATCAGCAGCATTCGAGGAAAGGCGCCCACTCTTTTTAAGCTCATTGACAATTTTAGTAATTGTGGCAATTCTCTTCTGCGAACGCTGTTTATGTCTTCTTAAAGTTTTAATTGCTACTGATTGTTTACTAATTCTTCCCTGCAAGACTCTTATGCACTCTCTTAGATTTGTTGGCGACATATTTTGGAGTTTATGTTCACTAATATCACCAGCATATCTTATGCTTCTGTTAGAATTATGTGAATCCTGAGGCAGCTCAGGCATATCATTTCCATCATTGTGTGCTACTGACATTTCTTCCTTAAGAATTGGTACATCCGCACTTGAAATAAAATGTGCATTAGTCAATCCACAAGTGTATAAGTTTATTACAAACAAATTTATTGTAACCTGATACTTACTGGGTGGATGAAGCAACCGTGTCATTTTCTAAACTTGCTATATGTTCTTCATTGTTAATGTCCTGTAACATTCACATAAATTGTTCGGTATAAATTCTAAATAACGATCTTTACAAATATTTTGTTGACCTTACTCTTACTTACCCGGTCAGTCAAAAATATTGTTGGAAATGCAGTTTCGTTAAGTTTTACTTTGCCGAATCCTACTTTTGTAAAGCAGGATGGTGTAAAATGTTTTGAACATATTCTAAAGTAGTTGCCAAATTTTTCAGTTTTTGTCCGTCCTGATAATATTTGCATCCAGCGTTGTTTTGTTTCTTCCTTTTTAGGAAAACTACAAAATATTTCAGAAGACTATGATGCAAACAGGTTATACATCTTTTTACATAACAATAACTGATACATACGTGTGCATGCCTATTTTCTCAGTTTCTTCTGAATTGCTGCAATTTTTTCCTGAATTACAGTCTTTAATTCCACAATGATATGGCATTTTTACAGTTGGCGTCGTTAGCAGTCGTTAGCGTCTACCAGCGTCTTTGTATCCGTGTAGTTAAAATACACACTGCACTTTGTGCCGGTGAAGCCACGTGTAACTGCCTGCAACTCTGCTCGTGACTGCCCGTAACAGTTAACCGTTACAAACGGTTTCAAATCGTTATTTATCGTTATTTATATGGATTAGGTTAGGGACAACAATCATGTACGCCGTTTTGAACCATTTTGAACATTTGCGTTCTCTCTAAAGATAGCTTCGAGTGTAGTTCGCCTGTTGCCACGTACCTCATGCGGCGCTCGAGATGTTTGCGTCAGATTTTAGCACAGCAAGCATAGGCCGCTGGCGGTCCATGTATATATGGTCTAGGATTTACACTGCTTCCTACGGCACCCTTTCCAACAACGCGGCTACAGTCGGTTCGGTCGTCGCATTGGAATGAGACCTTAAAGAATTTTCATGACGAATGGTTACCATCAAGTATGGCGGTAATTAAAAGATAAATGAAAACAATAAACAATTTTGGTTACGATTAATATCGGAACACGAAATGGCAGAAATTCCACTAAGTCTTGGCGAAAAAACTTTTATACTTCACGGAGTAGACGTGCGTAAACTTTCTTCCTTCACAATGTAGCATAGAAATGACAACAAAAGCGCACGCGTATTTCAAAACAATCTACTTTTCTCATTAACTAAAGTGTGTATCGTTTAACTTTTTAGGCCGACTTCAGAAATGACGGTAGGAGTAGATGTGAATACCGTTCGATGGAGCTCGAAACAAATTTAATGCAGCAAACTCACGGCTCGGCACGATTGCGTATAGGAAATAGCGATATACTCGTCGGCGTTAAAGTAGAAGTCGACACTCCTACTGTTGATAAACCGGAAGAAGGAAAATTGGAATTCTTTGTAGATTGGTAATATACAGAATATGAATATGTTTCTAAACCAAATTCTCCGCAGTATCTATATCTCGATGGTTAAATAAGAATGGAATTCCGATAGGCGAATGGAGAACAGAAATGTGACAAGCTCCTATCGTTCCACCATACTGTAAAGATTATTGGCGAATCTATCGTTCTATGGCGTGTTGACAGATGGTATACTTTTCAGTTCTGCAAATGCTACGCCCAACTTTGAAGGTAAAGGTGGAGACGATCTAGCAGCGGAAATAAGCACCATCTTGTCCTTAGCGTATCAAGCGTCCGATGCATTTAATCTAAAACAATTATGCATTTGTCCTCGTCAAAAGTGTTGGAAGATATACGTAGATATCTTGGTGCGTTTATTGCAATGAACTCCTTAATATGACAACTACGTATACATATCGACACGATATTCTATAATTTTATAGATTCTTCAATGCGGAGGAAACCTTTTTGACGCAGTAGGAGTTGCGGTAAAAGCCGCCTTATATAGTACAGAAATTCCAAGAGTAACGGTTACTAATTTAGATGCCGGGGAACCCGACCTAGAGTTAACAGATGATCCTTATGACTGTATAAAATTAGATGTTACAACGTACCCCATTATTATAACACTATGTAAAGTAAGTTTTGCATCTTACGAGAAATTAGCATTAAGTGTTTTTACATCTGGAACAATATTGTTGCAGATAGGAGATAATTATGTAGTGGACCCAACGTTGGAAGAAGAAATGTGCACAGCAGCCAGCCTAGTTATGTCTATAATTCCAAATGGGCATGTGACATCGATAGTTAAATTAGGCTATGGTAGTATGCTACCTAGTACTTTGGTGAAGATGTTAGAGGTAACGTACAGTTTCACAAATAATCTTCTTGGCCGCACTCTGCTTTGTATGTAAATTATAGTGTGTACTAAAAGATTTACGAAAATTTGTCCTTGAAGATGGGCACGGCGATTGGCCTTAAATTAAATAATGCCCTGAAAGAAGCTCTGATAGAAGAAACTAAACATGGCAGAAATAGGCAGATATTTGGATTCCTCAGGTAAAATATATGGCACGCGCTAGCTAATAGAAAAAAAAAGAAGGTAAATCAAAATAATTCTGTGAAAATACATTATTATCGTCGTTTCGTCATCGTTGTTAAAATTCTGGCATGTGTGAAGAACGCGTGTACTGTATGCAATTGTAATAAAGATTGTAAAATAATACCTAAATACCTACTTAACATTTAATTGTAAGATGTAAAACAGATGGATATAATATTTGAAAATGCGTCACAAGCCGGGACGCTTCCTAAAAGTTTAATTAATTGGTGTCTAGAAGTGTACCAATAAAATGTTTTCACTTTTAGAAATAAATGGATTAATCCTGCAATGTGTAACATCCCGGTGAGATTTAGGTGACAGTTTATTATTCTTTTGTCCCGTTCTCTTTACTTCTAACAGCACATTCCTACTCGAAATAATGAGACTCTCTGGTCCGTATCGAGACTTTACGTCGGCGTCCGTCTCATCTACCGTGTCTTAATTGCTAATGGCCATCGTAGGGCCAAATAAATAGACGCTGCCTGGCTTACATGTCCGTAGAAACTTCTATTAAGCGCAAATGTATTTTTGAATCATTGTCGAAGCAGTAAAAAATTAATAAATATTGCAAAAGATGATATTGACGCGCCAGGTAATTGCTGTGAGTGCTTTTGTATTGGCCTCTTGGAGATGCAGCAACGGCGAATGGGTGGACATGCCGCAGTTCTCGGATGAAACGAAAATCTACAGGTATTTATGCATGTCAGGTGTTAGTAATATCATATAAAAAATGTTCGAATTATGAGGATACAATATAAAAATGTATTCAAATTTCAGAACACCGTTCCCGAGATACAATCTACAATCCTACAAATCTACTCATGACTATATGTCTAATCAAGTGTCGGGCGAACCGCAAAATTTAAGCGTCGTACGGGAGAACAACAAAACTATAATACGAAATATATCGGAAGACTCTTGGTATCATAAGAATGATCAAAGTTTTGAAGTTTCTGTAACTACGGTTGCGACCGAGGAGAATGTCGGGGCAAAAACCACGAGTGTTAATAATATGGAAACAACAATGCAAGTAAGTCATATTTTCAATGGTCCCAGAATACTTCGCAGTTCAACGAATGTTTCTCCGGGCATCTAAAATGCTCTTTTATTATCAAAGCACATTTATTATTCTTTTCGAAAAGTATTCTTTAAATTCAATTAAACGAAATATCTCGCACCACTCGTATGTTCCGTCGAATCACAGTCGGTCGGACAGGTCACGTGACTACTGCTACTGCATTTAAATCGAGACGCGCGTACCTACAAAGCTAATCACAACTAAAATTTTTATCTTCTAATGAAGTGATCTCTTTTTCAGGTTGAAGATACAATCGGGAAAAACACAGAAGACAAATTATCCTCGTACGTAATCTTGAATACCACTTCAGAAAATAAATCTGTCCCGACTGAAGCAACTACTGAAGAGAGTGCAGAAGAAAAAGGCTTCACGATCACCGATTACTTGCCTGTAGAAGTGCTGAAGAATGTTCATCGCATATTGAAATCGCAGTCCATGTCCTCCAAGGGAAAGCTAATGTTTTTAAAGTCATTCGACAAGGCACTGATGCAAGAGATAGGTGAGTATCAATAAATTTAAATTAAATAAAGATCTAAGACTGTTCGTCCAAATCAGAGTTCCAACTGTCTGCTATAATGGCACCTAATCGAAGAACAAGGGGTACCAGTGATCACTATGATCATGGCTACGAAGATCATGATGAACATGGAGTAGGATTTCCATCGATAGAAGGCGCTTTAATGGCAATATCATTTCTAACCTTTGCCGTGTACCTCGTTCGGCTTGTTATGGTAAATATATTGTTTGCTATTCTATTGTATGCCTACAACAATTCCGCAAAGCAGCAGTACATTTTCATTAAAACAGATTTTATTTGGAAATCATTGTATACAATTGTTTTTTATAACTATGTAAAACATCATTTTTGAGATCCCTATGTGAAATTTTTTTTCTTTGGAAGAAAAACATAAATGTACAAGTAATGCTTTTTTTTCAATAGCTGCCTTACAATGATTGACAAGAAAATTATGACACGATTCGTCTAATAAATGCACATAATATATTATAAAAAAATTAATTCTACGATAGAGCAATGTATTTCAGCTCTTGTTTCGAAATATAAACAACCCGGTACAAACCACTACTGCTGCCACATTATTTCTTGGAAGAAGAAAGCGTTCTGTCGGTGAGCTAAATGATGTTGCTACAAGACTCTTTGACAGCATTGAAAATTTCAAGTCAAAGTATTAATTATATGTTCAAGAATATGTCACCTGCTTCCGATATAGCCCTAGTAATACATGTAAGTAGTATAAATTATGTATATCGTATCCTATAATTACTTCTTGATGATTTTACTATGTCTTAAAGTTTAGCAGTCATTTGTTTTGTATTCTCCGAGCTGGCCGTAAGAATTATGTCCATATACGAACCAGGTGGACGTTCCAATAAGAATGTTTTTAGTTTAGCGATAAGTTGTGCTAATTGTATTTTATCCGCTCGTAGTACTTTCTCCTTTCCAGTCGACAGTACTATAGCTTGTGATTCAAAGTGTGTTAATGTTGTCTTAAAAAGATCAAGTGAAAGACAATATGGATGGAAACAATGAGAATCCCTCTGTAGAATTTTTTCTTCCACTCGTTTTTGACATTCGGTAACAATATTTTGATCCGTTGGTATGCCACAAGTATCATCGTTCCACTGGAAATAAAAGTCATTGTAAAATTTTATTAACAACTCTGTAGTGAGAATTATAATACTTTACCTCGAATAGAACCATAGCAGTAACATATACGGCATCTACAAATGGCAGTATAAGGTTACGTAAAAGATGAAACAGTTTAATATTTTCTCCAATACAGATTAAGTTGCCTGTAATCTGTAAGCATTGTTCTCCTAACAATACTGTTAATACTTCTTTCCATTCAGTGTTAACAACGTCTATGTCCATTTGTGGATATAGTGCAAATTCGGTTGTTAATAAAGATCTAACAAAATAATAGTGTTGCAGAGCCTTATCTGTGAATAAACAGAAGACATTAGAATAGCAAATTCGCGCATTTATTAAGATGTGTATGATAAATGCATGTAGTGATATTCCAGAAAAAAAATTTAAACAAACCAGATTGCATCCCATCTTTTGTAATAGTCAAAGCAAGAATTGAGGGATTCACGAGGAAGGCAAATGTTGCATTTGTGTATATAGCCATATTAATTGCTGGCACAGCTATCCTCATAACTTCTTTTGAAATGTTATGCCCCTTAACTTTCAGAGATGGTGGAACATTTATCGCTTGATGCCTTTCCCTGAGTCTCAGCGTGTTTGATTCATCAAATGTGATTAATTCTTCGTGGGGCTGCATCGCTACTAATATTTCCTTCTTAACATCTTCTGCAGCAATACTATAATATCGAGAAAAGAGATAGATCCAATTATCAATTTTTAGATTTCTTAGATCGTTAACGTAACAATTCTGCATGCACTTACTCATAATCTTCAGGATAAACTTTAGCGTTCATAACAAATCTCATGAATTTCTTGCACCATATGTAATCCTCTGTCAAAGTGTGTATTGTGTAAGGATTTTCTGTACACATTTGAGTTCTCTCATTGAACAGAAGTGCAATTATATTGAAACTTGTGATGACAATATTGCGTTTGTGAGATTCAGTTATCGAGTAAGCCAAATTCTTTATAACCATTTGATCTAATTTGTAGGTAGGATCGAGAATGATTGCTTTGCGATGTGATCTGCCCACAAAACTACTGGCTGGAATTGGCTCCGATATATTAAAAAATACTCGGCCGTATGAATGGACCTTTTGCAGTATAGAAAGAGATCGAAAGAGCCCAGAGGTGGATTCCTTTGGTTTAGGTACACCCATAAGTTCATAAACAAAAAGGAGCTCCTCCGGTGGTCGATCATAGCTGATACTTATAGGTACAAAGTAAATGTCGGTCACATTTCCTTTGACGTAACTCTCGAGAATGGTTGATAATAGCCCTGTTAAAATTGTGGGCCATCGAAAGTAATAAATTTTACTGTACAAAGTGAATTCAGTAAGAATAAGATGCAAAGATATATGTTAATTAAAACTTACCAAATTTTGGGATAATGGACTTCTGACTTCTACTACGTGTACCCTCAATAAAAAACTCAATTGCCCTTCCATCATGCTCTACTAAATTATTCACATAGGCTCGGAATACTGCCTTGTAGAGCATGTCATTAGCGAAAAAACGTCTCATGTAAAATGCACCTGTTTGGCGTAAAAGCTCTCCCACTAAATGCATATGATAAAAATCCATGCCGCTTGCAATGTTGGGCAGTGCCATGTCATAGGAGAAGAGAATGTACGACATCAGGATAAAATCCAAGTAGCTTCTATGAGTCGGTACATAGACATATTGCACCTGTGACGTTCGCATTTGTTGCTTCAATCCAAGTAGAGTACTCTCATTGATGTAAATACTCAGGAAAATTCGTTTAACGACCTTCGTTATGAGAAGACCTAGAACGCATAAATAATCCTTTCTCTAGCCTCCATATCCACTGCAAGTATTATAGACAGTTCTGGCTAAATATCAAATTGCGTATAAGAGATTCCCATAGTTGCTGTTCTAATTTAATAGAAAATTAAGCGATCAAATGAATATTTTAGAGATTTTATTTAAACTTTATAAAATAATAATACATAAATTAGACTTAAGGAAGAAGGGAAGGAAAGCAGGGTGGTGGTGTATGGTGGAAAATGTGCAATAAAGTATAGTTTTCAAATTTCATCTACAAAATAATTGAATAGAATAAAATAATTAGGTAATGTAATTAAAATAGCATGACAAAGGAATGTCAAATCAAAAATCCGCTCAAACGTGCTTTTTTGGTTTAATATCTTTTTATTATTATCTCTATAAGACATTGTGTAAAATTATACAATTTTATATGTGATTTACAAATAGTTTATAAATATATAAAGAAAAGAAGTCTGCGCATTTATATCGTAATTTTTTTTCCGAGCGCAAATACTTCGCTTTCCGAGTAAATTGGCATTTAAATAGGAATGATTTACTCACTACTCACGATAAAAAACGAGCTCTGGCCCGAGCCCGTTCAGTCAATATCTTCGTCGGAATTCATTATCATAAGTTGAAGAAAGGAATCCACGCCCATGCAGTTCAAATATACTTTATATGCTTTTAACGACGTAAATTATGCGAACAAACATCGAGCGGAAAAATAAGACGATAAAAACGGTTCGTCATGTCGAGTACAATGTGCAATAAAAAATATCTCTTCGTGAATTACTGCTAATTTTAGCAGTAAAATAACGGTCAGTAAAAGATCAATGCACTTCACATTTATTTTGTTTGAAAAATTTTACATAATTCTTTACATGATTGCACAAAAAACAGTTTCTCTTCATTTTATTTGTTTGCTATATAAAGCAGCACCTGAAACGGCGATAGTTGTCTGGCGTGCTTTCTTTATTGTAAGTTTAACAACATAGAGGACGCATTCAATTTTTGAATGTATTACTTTGTTAATTTACTTCGCTTTACATTACTTTGTTAGTTTCATCGAGTAGTCACATTATTTAAAAATTTATTTCCACGCATATTATGTACATAGAACTTTTTAACACATGTGTTAACATAAAGTTTAAAATGAAATAGTACTTCCGATGATAAATAGTTTTAGGACTTATAATCAAATGAATCAACAGGAAATTTATAGTAGCGATAAGTAAGGAATCAACACATTATAAGCTAAATATCAATTTCACACAAATGACCTTAGATACTATAGAAATAATGCTAATCTATGAGCTTGTTTAAAACGTACTTTTAAGTATAGTCTGTATTCTTGGAAAATAAAAAGAAAGAAATTTTGTAATATATAAAATGTTAATAAAACAAATTGGCGACTAATCTAAAAATTAATAATGGATACGATAAATGACCGTGATACTATCGAAGGTACCTTAAGTCTATCGTGTACCTTTAAAAGCTTTCAAAATCAACATACCTAGCCAACGGACAGTCGCTAAATGAGCTTTACTGGCCATTTCGTGTACCATCGAGGAAGCTTCCTTTACATAGGTTCCAACATCGTATAGACCCAATTGTGCCAAGTGATCAATAACAGCAAGAACTTGTGGATTTGCTTGAACTGCTTTTATAATTTCTTTCCTCGAACGACTCACTTCAGCTGGCATGTTATGAGGTAATAGGGGATTCATAGATCTTGACACCCATAAAATATCAGAATCCTTTCGTCTGGCGTCTAACAGATCGACAAGTTTACCACTTTCAATCATTGTAATAAGTTATTAATCAACTATTTATATTAGACATAAAATTGTTTATCTCCTATTCGGTAGTAACCCTAAATCACAAAACTAAAGTAGTTCATGTATTAATACACGAGTATAGCTTGCACATAGTAGTAGTACTGGATTCAACTGGATTTTATTCGATTCGGGCGACTTGATTATAACATGACCACTGATTATAACTTGCACATATCCAACAATAAAACTGCCTGTGAAATCTATATTTTCGTAAATTCCACTGATGTACAAACACAACACTCCCAGCTTCGCGCTCAAATATTTACCATGCATAAATTGTGAACACAGTTAGCGCCACCTAGACATAATTTCTCCGTATGCTAATGTACATGCGCGAACCTACAGGATGTACAATGAAGTGCAAAATCGGTGTGGGTGTCCCTCCGGGGTGCTTGAACCGGCCTTCCATCATTTTGAAGTTGCAATATAAGAGATCTTGCAATCTTCTTATCGGAAATTATCATTTCGATATATTTTATTGCGAATAAAAGGAATCGTAGGAAAAAATATAAAGGCCCGTCTACAATAGAAGTCGTTGAAGTCGTAAAAGGCAAGTCGTAGTCTTTGACTCGGTAGACGGAGGCGCAATCGCAATATAAGCATTGTCTACATACAGTTGTAAAGTCGCAAAATCACAACCCCTATATCCCCTGTATACATAGCCTATAATTTTGTTCTAACCTATAACCTATAATATGAATTGTCGAAAATAATCCTTACACCGACCACCGTTACGACTCAACGACTTGCCTTACGACTTCAACGACTTCTATTGTAGACCGGCCTTAAGACTTCACCGTGAAAATAGACGGCCCGTGGTGATTCCTCGGCCTGCCATTGGCTGTCGTCAGGCGGCACCGACTTTGCTCTTGGGTGTACATATTTGGGGAAGTCCACGTGGCGTTATCCATATATGTATACATATAACTTCCGTTTGCATCCAAATTTAAAATTATGTCCACAGTTATCTGTCAATTTATGCCGTTCCAGCTCTTTTCCGACGAGAGTTAGAAAAATGCATAGATCCGACAATATTTCGTGACACTCGCGTGATAGCTCCAGAAATCTTCAATTCGAATGAAAAGTGTATTTACGATCGATGCGTGGGATGACATTACATGTCGGATTGCAATGATTACCGTGCACCAATGAGAAGAGTCCACGAAAAGTTCTATCTGGCATTAAGCGGCGTTCAGATAACCAGTGAGGCGTGACGTTGCTCGTGGCGTATTGCAACGTGCGGTGTAACGCGTTGCTAGAGCGTTCACATAGCGTGCAGTGTTGTCGATTTCAATGTTATGCTTCTTTTATTATATTATATTATTTTAATCGCTTCCTTATGTGTCTTGATACGTCTTTGTATTCGTTGTGACTTGTGACCGGCAGTGACTGGCAACGGTCCTTGTTTACGAGATTTTCGAACTTGTATTTTGATTACAGTCTCCCCTCATTGGTCGTTGCATCTGCGATTGCTCGCGTCTGATTGGCGTGTTGCTTTCGTGCGTTGCATTGCAGCGTAGAAGCTTAGACTTTCCAAGCTTTTGGTTACTAGCAACGACCACTGCACCAGCGCTAAGTCGAATGTGAACGCTCTCATTTGATTCAATGGTGCCAAGCTCCCTGCAATGCAACGCACCACGAGCAACGTCACGCCTCACTGGTTATCTGAACGCCGCTTTAGAGTGTATTTCAACACAACGCAACAGAACTCTTCTGTGTTATATAGAGAGCAATAGAGAGGTTGTGTACGACTCTGTACGAGCCGCCGGCTACATATTTTCTAATTGAAAGTGAATTTAATTCATAAACTTTTCAAATCTGTAACCTAAAATTAGAATAAAATGCTGATCAGTATAGGTAAAACGATTATAATCCTCTTTCACGACTACTCGATTAACACAGTACCGAAATTTATTAATAAGTTTTTAAAACACAATATGCAACAGTACTCCGCTTTTAATGGATTTTAAGAAAATATAACATTCGTCTCTTAAATTCTGCTAATATCTTTCAGAATAATCACAGTTCCGTTACTTAAGAACTTAACGTCTTTATTTTTATTTTTTAGGTCTTGTACTTTTAATTACCGGTGCCAATTGTATGTATTCTTCTAACTCGGATGTTATCCAACTTAATCCAAGTAGTTTTGATAGTTCACTAGCAAAAAGTGATCAAATTTGGATCGTTGAATTTTATGCACCATGGTGCGGTCATTGTCAACAATTGATGCCCGAATACGAGAAAGCAGCTATAGCCTTAAAGGTAACACGCTTAATGACAATAGATGTGATCGCGTGTATTCTAATGTATGTATGTGAGTACAACGACGAAGTTTTAAATTTTTTTACCAGGGCACCGCAAAGGTAGCAGCGGTCGACGCCGACGAACATAAATCTCTTGGAGCAAAATATGGAGTGCGAGGTTTTCCTACAATTAAAATCTTTGGGTCCGATAGACAAAAACCGGAAGATTATAATGGACCTCGGACCGCAGCTGGTATCGCCGATGCTGTGCTTAATACTATTACCCAAAAAGTTCATGGTCTATTAGGAGGAAAGAAGAGCAGCTCGGACTCTAAGGTAGGTATTCCGTTATGCAATTTCATTCACAGACGCAATGTATTGGATGTACATAGTTAAATGCTTTTGCATTTGCTTACAGGCCAAAGATTCGAAGGATGTGATTGAATTAACGGATGCTAACTTCGATAAATTAGTGCTAGGCTCTGAGGATATGTGGTTAGTCGAGTTTTATGCTCCTTGGTGTGGTCATTGTAAAAATTTGGCACCCGTTTGGGCTGCCGCCGCCACAGAACTAAAGGGAAAAGTGAAATTGGGTGCACTCGATGCAACTGTAAATACAGTTAAAGTAAGTCTATTTTCTTTCGAATATGTTGTGGACTAAATTTAGCTATATCATTTTAACGAACCTTAAACTTCCAGGCTACCGAATATGAAATACGAGGATATCCGTCGATTAAGTTCTTTGCTCCAGGCAAAAAAGATTCTGATTCTGTATCGGATTTTAATGGTGGACGTTCCACTGACGATATTGTTAACTGGGCTCTGGAAAAATTAGCAGAAAATGTACCACCGCCAGAAGTTGTGCAAATTGTAAATGAAAAGAGTTTGAAAGCTGCTTGCGAAGACAAACCACTATGCGTCGTCTCTGTTTTACCACATATCTTAGATTGCCAGTCGGAGTGTAGAAATCAATACTTAAGTACCCTAAACAAGCTCGGTGACAAATATAAGAAGAAGATGTGGGGGTACGTATAAGTCTGATATTCACTTGTATCGATAAGTGTCCTATTCGCTTTAAGAATATTTTATTAATAATATTATTTATCTTTGTAGATGGGTTTGGTCGGAAGCAGGGTCCCAGCCAAACATCGAAGATGCATTGGAGATCGGAGGTTTTGGATATCCTGCTTTGGCTGCTGTTAATGTAAAGAAGATGAAGTATTCCTTATTAAAAGGAAGCTTTTCGTACGACGGAATAAATGAATTCTTGCGAGATTTAAGTTATGGACGAGGAGGTACAGCTCCTTTAAAAGGTGCCCAATTGCCGGTAATACTTGAGACAAAAGCTTGGGATGGTAAAGATGCTGAACCTCCACAAGAGGAAGAAATTGATCTCAGCGACATAGATTTAGATGAAAAAGATGAGTTGTAAAGCTGTGCAACACCGAACAACTGGATAATGCTTAGGGGTACTTGTGTTATCGAATAAATGATTCGATGTGAAAGTGAAACTGCGAAAAAGGTTTCAATGTTCGAAATTTGATTGAATATGTTCAATGGCAATATTTTATATTTAACGAACCTACTTTGCATTCTTTAGATAACGTTCTCTATAGGTAAAATGTTATTTACAATCCATTGAAGATTATTTTCAATTCTGGCAAAATTAAAATAGACGTGATCCTGGTGAAATGTATATAGATGATAAAGGAATATTTGCAGAATGGTGTGCTCTTGCCTGTAATCAGAACTATATCTTCGAAAGTATAGCTACAAAAATAAAATCATTGTACTTATTTACAAAAGAATGATCTGTACATATTTTTCAGACGTTTGAATTATAATAGATCGTCCGTATGATTGAGTAGCTGTTGAACTATGTTAGAATCTGTTTACATACACACAATTCCTTCCATTAAAAGCCAGCTTTACAGACTCTTTTCAAAAAATCTTGTTCGCTAACAAATTACTGCTTTCTCATATTTTCATAGAAACTCGATGTAACTTGTATCTTGTTTTTGTTATGATGTATGAAAAGCAAATTATAACGACCTAATACGATGTGCTAGTACACTTTACATCATAGCATCGCGTGCATTTATTTTTGTATAAATAATAATTTTCTTAGCATATATTATAAATAGTAAAATAGGAACATACTTATAATTATCATTATAGAACCGCTCATAAATCATATCTATGCTATATGTGCACATATTATTATGGAAATCCGACGGAGTAATATAATTGTCGTAAATGTAAATTTTATGATTCAACATTCCTTAAGTAATCGGTTCTCACTGCATTTTGGGACCACAGGACGACATTGTGACAGGAACCTGGTTATGCTTGCTACCTCTTACCCTTTTATTCTGTCATTTATAAATTTCATGACATATCGTCTTCCACTGTATGCAGACTTATACACTAATCGCATTTTAATTTTCTAGAACAGTAATCGTATAAATACTTAAGTCAACGTGTAAAAACAAGTTAGTTATAAGTTTCTGTAATAATCAGTTGTCTTAACATTGAATAAATTTTTCAGTAAAAGGTGTATATCCTAAAGTTGTAATATCTTAAACTTAATTCTACATACGAGAACGTCTCGTAGGTTAGGATTAGTACTATCAGGTACTGTGCAGAGAATAACAGTACAGGTAATGGCACGTAATGGTACATATACTTTTTATTACTGATTAGAGATTACCATACAATGCCGAACATTAAGTTTAGTCATTTCGAACATCCCGCTTGTCTCTACAATCAATTTAAAGGGACAAGGAATAACATCAAAGGTGCCCGCTGAAAGTGTCGCCTCCTGTGCTCCTGTTCTATCTCTATTCTTTGACAGTACAACGTTATTATTGTATATGTGTGGTATATTGATAATTGTTTACTTCTTTCACCAGAGAAATTCTACGAATGTCGGAGATAATATTATTGAGTGATTCGGACGAATATAATTCGAGTGCAGAGAATGATTCCGACAACAATGCTAATTTGGCGAAAAAGGCGAAAAGAGATACGTCCCCCTTTCATAAATTTTCAAATTTAGAATCGTCTCCTTCGACAATTTATTCCAATTACATTGCTGAAAGAAATCGAATATACTGCTCGCAAGAATCACATAATGATCGCATAATACACGATTCTGATTACACGACGAAGCAATCTTGCATACAATCCCCTCTTTGTGGCAGTGTACTCAACAGGGATAGTAACAAGTTCAATTCTAAAGATGCCCATTCTTCCAGCGCAGCTGCACACGATATGTCTAGCTCCGATGAATCTGAAAGCGGCGATATTCTTGAAAATGTAATAGAGCCAAAACTGACGAATTTACAAGTGCCAACGAATTGTGCGAGAAATAGAAACAAAGAGAAGGTCGTTGCCAAAAAGAAAATCAAACAAGCAAAAACTCTAAAGACGATGACTTCAAAAGCATCTAAAGTAATAAAACGCGAGGAATACATTAATTTCATAGAAGTAGTTATTGATAGCCATATATCTAAGTTACCCGCTTACACAGAAATTACAAATTCGTTAAAATTTGCGCACATTCGTTACAGCATAGATACACAATTGATACCGTATAGTATCTCCTGGAAGAGAATCCTTGATAGGAATCGTACAGATATCAATGATGAATCGTGCGCGATAAACGATATTCAAATGGAGAATCACACGATGATAATTTGGTCTTATGACGAAGTAGTTGAAAAAGTAAGAAATCACAGTTTCTTTAAATCTATTTCAGATCTTAAAGCTCAAATTCCTAAACAGAGTATGACTTTGGTTATTTTTGGTAAACAAAGTCATCTTTCAAAGGACGAAAGAAGAAAAAGAATAGAGGAGAAAGAATGTAGGGCTACTAGCAGTGCCTGCTCTCAGAAATTATTGAATATGTCACAGAAGCAGATTCAAGTATATTTGACTGAAATTCAAATAACCGAGAAATGCAATAGCAGATTTGTGAATAACACTGAAGAATTGTCTCAAATGATACATCAATACACAAAAGCTATTGCCGAGAAGCCATATAAGCTACAGAAGTATCAGCAACTTCAAAATAGATTCGATTGGTATGTAATCGGGGATAATAAAGGTACGATACGCATAGACAAAGATGGAAATGGATTGAGAAGATTGTGGCAACAACAACTACGTCAGTTTAATTTGTGCAGTTTGGAAACAGCAGATGCTATTTCAAGAATGTATTCAGGGCCTCTAGCATTAGTGGAGGTAAAAATTGTTGCACCGGGTGTAAGAAAGATATCAAACATTTAATAAGTATACACATACATTTTAAATTTTATGTCTACGCGTACGCATAAGCTGTATATATACACTTCACATAATGATAAACTTTAATGTGCAATACAATACACATGTATCATTCTTACACAAACATGTACTTATAGGCTTATCAAAGGTGTACGGTCGACGATGGGATAAATTTGTTAAGAGATATACACGTGAGTATAAAAGGATCCGAGATAAATATTTATTTTCATCACACAAAATTTAATGAAACTTGACATATCTTTCGAGTCTTAATTAATGAGATATTTGTTTATCCTTTCAAAAAATGATAATTTATCCAACAAAAGTTTCAATCAAAATATAATGCAGCTCGCAAGCCGCCTGGTGGTTAGACCTGATTTAAATGATTAATGTTAATTTTTTATGTTTAATAGATTAGAAGGGCAGCCGGTCCACTCACAACAGCACGGAAAGTTGGTCCAGAACTGAGCAAAAAGATATACCTGACTTTTACGTCTAAAGATGCAGATACAGTGCTTTGAATTCAATCTAATAATATACAAAGTAATTTATACAAAATGGTTCTTATCTGCGAGTATGCAAATCAACTAAATATTGCATGTACTTTCTCTCCTACATGGAAGAATAAAAAGTCATATTTTCGTACAATGTGTTTACATATAGTTTGCATTATATTTTTTGTAATGTCTATATACACTTTTGGTAACATTTCCTTTATAATGATATACAGCTGCAGTTACTAACTTACGTAACATATATATTTACAATTCATCTGAATCCTTAAATGTTGATTCATCCATCTTAGGTTCCATGCATAAGCTCATATCGTTCAAGAGTCTGTTGGTAGTTCTAAAATTTGACAACATCGGGTCTATTTCTGCCACATCCGAATTCACACATTTACGCTCGATAATATTTGTTTTTATAGCGTCTTCAATTTCGAGTACATCATCCTGATAATCTTCATGATATTGTGGTAGCATTTCTGACGGAGGTTGTGCATAGCGGTGCTCATTTTTTTCAAGGGTAGTTATTTTAGATAAATTACTTTTTTGGCTGGATTTTGTCAGAATTATTTGTTCGTTCTTATCGCCTTGATTAGAGGATTGCAAAGAGTTTTTCTTCGCTAGGATAATTTTGGTATACTTAATAGTAGGTTGGCTCACACGAGTTTGTATAGGAATACCTGCTCTACCCTTTGTAGAATTTTGTGGTCTGGTTTGTAAAATAACGTGGTTAACATTTTTTGCAGGTATATTAGGGCATATAATGGTATGTGCTGGCGTTACTACATTGTTACTTTGTTGAGCTAATTTGTCTTGCTTATTACTGATCAATACCACTTTAGTTGTACCTGAGTTAAATTTTGGAATGTTTTTATCTGGCAGTTCCTCGCTTAATGGTATCTGCGAATAAGATGGTGCTTTTTCGATTAAACTCAAATTATCGTCGTCCTTTGCAAATATTATTGGAATATCTAATATGTTTCCTAAATCATCGTCTAGCTCGTTCACAAAGTTCTTTTTCAGGGCCGATTGAGACTTATTTCTTTGGATTCTTTGTAAATTACATGCATTAACTGTAATTTTTGGTATAGTTTTTATAGCTTTCTGAATTGCTTTTTGTTTATTGGACAAAGATAAAATAGATCCCGCATTCTGATTATTAAAGGGAACTATTACAGAGGAGGAAGCTGCTCTAGTTTCATGTGAATTTTCAGCGAACATTATTACGTTGCCACATGATGCATCGAGTGGAACATCTTTATCATTAGAGGAAGTTGTTTGATGAGGTAACTGTGATATTTTTGATATCTCCAATGAGCGAGACGAACCAAGCACCACATGTTGAGAGCAACGGGCTTTTCCTATGTTGTCCAATTCTACAAAACATATAGACATATATACGTTTCATATATATCTCTAAAGCAAATGTTATCGAAGTTTACAATATATTTCTAGATATTCGTATATCTTCGTTATCGACGTACATTGAACTATCCGACTACAACTATGATTGTGTGTGCAATTGTATACTCTTTTCTAATTTTCGTTCCGCATTACACCACAGTATGGACAGTTTTCCATACAAATCTCTTATGTTTTTAATCGAGAAAGTTACAACTAGTGTGAAACTAAGAGGATTTGCTCTCTAGTTTATCCTTTGCTGCGCAGCAGTTATTAGAACCTACATACGACCCAATATAAATTCTGTATATATTAAAATTGGTAGAAATTTCAAAGTGCAGGAAAGTAACCGAAATTTCAAAACAATTAGTAGAAACACCAATTTGTCGGATATTTGTGACAATGCATATCTCTGGCTATAACGTGTGTGAGCATAAAAAAAATAAACTAGCTGTTAAGAAAGGTAATTGGCTCGATATTATATTAATGTTATTTAACATATTGAAGAGGATTGGGGATGGGAATCAAATAAATTCAAGTTATATGAAAATATATTTATTTAACATAAAATAAAAGGTGTTGGCGATACACAAATATGCATCCCAGTAATTGTAAAATTATGGAAATATATACTCTAGATAAAGGAATCTTAAATCCCCTTAGCTTCTTTTGTACAGTGAATAAAAATGTATGGATAAGTATATATGTGGCTACTGACATTAACGGTAAAAATTCGGAATAAACTTCTATAAAAATATTTCAATCCAGAAAGACAGTAATACGAAATGTGCACTCCCATAATACTTAGAAGAAAATGTATTTATATGAGTTAGAAATAAGCAGTATATGGCAATGTTGCGAACTACAACTTATAATTTTAATCTATTGGAGGAACGTCTCCTAATTTGCACTGCTGAGCTATGCCTACACGATGTTTTACGATTACTACAGCTACAATGATAAAACAAATAATATACTTTGTGGAAATTTTCTGTTGCATATACTCCTAAATTTCTATTTATACACTTGTATATGCTTCTAATAATAATAAAATTATGGAGCAAAAAATTAAAAAAGCAATGCATGTCTGCATCCCGCGTACTGTAGAAAATGTATAAAAGTTTTAAAGAATAGCCACCGTTGTACTTCTGTTACATTGGTGTAAGAGAGACTGTATTTTCACTGAATCCAATACATCTTTCAATATTGTTGCTATGCCGTAATGTATACGTATACTTTGAAATTTTTTAATGTATTACATTACTTTTTCATCAGTTCGATGGTATATAAATTTTTACATGTACCAATGTACGAAATAAGAGTTTCAAATTAAATGCAGTAAAGGATTATTTCCATAAATTCACTGAAATAATTCTACATTATTTCAATAAACTAGGAGTAATACAGAAATTTCTGGAAATAGGTGATAACAAATTTTTTTGTCATGGAATATGTTAATATATAAATTAAAGTGTAACTGAATAGTTGAAAATTGATTACAATACACTTTGCCTTGAACTAAAAGACATTTAAATTTTGTAAGTGTTATTTGAGAGGTGCATCGAATATTGGATGCATTATTGCATATCTTGCTTTATAGTAATGACTATTAACTATAATTCAATTAGCAATATCAACTGTAGTCAACGTTATGCAAGCTATGTACATTTAATCTATACATAGAAATTACTATGCACAAATGATGTGGATGTACAAAATGTATAATGAAAGTATCGTAAACTACTTTAATGATACACCTCAAATAATTTGTATCACGGTGTGGATAATTTACTTAATATTTGATTAGATAATAATATTCTACCTTTTGTGGATGTTGCTGAAGTTGCATTGGAGTGGCTTATTCCTGAATTATTAGATGCTAATAGAATGCTGGATGTTGAAGGTGGACGTGCTGAAGATTGGTTAGTCGTTAATGCAACGGTATTTTTTCCATTTTGCAATATATTCGTTAATGCGCCATTCGATCCTCCAGCTTTATTGGGTGCTAATAGTTGTGAAACAAGTCCAATACATTATCCATAAAGTAACAAGCTACGCAATTCAATGATTCATCGATAAATCCAAAAAGTTTGTTATATCGATACAAAATGTCTTTAAGATTAAAGTGAATTATGTATAATGATACCTGTGTTAGCAGATGCTGAATTCAGCTTAACTTGATTTCCAGTTGCTGTTAAAACATTTACAAGCTTTGTATTTCCAGTTTTGTCTGAAGTATTTACATGTTTATAATTATTTGAAATCACTTTGGAAAAACCTTTATTCGTCGATACAATTGCTTTAACTTTTGACACATTTTGGAATGGTACACTTGTTGCTATAATTTTTGGCATTTTTGTAGATACAATTGAAGATTTCTGGTTACCCTTATGAACGGTATTTGAACTTGGGTCGATGGTGGCTGGAGCTAAACGTATTGGTCCAATAGGTGCTAAACTAGCCAGAGAACCAATATTTAACGTGATACCACCATTCCCTGTATTCACACTTTGCTGCGAAGAAATATATCGCTTAATAAGATTATGCAAACATGAATTGGAAAGTGACACGTTTCTTTGATTTTATAAGGAAAATTACCTGTGTTGTATATCTGGATGTTATGTAATGTTCAACAAACTGGGATTTCTGATTATTAATAACACGGGGCTTCCTTTTTGTCGTGCTTGAATGATTAATATGTGTAGCTCCAACTGACACCAAAGTTGACTGTGTATTAAATGTCCCAGTCTTTGAGACTGCCCCAGACATTGTATTTGTAACGAATAATGCTGATGAGAGAGGCGTACTGGGTCTAGATTTTTTAACGATTGGTGAATTTGGTTCGCTTTCGACAGAACTGCTCGTTGAGTTTTTCCTTTTCCTTGCTTCCTTTTTATTGTTCTTATTCTCATAATTCGTAATCGCCATTGGCCTTAATGGTAGCGGATGTGGTTGCAAAAGAATGCTACCCACAAAATCTCCTATTTCATCCAAGATGCATCGATCCACCATATTCTGAGTGATTCCCTCCGATATCTTTTTGGCAGTAGATATTCTTAAATTATCATCTGCTGTACCAACAACCACTAAGCTTGTCTCCACCAACATTTTTTCTCGCACATCTTCGAGATCATCTGTCTGTACGAGAGCAGCATTTTGCCCTATAACAAACATTACTGGACAGCGTATATCCATTAATGTGTCATCAGGGGTACCTCTCTTCCCTTCAACAGTCATGAAAGGAAAACCAAGACAGATGACTGCTGTCACGTGTTCCATTTGGGCCACCTGTTCACATGCGCATTATCAAAATAATGTGTAATGCAAAGTAATTGTAACCTATCCTAAATACCTATTAATAGCAGTAAAGCAACTTAATACATACTTGACACGCAAGCGCAGCTCCAGTATTAAAACCTACGAGTATAATAGGTCTACCGGGACAATCCGCTCTAACATCTTGTATTTTAGTTCTCGTTGCCTGAACTAACTGATCAACGCATACCAACATCGTCATTCTGTTTGCTGCTAACCCTAGATGTGTATGTATATTCACCACTGTACCCAATGCACTCAAATGTGAAGCCCATTTGTGTTGTCGCGAAGAAATGGTCGACCCAATTCCAGCCGGAGTTATTATTAAAATTGGATTACCCGGCAATTTTTTCTGTAGTAAATACAAATCTTAATTATCCACGGATTTCAAATGATATAATGCACTGTATTTAGTAGATTATAAATACCAGTCTGTTAGTGTTTAGACTCGATGCAACTGGATCCCATGTACGTTTTAAAAGTGATCCCAGAGTCTCCCAAGTAATGGATCCACCTTTCGCACTGATATTCGGCTGTATGGCGATCATTTTATCAATTAATTGAGGAATTTTCACTTTCAAAGTTTGTAAGATATCTAGATAAATTGCCAAATATTCCTGGGGCAGGTGATCGAACAGAAAACAATGTAACCATTGCGCTATTCTCCAATCCCAGCCGATTGATGCTAATATTTCGCGGAATCTTCTTGTAGCTATGTCTACCGATGTTCTTCGATAGACCGGCTCCATCGGCGAGGTTGATTTTGCTAATCTAGCAAGGCGTTCGGAACTAAATATTTTCATGACCTTTGAAAATATTCTATTCTGTACCGGTGTCCATTGCGACTTATCTATTTTATCTTCCCAATCGTCATTCTCATCCGGACGTGCGAAATTTGCCAGTCGCTGAAGCTCGTCCATGTGATGTTTGCACCTTGAAAAGTCTAACGGGGGTACCGCAACGTCACTGCTAGTTTCTTCAACGTCGAGTTCATCTTCGTGCCTACGAATGTCACTGCACAAACAAAATATCGATACTGCACAAAATGTAGGTACTTTTCGAGCATCCCCAATACACGTATCGTATACGCAATAACATTATTCTATTAAATCTCACATTTGGATTTACCTGGCAGTATTGGTTTTTGTAAAAAATAATTTTTTTGTAGGTTTCACGTAAATATTCTCCGGCTTCCAATTCCACGGTCGGGCGTAGCAATGATCTTTAACGATTACGTCTACTTCCATTTCGTAGCATCCAGCTAACTGATGTAAATACGCGCTCAATCTATTCGAGTTGTCGTCAAATATATCACTCGTTGGACTCGGTAACCCAGAACTTTCCATAGATGTAGAAGGGGCTAAGGAACTGGTCGATAACATTCTTTTCCTCGTCTCAATTACTGTTTATTTTATCCTCGTGACATTATGCGCTTTTCGTCGAAAGCTCGTACTGGGCGGAATACTTATAGTAGTCTTCCTAAAAAAATTTCGTATACATGGTAATGTAACGTGAATAAAATTTGCATGAGAAATTACACGCTACTCACTCGAAAGCACATCCGTCTTGAAGATTACGTGGACTAAATACCTAACGCTTTATGTTTTAGTCCGTTTCGCACCGCCGCTCGGCAGCTCGGCACTTCGCATAGCGAGCTGCACCGCCGAGTATGCTATATCGCCGCCAGGTGTCACCACCGTCGCCCGTTTCTCGCACGCGGAAAGCCACCGCACAGGGCCCTTAAACCCCAGCGTGCTCACCGCGAATGTTGTTGTTTTTGCTGGTACTGTATAAGTGGTACAGGTAGTCTAACATCGAAAAGTGTATAATTATAATAACATTCTGAACGTGTGTGGTGTGCGAGTGGTAGTGATGGGCTAAACAGTTATTTTTACTAAACGGTTATTATAGTTATTGTTACTTCAAAGTAACGGAGTTATTTAAACAGTTATTCGGTTAAACGGTTACTTTCAATTCTTCATAATACTGAAATTGAATAAAACCATGTAATTTATATAAATATCATTCCCTTTTAGAAACAGATAAACATATATACAGTAACATATTTTTGAACATTTATTTTAAATTTAGGAAACATTAATATACAGGGTGTCTCAGACCACCCATACAATCTCTCGTGGGGACGTAGAGCGGCTTGCGCTGAACATAAAAGTCCTGGACCATTATTCAATATTCGCAATATTTATCGAGTTATTAATTGTTAAAGATCAAAGGAAAGGGCGTCCGCCAAAATAGCAGCGGGAGAAGCGATGGAGTCTCTGCGAGCTGTAGGACGGCCCAGTTTACCTACAAACAAACGCGGGACGCGGTAAGGGGAAGGCTAAGACACTGCTGCACGGCCGGCTTCTTTTTCGTTATTCTTCCCCTTACCGCACCCCGCATTTGTTTGAAGGTAAACTGGGCCGTCCTACAGCTCGCAGAGGCACCAGCGCTCCCCCCGCTGCTATTTTGGCGGACGCCCTTTCCTTTGATCTTTAATAATTAATAAGTCAATAAATATTGCGATTATCGCAAAACGGTACAGGACTTTTATGTTCAGCGCAAGCCGCTCTATGTCCCCATGAGAGATTGTATGGGTGGTCTGAGACACCCTGTATATGTATACGCGCATCTATCAATAGTATACGTGACATAACCTAGCCCTTAGGTATCGTGGAGTCAATTTCCACGCGTTTTAGCAATTAACCAATCGCAATCGGCTCCTCTCCTTACATTCAGCTTTTATTAGAGTTGTGTTCCAATATTTACTGTCAGTATTGAAAATCTACAGTTCGCGTTACGTATGCTATAAATATTATTGCTTTTATAAAAAGAATTGTGATTTTATGAAAATAACCGTATAGTCCGTTAACCGTTATTTTTTAAATTTGATAACTGTTACTAAAGTTATTTTTCGATAACGGTTATTAAATAACAGATAACGAAATAACGCCCATCCCTAGCGAGGGGAGTCTTTTTTTGTTTCTCCTTTACCTCACCGTTCTGAGGATCGACCATTGGTCTCCTCACGAGCGGTCCCATCTCTCTCCCTTGTCTTTTGTTAGGGCGCTTCTCGCCCTAGGTTTTTCCCCTCTTGGGGCTTGTAAAGAAGACGCTTCTCGCCCTAGGTTCCCTTTCTGGGGGTTGTTTAAGGGAATCCAACCTTCCTAGGCTTTCTTCTCGGGAATACCCCAAGAGGCAATAGAAACCGCGGAAATGACCGACTTCTGCGCGCGATGCATTCGTCTCCGTTTTACATTATTTTCTAACCGCAAGGGTATGTATCGAAAGCTTGAAGTTTATTGTAGGGCGTGAAATAGCGATATGGAGGGATAAGATAACGTTAAAGGAGTAATTCCGGTCATAAGCACCTTCGGTCTCTGTAGTTGTCAAGGACATTCCAATATGGCTGCTCTCGCGGCTGTATTTCCTCGAATTTCGCCGATCTGCGCGCACAACGCACATATCTCGCTATTTTGTTTATATTGTTAACGAAAAGGCGAGTTATTAACGAAAAGGTCCTTTGGGGACTTGGACAAATTTCGGAGTTTCGAAATGGCTACGCCCGAAAATTTAAAATTATATTATTGCATAGATCGATTCTAATCTCAATTTGGAGCATATCTTTCCTCTGCCATTCTGTTCTAAGAGCCTCCGTTGCCGAGTTATTAACGAAAAGGTCCTTTGGGGACTTAGAAAAATTTCGGTCGGTGTCGAAATTTTTCTAAGTCCCGACAAGAGCGAAAAGACCTTTTCTCGCATAACTCGGGAAGGGAGTGTCGTAGGT